>ML677350.1:5205011-5455060 GCA_007922305.1 Dermatemys mawii
TGACCCCTTGGGGCCATTGACAGCTGGGACAAGATGGAGCAGCTCTAGGCTGTTCTAACTTATCCTGGGGGCCTAGCCTGCTCCATAGATAGCCCAGGATCTGAGAAATGCAAAAGAGGCTTTACTCTACCTTTTCCCACTGCCTTCCTGAAGGGTGCTGTGCACTTCTTGTCAAGCTCCTGGGCCCTCCCCTCAAGAAGAAGTCTGTCAGCACTTTATTACTGTAAAATAATCCGTAGGCAAAAAAACAGAAACTAGCGGAGTGCCATTCACAGGAGAGGCAAGCCTTGTGCATGGGTCAGGGGAGACATGTCTGGAATAGACACATGATTCTGCTTCATAAATCTATGGAGCAGAAGCCATCAACCTTTCCTTGCCCTAGTGACCCCATCTTCTGATGGCTGAAATGAATCAAGATTGAAACGGCTCCCTTTAGAATTGTCCCTTTGCACAATCCAATTGCCCTCCCACTGTCCCCGGAGTTCAGCTTCGCTACCAGGCTCAGCTGCTGCTTCAGCTTCAGTCCAGGATTCTTCATCAACATCAGGCACTTGACTGCCAACTGAGAGCTAAGTCAGATAAATGAAGCCCCCAAACTTGCCCCATCTGCATATAAGAAACTAAACGTCACCAACCCCCAAGGCATGGATCCTGGTGCAAACCTAGTGCTCAGCTGGCCATTGGCTTGACTAGAAACAGTGGCACTTGTGAATCTCCTTGTTACAGCCAGCTCCTAAAGATCCATGAGGGCTGAAGTGGTTTGTTAACCCTTAGATTGCAGTATTGCGGCTCTGCTCTTTTGACTCGTTTGCACTGCGCAGCACCTGCAATCATGGTGCCATTGGCTAATTTAAAAGTAAAGGACTATCAAATAGCACTCGTGCTAAATGATGAGCGAGGAGCCTGTGTTCCTGCCTGAACACCGCTCTGCCCTGGCCACACTGCCTTTGACGACAGCTGCAGAGTGCCTGAGCCAGAACCCCATCCATGTACAACTGGGAGAGCAAGTGGCAGAACATTTTCCACACAGGCCTCTTGGCTTTAGATTAGTTCCCACCTGGGGCCCTGATCTCCACTGAGGTCTCTAGGTACTTCTGGTTGTAGAAATCATGGTGATAATTGCTGCGTGTTTTCTCTTTTCATTGGGAAATGGAGCTAGGTTGGTTTATTTGCGAAAGGCAAATCCAAACAAAGGCCTTTCATTTTTCACATATTACAAGGACCCTCTTCCCGCAGATCAAAGGAGCTGCTTAAATTACCAGCCTCATGACTGCCAGCCTCAGGTGACTATTCAAACTAATGACTGGAGAGGTTCAAACTAATTCCACTTCAGGTTTCCTAACATCCCACTCTCCACCCTGGCCCAGAATAGTTTAGGAGAAAAAGATCGCTCCTTCCCTATTCTGGCCTTTCTAATATAGATGCATTTTCTCATCACATTCATTGGAGGGACTTAGAATCATAGAAATGAGGGCTGGAAGGGACTCTGAGAAGTCATCAGGTCCAGCCACCTCCAGTGATACAGAACTAAGTAAACCTAGACCATCTCTGACAGGTGCATGTCCTACCTGTTCTTAAAAACCTCCCAGGATGGGGATTCCACAACCTCCCTTGGAAGCCTGTTCCAGAGTTTAGCTGTTCTTGTAGTTAGAATGTTTTTCCCAATGTCTAACATAAACCTGGCTGAAGATTAAGCCCATTGCTTTTTGTCCTACCTTCAGTGGACAGAGAACAGATCACCCCCCATCCTCTTTATAACAGCCCTTAAGATATTTGAAGACGGTTTTATCAGTTCCCCTCTCAGTTTTCTTTTTTCGATAGTAAACACACCAATTTGTTTAACTTTTCCTGACAGGTCAGGTTTTCTAAACCTTTCATTATCTTTTTGCTCTCCTCTGGATACTTCTATTTGTCCCCATCTTTCCTAAAGTGTGGTGCCAAGATGCTCCAGGAGAGGCCTCACCAGTACTAAGGAGAGCAGAACAGTTACCTTGTGTGTTTTCCATACACTACTCCTGTTTATACACCTCAGGATGAGCTGAGTCTTTTTTGGAGCTGCATCATTTTATTAACTCATGTTCAATTATGATCCACTAAGACTCCCAAATCCTTTTCGTCAGTACTGTCAGATGCCACAAGTTTTGCATGCAGGCCTCTGGGGTTGCCAGGTGAGAGCCTTACTGTGAAATAAAGCGTTCCGTTCCTGCCTTCACCCCTTGTCTGAGCAAATGGCTGCTAGACCTGCTTTTGACCAGAACCCGGGACCATGTTCCTGCCTCCTTGCCTGGTTCTTGCTCCTTGTCTTATTACCTCACTTCATTCCTGTTTCCTCCTCCCTTGCCCTAACACCAGTTTTTGACTCTAGCTTGACCCTGGCATGACTGACTCTGGTTTACTCGTTGGTGTGACCTTTTACCATGACATTGACTATTCCCAAGCTCCTACCATTAAGTCAAGCTACTTACATTACAGGCCCTGACAGTTTGCTCAGAGCCTCTCAGTCTCTTCTGGAATTTGTTTCTGAACCCCAATGTCCAGAGTGTGGACATTGCTGGGGCTCCTGCCTCCTTGATGTCCCAGGGGCCTGAGTCCACGGGTTACTGTCCTCCAGACGAAGAACCAGAAGCTAAAGGATCAAATACAGCATCTGAAAATGGAAAATTGTTCCCTGTGGAAACAAGTTACAGCACCCTGACCACCTGCAAGAACCCATTCAGCTCCACTTGAGACAACAGCTCAAGTGACCAGCCCCAGAGTTCTGTTACCAGAGAGATATGATGACACTCACAGCAAGTTTCACAGGTTTATTACCCAGTGCAGACTCCTGTTTATGCTCCAGCTTCAGAAACACACCACCAATCAGGTACTTAGCTTGCTCACCCGGGAGGCCGTAGCATGGGTCTCTCTCCTTCTAGAGTAAGTGCTGACAAGCTGGGGGTCAGCACCCAGTGCTGACAAGCTGGGGTTCTTTCCTGCAAGTGTTCGCCTCCATTTTTGATTGCCCGCATAAAGCTTGCATGGCGAGATAGCCTTATATAAGCTTCAGAAAATCCTTGAGTTGTCCCCTTCCTATGTAACTCAGTTTAGACACTTAGCTGCAGACACCATGTCATAAGTGTGAAGTAGCCTAGAATTAGTGTTTACCTGTAAGGGGTTAAGCTAAAGGTAACCTGAGAGGTGGACAACTGACCAATGAGAAATTCCTCAGAAGAAAAAGGATTTTAAGTTTCAGTTTCTCTCGGGGTCTCTCTCTGTTCACCTCGGCTATGGGATGAACACAACTATGTCTTTCACTGTAACTATAGATTCTATCAAGTACTGTAGTCAGTAAGTTTACCTTCTTTTTATCACTTGGAGGGTTCTTAGTGGTGAGTGTTGGCTGGGTGCTTCTTGATATTGTAAGTTTCAGCAGAGATATCAACAGTGGGAGAAAGTTGCCTCCAGGGAGAGGTTTGGCTTCTGAAGCCTTTTGTTGATTATGGTAGATGCTGTTCTATTGATAGTTATAAGAGATTTATTCCTTTCTTCTTTTCTTTTATTAAAATCTTTCTTTTAAGATTCTGACTGCTTGTTTTCCATTGTGTAAGATCCTGGTTTTGGATCGGGCACGTCTCGCAGGATCAGGCGAGGTTTGTTTTTTTTTCTCTCATGCTTCCCAGGGAAGGAAGAAGTTTGGGGGGTTAGTGGAAAGGGAAAGAAGAGTCCCAAACTACCCTAAATTGAGTTTGGTGGTGGCAGCAGTTAGTTCCAGACACAGAAGTTGTTGTGTTCTGGGGAAAAACATTTTAACCCAAGCTGGTAAAATAAGCTTGGGGCGGGGGGGTTATTTCTTTTTTCATGTGGGTCCCCACATCTGTACCCTAGAGTTCAGAGTGGGGAGGCAATCCTGACACACCATCTGGAATGGTGTCAGACTCCTGCATCAGTTTTGTCTCGGTCTCTGTGACGAGTTAAAGGATGAGCTGGCATGAGCAGACCCTCTTGCCAGGCTGGAGGCCTTTATGGACCTGTGTATCAGATTAGACACCAGACTTCATGAACAACAAAAGGAACACATGAAACCCCATATACATTATGCACTTGCTCCAGATTCAGCCCTCATACTGAAGGAAACCTGGCCCTGGCTGAGCCCATGTAGACAGACGTGGTGTAGTCCCATCTATTCCTGGGCGAGCAAGAGCGCTGGAGACATGAAAATCTCCATTTACTACTGTGGAGGTGCAGGACATGCAGTATCTGATAGACATCCCTTGGGGAGGATTTATTAAAGGGGATACGCTGTATCCTAATAAAGAGGAGAGGCTAGAAACTGATGAAGTGAAGAAGGAACTGAAGAGAAATTGTCAAACAAAAAAAGTCCCCTTCAATGACATCACATTAGAGAGGCTACAAAAACATAAAACCCAATAATAATGGGGGATTTCAACGAGCTCCACATTGTCTGCGTTATTGTCATCTCAGGGTTGGGTGCAGAGATAAAATTTCTAGACACTCTTCACGGCTGCTTCTTGGAGCAGCTAGTCCTGGAAACAACAAGGGGAGAGGTAATTCTTGATTTAGTCCTAATTGGCGCATAGGATCTGGTACAAGAAGTTAATATAGCTGAACTGCTTGGTAATAATGACCATACTCTAATTAAATTTAACATCCTTATAGGGAGGGAAATACCAAAGAAACCCACATTTAAGTTCAAAAAGGGGAACTACACAAAAGTGAGGCAGCTAATTAAATAGAAATTAAAAAGAACAGTCACAAAAGTAAATGACCACAAGCTGCATGGAAGCTTTTTAAAAACACCATAATAGAGGCTCAAACTAAATGTATATACACACCTCCCCTTAAAACCCCCCAAAAACCAACAGTAAGAAGATAAAAAAAATGCCACCATGTCTAAACAGAGTAAAAAAAAGGCAGTTAGAGACAAAAAACATCCTTTAAAAACTGGAAGTCAAATCCTACCAAAGAAAATAGAAAGGATCATAAACTCTTGCTCTGGCATGTTAACTGTAAAGCAGTAGCGTAACTGGGGGGTGGGGGAGGGTTTAGGGGGAGATGCCGCTCCTCCTGATCCCAGAATTCCAAAAGTGGCACCTTTTAAACTCACCTGTGAGGGAGGTGGCTGGAGCAGGCGCATGCTTGGGGTGGCCAATGTTGTGGGGCGGCGTGCTGTCGGTGACTGGGGCGGTGCTCCAATTCTTCTTTCGGTGGCATTTTGGCAGCCATACCCATGCGCATACGTATGGCTGCCAAAATGCCGCCGACAGAAGAAGCATTTCTTTCGGTGGCATTTTGGTGGCCATACCCGTGCCACCACTTCTGTCGGCGTTTTTTGGAGGCCATACCCATGCATCTTATTTTTGGGTGCTTGCTCCTCCTCATATTAAAACCTGGCTATAATCCTATAATTAGGAAAGCCAAAAAAGAATTTGAAGAACAACTAGCAAAAGACCCACAAGCTAAGAGCAAAAACATTTTTTTAAATATATCAGAAGCAGGAAGCCTGCCAAACTCTCAGTGGGGCCACTGAACAATCGAGGTTCTAAAGGAGCACTCAAGGAAACTAGGCTGCTGTGGAGAAGCTAAATGAATTCTTTGCATTGGTCTTTGCTGCTGAGGATGTGAGGGGGATTCTGACACCTAAGCTATTTCATGATAAATCTCAGGAACTGTCCCAGATTGAGGTGTCAATAAACGTGGTTTTGGGACAAATTGATAAATTTAACAGTAATAACTTGTCACCAGAAGCAGATGGTATTCACCCAAGTGTTCTGAAGGAACTCAAATATGAAAGTATAGAACCACTAACCGTGGTATGTAACTTGTCATTTACTTTACTTGTCTGGTAAATCAGACTCCATGCCAGATGACTGGAGGATCGCTAACGTAACGTCAATTTTTTAAAAAGGCTCCAGAGGCAATCCTGACAATTACTGACCAGTAAGTTTAACTTCAGTATGAGGCAAATTGGTTGAAACTATCATAAGGAACAGAATTATAAGACAAATAGATAACAACAATATGTTGGCAAAGTATCAACACCACTTTTGTTAAGGGAAATCACGTCTTACCAATCTGTTAGAATTCTTTGAGGTGGTCATTCAACAAGTATGTGGATAAGGGTGATTCAGTGGATACACTGTACTTGGACTTTCAAAAAGCCTTTGAAAAGGTCCCTTAGCAAGGGCTCTTGAGCAAACTCAGCAGTCATGGAATAAAGGGAAGATCTTCTCAGGGATCAGTAACTGATTAAGAGATAGGAATAAATGGTCAGTTTTCACACTGGAGGGAGGTAAATAGCAGGGTCCCAGTGCTGTTCAATGTAGTCATAAATGATCTAGAAAAAGGGGTAAATAGTGAGTCGGCAAAGTTTGCAGATGATACAAAATTACTCAAGTTAGTGAAGTCCATAGCTGTTTGTGAAGAGTTACAAAGAAATCTCACAAAATTGGGTGAGTGGGCAACAAAATGGCAGTTGAAATTCAATGTTAATAAATGCAAAGTAATGCACATTAAAAACATAATACCAGCTATGCATACAAAATGATGGGTTCTAAATTAGCTGTTGCGACTCAAGAAAGAGCTTCAAGTCGTCATGGATAGTTCTCTGGAAATAGCTGCTCAGTGTGCAGTGGCAGTCAGAAAAAAGCTAACAGAATACTAGGAACCATTAAGAAAAAGATACATAATAAGACATAAAATATCATAATGACACTATATAAATCCATGGTATGTCCTCATCTTGAATACTACATGCAGGTCTGGTCACCGCATCTCAAAATATATATTAGAATTGGAAAAGGTACAGAGAAGGGCAACAAAAATGACTAGGGAGATGGAACAGCTTCTGTACAAGGAGAGATTAAAAAGACTGGGACTGTTCAGCTTAGAGAAGAGAAGACTAAGGAGGGATATGATAAAGGTCTATAAAATCATGAGCGGTGTGGAGGAAAGAAATAGAGAAATGTTATTTACCCCTTCACATAACACAAAAACCAGGGGTCACCTGATGAAATTAACAGGCAGCAAGTTTAAAACAAACATAAAGAAGTACTTCTTCACACAACACAGTCAACCTGTGGAACTTGTTACCAGGGGATGTTGTGAAATATAACAGGGTTCAAAAAAAAAAAAAAAAAAGAATTGGATAAGTTAATGGAATATAGCTAAGATGGTCGGGGACGCAATCCTATGCTCCGGGTGTCCCTACACCTCTCACTATCGTAAACTGGGACTGTACAACAGGGGACAGATCACT
The DNA here is from genome assembly GCA_007922305.1 of Dermatemys mawii. Classification (NCBI taxonomy): domain Eukaryota; kingdom Metazoa; phylum Chordata; order Testudines; family Dermatemydidae; genus Dermatemys; species Dermatemys mawii. The sequence continues at coordinate 5,212,267 of ML677350.1, forward strand.
CGATAAATCCATTCCCTCTGAAGCAGCTGGCATCGGCTGCTGTTGGAAAAGAGGATGCTGCACTACATGGAGCATTGGTCTGACCCAGTAGAGCCATTTTTATGTTCTTATCCATGTACCCTGCCAAAATCTCCAACAACTATATGATGGGAAAAGATTAGGCCCAGGTTCAGTAGGGGTTCTGAACCTCGGCACCACCATCAAAAGACCACAAGAGGCCTCCATACCTCCCCGCTTCTTGAAACTCCTCTGCAATTGCAGATCCTGAAGGACAAGCAGGCCTTTCCCTTGCAAAGAGACTTGATTGACTCAGGAGCAAGGGATAATTTCATGGATTTTTCCACAGCCCAGGTCTTCAGCTTCTGGTACAACACAAAACCACCCCAGATGTGATGGAAGCAGTGGATGAGTCCGCACTGATGTCAGGCTTGGTAACTCAGCAGACCATACCTTTGGAAGGGATGATTGGGGAAAACCAGGAAGTCCTATGGTTCAGTCTTCTTAGCTCCCCATAATTTACCTTGATTTTAGGTGTACCCTGGCTAATCTGGAATAACCCCCATATTCTCTGGTCCCAATGCATTATCTATTTTTCATCAAGCTTCTGAAGGGAGAACTGCCCTCTGGTTCAAGAATCCGGAATCCTAGAACTCAAGCCAGAGAACCCTGCTCCAAGAACCCAGAGTCCCCGCCACTCTCTCGGATCCAGAAATGCCCACTCTCCATGAAATGCCCACACCTCCTCATGAAAAAACAAGATTACCAGGCTGTACTCAAAAAACAAAATGCAGACATAGTAACTATGTCTCATCGTAACTATGATTGTGCTATAGACTAGACATGGCCAAACAGACTCATCGTAACTATGATTGTGCTATAGACTAGACATGGCCAAACAGACTCATCGTAACTATGATTGTGCTATAGACTAGACATGGCCAAACTGTGGCTCGCGAGCTGTATGTGGCTCTTTAAGAGTTTAAGTGTAGATCACAGAGTTAAGGGCTTCTGTCCCTCAGGACATGCTGGTGCTCAAGGCTTCTGCTCTGCCAGGAGAGCTGGTGTGTGGAGCTACAGCCCCACCAGAGGATCTGAGGCTGGGGGCTGCAGCCCTGCTGGGAAGAGTCAGTGCCTGGGTCTCGCAGGAGACGCTCTGGCTCAGGGCTTCAGCTGCACATGCCCATTATAACAGGAAATTGCATCAGGTTGTGCTGTGTGGACCTCCTGTGCTTGGGATCTCCCTGCATTCTGCAGAAACACAGGTTTTAGAGTAGCAGTCGTGTTAGTCTCTATCCACAAAAAGAATGGTATCCAATTTTCAAATTAAAAAACTGCTGAACTGGAATTAATTTGCAAACTGAATATCATTAACTTGGGCTTGAATAGAGATTGGGAACTGTTGGAGCATATCAATATTTTCCTTGAAGAAAAGGAAAAGTCCTATCTACAACTGAAAGATGAGCAATAGATGCAGGATCTGATGTATTCACTGATATTATGCAGCATCTGCAAACTCTCAATTTGACACACCAAGGGAAGGATGAGATAATTTCTGACCTTACTCTGACCCTGTATTTACGTTCTTCAGCTTCCAGAACAACTTAAAACTTCTTCAAAGAGACATAGTGTCAAGAGACTTCAACCACTTTCCCCATCTCAGAATAAGGTCAACACATTCCCTGAAATTGAAGTAGAAGATCACAAACTCGAGGAATAAGGAGATAAATTACAAGAACTGCTAGATGACTTTCAGACTAGGTTTGAAGACTTGCAGAAGCTGCAATCCTGCTTCACCTTTCTTGTAATCCCATTCATGGCTGATGTGATCAACGATGGCTGATTCCCAAAACTATGGTTACAGAAACATCTGCTGTAGAAATGAAACTACTGGAATTCCAGGAGGACCAGGCTCTAAAGATGATGCATAAATCACAGTCTACAGTGGAGTTTTGGAAGCAAGTGCCAGGAACAAAGCATCCTCAACTCAAGATGACTAGTGTCAGATTCATTTCAATTTACGGCACAACATACTGCTGTGAATCACTTTACTCCATGTTGAAGTTCATAAAATAAAATCATGCAGTCCTTACAAATCAACATCTGACCAAGATTCTCCATACCACCTTGACAAAATATCAACAAGATTTCCAAAGACTTATGACCAGGATGGAGACCCACAAAGCCTGTAACTCTAGCAGTAATTAGCTGTGACACAGTAAGTAGGATGTTAATATTTTTAAAAATGCACATGTAAAGGTTGTGTCTCTCTTGTGGCTCTCAAACTTCTGAAGATTATCAAATATGTGGCTCAGAGGGTCAGTAAATTTGGCCACCCCTGCTATAGACCTTCAACCCAGAGCTAAATTTCATTTGGACACATATACTCTATGTCAAAGCAGGACTTGGCAGTCTTAAGAGTGTATGTCCAAGAAAATCTAGACAAAGGTTTTATCAGCTTCTTTACCTTCCCCACAGGTGCACTGGTACTCTTTGTTTTTTTAAAAAAGATGGCTACTATCAGTGGAAGGACTGCAGATGGATCCTCAGAAGGATACAGTTCATTACTGGGCAGGGCCCTGGTCTATTCATGGCATTCAGAAATTCAGGGGGTTTGTCAACAGATTTATTCACAATTTTTCAAAAATCACATCTCCCACAATCACCGTTCTTCATAAACCTGAAAAGTTTCACTGGACCCCCAACATACCTATCAAACTTTTGAACATCTGAAGGTATCCTTCCCCACAGCTCCAGTGCTGGGTCACCCTGATACCAGCCAACCTTTATCCATGAAACCAATGCATCTGATATAGCCAATGGGGCAGTATTGTCCCAAAGAATGGGGTCCCAACAGGACATGCATTCATGTGCCTTCCCGCCCCCGCGCCCAAAAAAAGGCTTACTTCAGCCAAATGCAATTATGAAATAACTAACAAGGAATTACTTATAATTAAGATAAGGCTTGAGACATGGCGACACTGCCTCAAGTGGGCTAAGCACCCCATACTAGACTTAACACACCACAAAAACATGGAATATATACGGTCCAAGGTGCTGAATCAGCAACAGTTATGTTGGGCCTTGTTCTTGTCAAAGTTTGACTTCATGATCATGTTCCACCCAGGCCACAAGCATGGTAAGTCAGACATGCTTTCATAGAAAGGGAATACTGTATGGAACCAGTGAACCCTGAAGAACCGCCACTTGGCATACTGAAACCACACCATTTCTTTTGTAGAGCTGCATCTTTGGACTTCCCCACCTCACTTTGAGTAACCCTCCCTAATAATCCTTCTGTAAAGCTTGTATCATCTAAGGAGAGCAGCATCGCCCTACACCATTACTCCTGGGCCAATGATCTCTTCTATGTTAATGACCCCGTATTTACATCCCTGGTGGTCTCCCATGACTTGGGGTGCTACACATGCACTATGTCACTTTGGACAATCCAAGGATTGTTGTGAAGTAACTCACTCATTCTGATGACCACAGATGCGGGACAATGTTTGATCCTACATCAGGTCCCAAAACACCTGCACTTGGTCTAAGACCTCCTGTAGCACGCCTTTCGGTCTTCTGTTACCATCTGACACCTCTTCCCAACCGCAGTCATGTCTAACCCTTGATTTCATATCAGAATCTAAAAGACAAACCACCATACTAACCATAATGGATCAGCTCACCAAAATGGCCCATTTTATACCATGTGTATGCATCCCACCTGAAAATTACCACACAACTCCCAGTTACGCATGATTTTTGCCTCCCTGATCATCTTAGCACAGACCAAGGCCGTTAGTTAGTTAGTTCCAGGTTTTGGAAGGAAGGGTTTCACCTCCTGGATTTCCATTCCCATACATCCATCTCCCATCACCCCCTGATGGATGACCAGTTGGAATGGGTCAACCAGATACTTGAACAGTATCTCTGCTGTTTTCTGAACCACTGCCAATGTAACTAGGCCACATTACTCCCATTAGCCAAATCTGCTTACAATAACACCACAGAACATGCTTCCCCTTGATTCAATTTTTTCTACTCCACTTACGGTTTTCATCCACAGTTCCATCCCTCTATCTCCTCATCCATGGCAGTTTCTGGTGCCTTAGGTCTGGCACAGACTATTCATAAGACCCAGACTAACCTAAAAAGCCCCTGAAAGCCCCCAAATAATCTACAAACATCATGCCAAATAATACCGCCAAGAGGTCCTACCTCTGAAGGTTGGTCAGAAAGTTTGGCTGTCCACTAAGCATCTACAGCACAGATGACCTACACACAAATTGGACCATCAATACACAGGCCCTTACAACATTCATCAGTCTGGTGGTGTTTGAGTTGCAGCTCCCTTGGTCCTGGAAGATCCATCCAGTATTTCGTGCATCTCTCCTGAAAACTTTTCTCGACAATCCATTTCCCAGCTGGCATCCAGTGCTGTCACTCATGGTTCAAGTGCAGGACCCTTAGGAATATGTAGTTCAGGACACCCTGGATTCCCAAATATGCAGAGGAGCATGTGCTGTATTATTTGATTGCCTGGAAAAGTTATGGGCCCAAAGAATGTTCTTGGGAACCCGCTCATCATATTCACACCCCTGCAAAACTATAGGCCTTCCACAGGGATCATCCTGGCCCCAGGACACCCAGAACCACTCTCAGGAGCAGAACCTTACCCGCTGCGATGCCAAATTGCAAACCCACACAGAACTGCAGCTGACACCCCTCAGACAGGGGCTGTCCCTGCTGACGCAGTGGGATCAACTGACTAGCAGCAGACTGCTGATTGGACATCTCTTAGCATAACACTTCCTATTAATGACATACCCTTTATCTGTGCAACTAGTTGCTAAGCCTGCTGCTGAACAGACCCCTAAGACCAAGTTCCCACCTCCTTGCCTGATTCCTGCTCTTTGTTCCTGTTACCTCACCTTGTTCCTTATTCCATCTTCCTCACCTTAACTGCAGTTATTGATTCTGGCTTGACCGTGGGTTGATTTCAGACCAGTTCTCCAGGTTGTCAAGGTCATTTGAATTGTCCTTCAAAGTTCTTGCAACTCCTCCCAGCTTGGTATCATCTGCACATTTTATAAGCGTACTCTCCACTCCATTATCCAAAGCAGAGAGGTAGCCATGTTAGTCTGGATCTGCAGAAGTGACAGAGAACCCTGTGGCACCTTAAAGACTAAGTAAAGTATTGAAGCATAAGCTTTCATGGGCTAATACCCACTACGTCGGATGCATGTATTAGCCCATGAAAGCTTATGCTTCCATACTTCTGTTAGTCTTTAAGGTGCCACAGGACTCTTTGTCGCTTCTGCATTATCCAAACCGTTAATGAAATATTGAACAGTACTGGACCACGAACTGACCCCAGCAGGATCCAACTAGATATGCTTTCCCACTTCAACAATTAACCATTGATAACTACTCTTTGAGTATTGTTTTTCAACCAGTTGAGTATCTACCTCTTAGTAATTTTAGACCATAAACGACATTTTCCTAGTTTGTTTATGTGAATGTCATGTGGAACTGTGTAAAAGCCTTATTAAAATCAAGATGTATCCTGTCTACTGTTTCCTCCCTATTCCCTAGGCCAGTAACCCTGTCAAAGAAGGATATTAGATTGGTTTGGCATAATTTGTTCTTGACAAATCCATGCTGACTATTCCTTATAACCCTAGTTATTCCTTATAACCTCTAGGTCAGTGGTGGGTAACCTGTGGCCCACAGGCTGCATGTGGCCCATTTGGTAATCTGATTGCGGGCTGCGAGACATTTTGCTGATGTTGACCACTAGACTAGGAGAAATCCCCAGTAAGGGAGATCCAGCTCCTTTCCCCAGAACAGGGCATGGGATCTGGCCCTGTGAATTTAAATTCTCAAATAAAACATAGAAATAAACTTAGTTTTTTTGGCAAGAGGAATAAATTCCCCACGTCTAGTGTGCATGACTTAATTATTTTACTTAAGGGAATATAGTGTTACCCGTTTCTATTCAGAGCACTTTCGGCTAACCTCCTCCTTCAGTATATCCTGAACCTGTAGAGCAACGAAAAATTTAACTGCTTGCTAATTTTGTGTTGAGTCAAATTAATTTTGAAACTAAATTAATTAAAGCAAATGAAGCTTTGTTTATCCATTATGCATGAAGCTTGTTGAAACAGAAGGGAGTGCATTAGCTTTATTTAGGATGTTTCTTTGCTTTAATGAACTTTTTTCATTTTTTAAGAACTGTTAAATGCATCGTTTGAGCGAGAGTTCAGATTTTTGTTGTTGGCTTTTTGGTGTGCATGTGGTCCAGTGCAAGCAGCGTAATTGGCATTATTAGTTGCTCCTAAAATCTGAGTGACTGTACCTAACAACAACTCTGCAGAGGGAGTGAGAGTGAGCACATGTATATGTATGTGGGCACGCGCACATCTTACCCTGCTGAAGTTGATGGTAGAGATAGGGAATGGATATTCTAGCCCAGCATGAGAGACAGATTCCAAAGCCCAGTCACATGGGATGGGATCCATGAAGGGATTTAGGCCTTGCACTGTGGTGCCTAATTTTTAGGTGCCTAGAAAATCATGGGCATAACACTGCCATCCATGCAGTCAAGTCGAGCACTGGGGCTTCTCTACAATGAATGGGGAAAGACAAGCACCTCTGAATGGAACCCACAAAAGCCAATCCTAGGCAGTCCCCAGTCTAATCTAGTCAATGGGAAACTCTGACCATAGAGGTCTGTGCTATGCCCTGCCCCTCTCAGAGACAGGTGCCTAGGTCCAAGCAGGCACCTATCTTTGCTTAGTAATACCATGAATTGGAACCAGCCACCTAAAGTCAGGCAGCTGAGGTACCTGAGCCTTTCTTTGAGGGAATGAGTTAGGTACCTGCCTGCTCCACACAACACAGCTGGGGGAAGAGATGGTCACCTTAGAACTTTAAGCCCAGTGAGTACAGCACTTGCATGGTAGTTGCAGGTTCAATCCCCCGCTCTCTGCCAGTGGGGAGGATCTGAGGAGGGATTTCCCACCTCTCAGCAGTGAGCTCTTGGATATTTTGATGTGGGGCTCCCTCAGTCTCTCCTGTTGAAGCTGTTCCCCTGTGAACAATAATGAATAAATGATTGGGGGAGGGGGACTGGAATGTGTGTCTCTCATCTCCCAGATGGATGTCCTAACTACTGGGCTACAGAGCCATTCTAACTCTCTCCGGACCAGTAACTTGTTCACTGTGGATAAATACTTAAATAGGCATTGGGACACAGGGAGAGAGACTATCTCAAGCTAAATAAACGTGGAACATGACGGCTGAAGTTTTTATGGGAAATAAATTCCGTATTAAATTCACTAGAATTTAGTAGTTTGGGCTGTGATTATACCACATGAACAGAAAACAAGCACTGAAGTTATTATACTGACGATATTCACCTAACCTGTCCCCTCTTCTCAAAGCCCCTTGCTTCTCATTGTTCCCAAGAAAGATTTACCCCAGAGTCCTAGCTGAGCTATTGTTTGTGAAGTTCTATTTGTTTTGTAAGTTCTCCATTTGGCACCCCTCTCCTTCCCCTCCCACAGCAAGTCTTTAGTCAAACTAGACGTAAGAGATAAATGTGGGAGCCAGGCCTCCTTATCAGCTCTGGAATGGGTGGAAGAGATGAGTTCAGATGGGCTGCCTACAGTGGGTACTTTTCCTCACCCATTTTAAAACCAGGGTCAGGGGAAGTAGTGTTGAAAGTGGTCATAGCCATAGTACAGACAAAAATTGAGGTAATTTGAAGTGGCCTGACCCACTTCCATTGAACCAGGTTCAAACTGGGTCTACACTTTGGTAAAAATCCTGTCTCAGTTGAAACCAGCAGGAGTTTTGCTATTGACTTCAATGGGACTGAGATTTCACCCTTTGTGTCCGAGTGGGAGAATTAAGGGTCTGTGGGGGTGAGAAATTGGTGTGGCCATGTATGTTGTCAGTTACCAGGATGAGGAGCTCATAGGACAAGAGCCAAAGTACAATGATTTGCATAGTGACTGCAAAAATAAGAAATAATCATACCTTCTGCATGCAAATCCCTTGCATTCTGACTGGTTAAGGGCAATTAGTAGCCAATCAGGCTGCATATATTAGCATATTGTGCAGTTATGAAATAGCCAAGCAGTCGTGGATAACGGTACAGCATTCCTGCACTCTGACTTGTTGGGCTCATTCCACCATAATTGCTGTAGTGTTATATGGTAAATAGGGGAATACATTAATATAATAGCTGTAAGCACTAAAGCCCAGTGACTAACTTATAGCAAATTATTTATTCAACAAAGTTAGCCTCTTTATGCTTCCAAATACTCCAACAGCAAGTTTATTGTTTTCTCAAATATATTGATTGGTCAGATTATTCACTAAACAGTTTGTGATCTACAGGTGATTCTGTGTTGGCTAGTTTTGACTGAACACGCGGACCACATGCCATTATTTGTGTTCTTTGACTGGACAACATAGCTCGTAGATGGAGGTTTCCAATGAGCAGGTTTGCATTTAACAGAGTGAAACTGACACGGTTACTATTATATCTCTAGTCAGGCCCACAACATATTACACGTTGCACAAACACAAAAGAAGGCACAGTCCCCTGCCTCAAAGTGCTTATACTCTAAAAAGACAGATCAGATAAAGAGACATATGGCTTCAAGGTTCAGAGACACTGGTTTGGGTTTCAGCAGCTCTGTATTCAAATCTTGGCTTTGGGACCTTGAGCTTAGATCTCCTTGTGCCTCAGTTCTTCATCTAAAATGAGGATAACCATGCTTCCTTGTCCATTTAGCATCTTTAAGGCAGGGATTGTCTCTTACTATGGGCTTATGCAGTGTCTAGCACAATGTGGCCCTGATCTTGGTCATGGCCTATGGCTGGTACTAGAGTATGAATAATAATAAAAGAGATGGCAAGTAAGGGAAGGAGGGGGCTGAATTTAAATGAAAGGGCTGAGTGGCAATTGCCCACATCCTGATAAGATCTACTGTACTCCCTGGCTCTATAGGCCAGGGTGGTCTTCAGCCACTTTTACAATTTGCGCCCCCCCCCAACCCTTTTCTGCCAAGGGCATAAGAACTTGCTTGGGTTATCCCTCCATCTTTTCGTTGGTCAGCCACAAAGTTGAACAACTTAAGGATGTCTTTCCAAGAGATGCTTAGCTAATCTGTCTTCTGACTTCTTAGCCACATGCCCTGCCCACTGAAATTGTTGGGCTTTCATTCTATTTATTATACTAGGTTCTCCATAGACCTCCCACACTTCCCTCATAGATCTTCTCCACACATCATTCTCACCAAGGGGCCTCCAAAATTTGTCTCAACGTTTAACTTTTGAAAGTAGTTATCTGGATAATAGGATATGTTAATAACACCATTGCACCTTCCCCATGTCGACTCCCACTTTGCTGTGTGTGAATGTTTTCAATTTACTTAATGCTTCCTTTTTCTGAGAGCGCTCCTGCCAGGGAGTTTGTTCACTAGAATATAGGAGAGACAATCCCAAAGGAGTGCAGGCACAGCTGAAGCAAACAGTGGATTTTTTTTTTTGAGGGAGGCTGGTTAATGGGAATGCTGGGGGAAGGGTCAGGGTTGCTGGTGGAAGTACTGGGAGGAAGTCTTGGGGCTGGTACAAAGAGGGGCTTGCTGGCTGGGCCTTGGGAATGCTGGAAAAGGGGTTGGGTGGGGGTGCTGCATTAAATTACTTGCTGGCTGGATGCTGGGGGAGGGTTTGGGTACTGCTGGGTGGCTGAATGTTGGGGGTTGGTGTTGCTAGTGGTGCGTGAGTTGGGATTGATGGCTGAGTGATTGGGGTGCTAATGCTTTTGTGAGGTGCTGGTGGATGTTAGGGTGTCTTCCGCCTCTCCCTTCCTTCACCCCTTCATCCTCACCCACTGTTTCCTCTGCTCCTGGGCTGCACTTTCTGTGCTCTGTGTCTCAGGAGATATCGACCTCCAGTAGACTTTTCTGGTGCTGCACTGTGCTATATGCGCCCTTCTGGAGTCAGACTGACTTGTCTTCAGTGATGAGTGGCAGGCCACTCCCCTGCAGTGCACCGTCAGCACAGTGTGGCCACAGTGTCAGCAACAGTGAGCGGATTTCCAGCCACAGGACAGTTGGAAAGCTGGGGATGGGGAAGAAACTGGAGAAGGCCAGTGTAGGAAGGGAGCTCATAGGAGGTGAGGAAAGAGAAGGCGAGGCCTGAGGAGGGGAGAGGGGAGAGGGGAGAACTCAAATCTGTTCATGCTGTGCAAAATGTTGCTTTCTGTTTTGCAAGCGCTGACGAAGGAGGGACAAAATGTAAAAGAGGTCACCATGCTGAGAGCAGGAAGAGCTGCTGGGATGGCAAAAGCCACTGTGGTACCTCCTGCCCTGTGCTAAGAGACAGCAGTTTGGAATTGAAAAGCACAGCAAACCAAACAAATCCCGCACCATTCCTTGTCATGTCCCGGGACAGGAAGCCATTGGTGGTGTGACAGTTGAGGACAGCTCTCTGCTAACACTCAGTGCTTGGTGGGAGAGTGGATTGAGGCAGGACACTTGAGAGCCAAGCCTGTGGTCTGCAGAGGCTCGAACTCACCAGTGAGTAGGGTGACCAGACAGCAGGTGTGAAAAATCTGGACAGGGAGTGGGGGGTAATAGGAGCCTATATAAGAAAAAGTCCCCAAAATCAGGACTGCCCCTATAAAATCAGGACATTTGGTCACCCTACCAGTGAGGCATGGCAGCGGGCACCAGTACAGCACACAGCTGATGATACCTGCCGGTGACTGGGTGGACTGAGCTGCTTCACTCGGACCCTGATCCAGAGTCCACTGAAATCAATGGGAATCCTTAGAACAACCAAGGGCTCAGAGATGGGAGGAAGGCAGGAGTCTATCTAGAGGGATTGTATGGAGATCAGAGGGGCTGAGCTAGGCTGGGAGCCATTGTCTGTCCAGGGGACACTTAACATTTTGATGAGCACAGGTCCCGTTTAGCCTTGCTCTACACTGACGATGGGGTGCCCTACAGGACATGTTTGCAGACTCCCCACTTGTTCTTGCAAATGCCTTCCACTTCAAATAATCCAAAGGAAGCTGCAACCCTGGAACTAAGTGTATGACTATAAATAACATTCTAATAATAACAGCCCCTTAAGTGTCCTTTATAGAAAGAAGCGGCACGGAAGCCCCAGGCTGTTTCAGACATGAAGGATATGACATTGTCTTTTTAATCGTTTTTGTTTACTGATATTGTGCATACAGCATTGTATCCTTTTTGCCTAAGCCTCTAAAACCTGTAGGTCAGCAAAGAGGCCATAGAAATAAAAGGGGGGTTTGTAGGGACAGAGGCCTGGATATCCCAGTCATACTGAGCTGAGAAAGAGGAATATTCTTGTGCTCAAAGGGCTTGTCTTCACTACCGCGGGGAAAGATCGATTTTGTGGCGATCGATTTATCGCGTCTTGTGAGGACGCGATAAATCGATCGCCAGCGCTGCCCCCGTCGACTCCAGAACTCCAGCTCCCCTGGAGGAGTAAGCCGGAGTCGACGGGGGAGCACGCCGCTGACTGCCCTTGCCGTGAGGACGGGAGGTAAGTCGGCTGCAGATACACAAACTTCAGCTACGTGATTCACGTAGCTGAAGGTGCGTATCTGCAGTCGATCTCCCGCCCTAGTGAAGACCAGCCCAAAGATTCTCTTGCAGTTTTTACAAGATGAGGGGGCTTGTCCTAGCTAAGTCCCCACTTACAAAATTATGCTCGGTCTCCCTAAAGGTCATTCCACTTCTTCACTTTTTGTCCTAAATTATGATATAGGGTCGCTACGTGATATTCAATAGTGCCAGGTTTCACTCCAGAAGTGATTGTGGTTTAGTGAGGGAAGAAAAGCTCCCCATCCCCATACAGCTCATATATCGCTTTGTAAAATGCTATGTTTCTTGGGGCAAAAGGAGCTGTTCAAATGCAAGATATCATCATCTTCTGGTGAGACAGCCCCTTGGGTTCATGCAAGCAGAGAGATATCAGATCTCGCAAAAATTCCCTGGGCTTTGTGGGCGGAGCAGGGTGCTAGGAGCTGTGATACTATGATGATAGGCCATATAAAGGCCTGGATTGACAGATACGAGAGGAAGGGCCACTGTTCTCCAGGGCATTCTCCCTTCCATAGCCACAGCAATCTGCACCTTTAACTTAACAGTGCTTGAAACGGCTTTAAATCAAGCTGTGTCACAGAGGGTGCTTGGGTGCAGGTGTCCGGCCAATGGTAGCATGGTTCCTGCAGAAGCCATATTATAAGGGGTAGGGTGTGGACAAGGGAGCAGCAAGAAGGGTCCAATCTTTCACAGGACTAAAGGTTCCCCCTTCCTGTGCATTCTGGGGATCCGCAGAGTTAAGAGGCTCCACCCCAACCCTCCTCCATGGACACTCCCCCTCCACACCAAACCCCTCAGCTCAAGGGAAGAATTTGAATGAAATGCTGCTAAATGACCTCCTGAAGGGATCGCACCACCATCCTTGTAGGGAGGTGTAGGCTGGCCCCTTGTTTTTGAACTCGCTCCCTCCTTGGATTGGAAAACTGGTAGACTCCTGGTGGAAAAAGCAACATGTCAAGAAAGGGATGGTCCTGATTGTCAGAAAAATATATTTTGCTGAGACATACTGACTTGTATTTAATTAAACTGCTGGCAGAAGGTAAGTGCTGTACACAGCATTCAGCAACGTCCAGTAAGGTAAGTTTGACTCATCATTTGGCAGTGCAGCAAAGCATGTTAAAGAGAACAAAGGGCTGCACGGGAGGACATTTATCCCAGCAGACCCCAAATTATTACTGGGTGCCTTTACCAGGGTATATTGTTATTTATTGTTTGCATTGCTGTGGTACTTAGGCTCCCCGGTAATGGACATCGCGCTAGGTGCTGTACAAACACAGAACAAGACAATCCCTGCATAGCAATGGCCATCCCAGCATGTGCGCTCTCTGTGCACCAAAGGGCTTTTGTCCTGCCTGGGCTGGTGCTTCCGACACCCACCCACCCAACTCTCCAACACTGCTGTTAAGCACCCTGTGCCTCAGGGGCCCCACCTATACAGTGGGACCCGGGTATCCTGAACTCTAGGGAGGCTTCTCCCCCGTCTTTACCATGTCCCACATGGCAGGGGCTTCTGTTGCCTTCACTCTGTTCAATAGCGTGTGAGGAGACCCACGGAGTGCCATGAACTAAGCCCTGTGTATGGGGCTAAGCAGAGCACAGCCACTCTTTGCCTCGGGCAGGAGGGGCTGTACCTGGCTGTTTGGTGCATGAGGAGCTGTGCACACTGCCAGGCACGGATCATGCTCTGCAGGGTGGATGTGGGTACAGCCTTGCCTCCTCCCAGCACCCCTTTGGATGCCTCTTTCTCCAAGGGCAGGAAGGGGGCAGGCAGTCCCTATGGGATGCACAAGGGGGCAGATTTCTTGTGCATGGGCTCCCCCTCCTACAAGAACCTCTCTTAATCTGGCCCATTGCTGTTTGGCTTGTTTTATCATCTCTTCACCAGCTTGCATCCGATTCCTGATTCCCTTCACTTTCACTCTTATGCTCTACAGCCATGACTGGGCCCCCAAGGGCTTTTCTTTTCCCGGCTGCCTCCAGTGGGAAATGAGGGAAGAGCTTTCCTAGTTGTGTGTGGTGTGTTGTTGCTCGGTGTTTGGGTTCAGTTTTTTTTAAACCCAATTCTCCTTTAAAATATACACGTTGTTGTTGTTGTTTCCATTCAAGGGCAGGAAGCAGCAGCTGCCTGGCCCAAGGACACAATTACACTCCAGTTGCTAGGGCTGGAAGTCACCAGCACCTCCCTTCCCTTCCCCGTTTATGTGATGGAACTTCATTTAGCAGCTCAGCCTGGAGAACGAGGCAGCCTTCCTTCCCACTGCAGCGAGGAGCCTTTGGAAATGCAGGGAGCTGCAGATCCAGATGTGTTACAGTTGTTTCCTCCCCTTTCAATTACTGCCATTTGACTTCCAGGGTGACCTTTGCAAATGATCACTCTCACTTGACTTCCCCTTGCTGCGCCTCCTGGCACTTGAGGGCAGTATATGCTCCTAGTCCTGGGAAAAAGGAATTGTCCCCACAGTGTAATGGCTGCTGCAATATAGGCCATTGCATGTTTTGCTTCATAATGCTTTGGAGCACCTGAGTTTGTTGTCTGAGGAGCTGCTTGATGTCTTGGTGCTCTTCACAACGCACCTCCGTGTCCTTCTGCCTTTCCTCTTGGTCATTTAGTCTCTCCTCACTTATGTGTTCTTCCCACTCCCTGGTCTCACACACTGTGGACTCAGAACTCTTGACCGAGAACATGTCCTCCCATGTCTATTTCTTTTTCCTCCTTATCCTGGTCAGTCTTTCCAGAGATGTGTAGGGGGTGACCCTCAGAAATATCCAAGCCTAGGTGACCGATAAACAATCAGATAGAAGGACGCTGTGAGATTTAAGGGGTTAGCAGACATCAAGAGATAAGTGCCGCAGCTCCTCTCTAATTTTTTTTCATATAGATCTGCATAAAATATGGACAGAATCACACACCACTGCTTGCTTCAGTGCAACAGCATAGACACACGTGGGTTGGTGGTGCAAGTCCCCCCTCAGTCTGACATCTAACTCTACATAGAAATGGCCACAGCAGATTTCTTGTTGCCTTATGGTAGTGTTCGGAACAGAGAATTCCCGTCATGCTTGAGATAAGGGGGAAAGAAACATTGGAATGAGACACGGCACGCTGGAATTGATTATCCCCTGACCGGTTATTCCCTCCATGGTATGCATCCCCAATAAATCCTGTAAGATTAAAACTTATGCCTACCAAGGAGATATCGTGATGGGGGGTCGGGGGAAGGTGAACGCAGACCCAACATTGAGATCGATTTGCTTCCCAAGCTATCTGGCGCACCAACCCTATGAATCCATTTGTTTCCCAGGACCCTTGTCCAACATGAAACAACAAACAAACAAAGAAGGTCACAATTGTGCAGGGCTTTTGCATTTTTGCCTCGTTAACTTAAGTTTGGTGGCAGATAAAGGTGAGCTTATCCACTGATCCGCTGTAGTGTCCCCAGGATTTGGAGAAGCTGGCTGTCCTGCACTATGATCCACTACCACCGGCTTAACATGAGAGTGGTGGATCCAAGATTTACATCCGTCCAAGAAAACCGCAGTCTGAGTTGTTAGGAGCACTTGATGGGGTCCGGTAAACTTCAGTTGGAGGGTATCACCTCGAACAAACTTTTTTGCCCAAACAAAATCTCCAGGTTGAAATGGATGAATCTGTTCTTCTAGCAGCACAGTCTGGGAAAGCTGTGAAGCCTTCCACAAGGTACGAAGCCGGCCTGTAAGGAGAGAAACTGAGAAGCAGTCATGTGATCCCCCCCCAATAGGGAAACATCAGCATGTGGGAATGTTCCACCTTTAAAGGGAGGGTGCCCATAAAGGAGTTCAAAGGGAGACAATCCCAATACACGGGTTGGGTGAGTACGGAGATGAAACAGGACTAAGGGAAGTACCTGAGGCCACTTCAACCCCGTCTCTTGATAGTATTTCGCTAATGTAGACTTAAGCTCCCTATTCATAATTTCCACCTTTCCACTAGACTGGGTATGGTAAGGGGTATGGAAAGAGTGCAAAATACTCAGTCCCTGTTCCAAACAGCTGAGGATATGTCCAGTAAAATGGGGTCCACTTAATTGTGTAAGGACTCCACTAGCAACTCCGCCCTGTTCATGGACAAAAAGATGAAAAGGCTTGCTGTAGTTAGGAGCACGGAGAGACATAGAAGAGGCGACACTGTCCTTGAGTAACTGGAAGGCTTGAATCATGTCTGGGGACCACTGCAAGGGGTCAGAAGCAGAGTTAGCAGTGAGACAATGAAGTGGCTTGCTCAACTCCCCGCAGGAAGGCAACCAAGGGCGACAAAACCCGATCAGTCCCAGAAAACCCCGAAGCTGTTTCTCAGCGGTCAGCAGGGGGCACTGTTGAATAGTCTTTATACGGGCCGGATCCATCAGTCGTCCCTCTGGGGTTAACAAAAAACCCAGGTAACAGACCCTCTGGGAGACCCACTGAATCTTGTTGGGGTCTACCTTGTGCCCTCTGGAATACAGGTATAATAGAAGTGCCTTACCATCGACTCGGAAAGCGGCTTCCTCTCGGTTACCTAGCAGAATGTCGTCCACGTATAAAACCAGTGTAGATCCCTGGGAGCAGGCAAAACCTTCCAGATCGTGGTGAAGACATTGGCTAAAAATCGTGGGGCTGTCCCGAAAGCCTTGAGGAAGGCGCTGCCAGACATAACTCTGCCCCTCTCAGGTGAAACCAAAAAGATAGTGAGAATCAGGGTGAACAGGGATGCTAAAAAAAAGCTGATTTCAAATCAATAACAGTAAACCACTTAGCGTCCCAGGGAGTCTGGCTAATGATGGTAGCAGGGTCAGGGACTACCGCATGAAGGGGAATCACATATTGGTTAATAAGGCGCAAGTCCTGTACAAAGCGCCAGCAGACAGAATCTCCTTCCTTTTTAGGAGGTTTCTTAACAGGGAGGATAGGAGTGTTACAGGGGGTGCGCTGAGGACGAACTAACCTTTGTGCAATAAATCCCTCAATAATGGGGCAGATGCCCTCCCGGGCTTCTAGCGATAAAGGGTACTGAGGGACTGACGGAGGGGGTAAAGAGGGCTTAACTTGAATTTTGACTGGCTCCGCTGAAAGGAGCAGGCCAACATCGGTGTCAGATTCCCCAAAGGGACGAAGGCAAATCAGTGAGTTCGACGGGAAGGGAAGAAAGGGATTCCTGAATACCCGAAACTGCGGCCAAATCTTCTAGCATAGTCATTAATAAGCCCACTCCCTCAGGAGTACAGGTTAAAGTGGTCTCAAGTTTACAAAGTAAATCTCGACCCATCAAAGGGATTGGACAGGCAGGGAAAAAAAGAAAACGGTGAAAAAAACACTTATTAGCAAATACAACATTTAAAGGCAAAGTAAGCCCAAGAGTTTGTGGATTTCCCTCCACCCCCGTAGCAGTCTTTACCTCAGGAGATAACCAAGAAGAGGGGGCATGGTTTAAAAGGGAAAAGGTAGCCCCCGTGTCCATAAGAAAAGATACAGAGAGATCTTGAACTGAAAGTGTTAAACGAGGCTCCTTGGTGGGAGAGGAAAAGGAGAGAAGGGAGCCTGCCAAAGACATTAAGGAGATAAGATTATCAAATTGTCCGCCTTCGTTCCTGGGGCACCGTCACTTAGGATGCTGCTGCTGTCCTCCATAGTTGACCCAAGCCTGGGGAACAGGTTGAGCAGGCGGCGCGGAAGCGAACTCGTCTTCGGCATAATTGTTAGCGGCTATGGCTGGGCCACTTGAGTGAATGTCCCAGGGGCATTCACGCTTAAAATGACCAGGTAGTCCGCACTGGAAACAATTTCCCGATGGCTGGGGCAGTCGAGATCCTCTCCCCGTAACACCCTGAAATCCTCTCCCTCAACTGCGCCCTCAGCCCTGTGCACCACCGCGGCCACCATGAAAAGCGAGAGCCATTAACTTATATTCTTCCTTCCTATCCTTCTTTTTGCTATGCTTTTTCTCCTTTTCCCACGCAAAATCAACTACATCCAATACTGAGGTGACAGACTCACCACCTCACCCACGACGGAAATTCAAGAAATAGTCCTGTACAGGAGGCAAGGACTGAGTCACAAAATGTGAAATAAGGGTAGGATGATCCTCCCGTCTCTCAGAGTCCAGCTGAGTGAGCATCCGAGCCCCCTCCAATAACCACGACCAGAATTTTCTGGGGGATTAGTCGGGTTCCTGCCGAATTTGCAAGAATTTAGCTTGGTTAGGTGGGTGGCGAGACTTGTCTCTCAGTCGACCCAACAACCTTTCCCTACCGGTCCTCAACTGAGTTCTTCTAGCCTCTGTCCACACCTGGGGGCCCTACTGAGCCATCTCAGTTCGTTTAGTCATCCAAATAACGTTTGCGGGGTTACCATCACCCCATTCTCTTTCTGCTTTCCACAGCCTACTTCTCTCCTCTCCTGTCAAGACCCTTCCCAACAACTGGTCAACATCTGCATAAGTAGGATTATGACTTGCAAACAACCGTTCCAATAATTCCAGGACTTTCTGAGGGTTATCTCCAAAAGTCCCTGCCAACCGTCCCCAGTCTTTCAGATCCCATTCAAGCCATCCTTTCACTTCAACAATGTTGGTATGCTGTAACGTGCCATCATTACCCACAAAGGGCTGATCATTTACCTGAAGGGGCATCTGGAGGAGGGGCGCTTGAAAGGGAAGTTTCTTAGGGGTCAGCCCCAGAACTTCTTCAACTTTATCCTGCAATTCCTGTAATTCCTGTAACCCTTGTGTCATTATATGAGTGACTGCTCTTTCCGAAGAGGAGTCTCCCCCTTCTTTCCGTTCAGTCTTGGACTCCGGAGGGGAGACCGGTAAAATTGCTCCCTACCCCTGAGGAGCATCCCCGAGGGAAGGATATATCGGGGCAGGGGTGGAAGGAACCAAACGACGGCTTAAAATGCGCTGAGGTTTACATTCTTTGTTAAAATAACTTGGGGGAGGGATATCCTCCTCGGAAGAAGATCGGACTGCCATTATCTTTAAAGATTTCCACAGTCCCTCTGCGGAATCCCAACACCACCAATAATCTAACTGTCGCGGATGGTTGTCTTTGATTTGGCCCCTTACTCCTCTTAAGGCGGCCCGCTCGAAAGAACCATACATAGGTCACCGTTTCTCCAGATTGGCCAATACTGCAGTATACCCAGACCAAGTTGCCACACAAAGAGTGTACAATTTCCTTTTAGTCATTCCTTTTTGGACCGGCAGTTTTCCTTCATCCCACAACTTGTTCATTATACCCAAAGGGCTCCCAACAGGGACACTAGTCCCTCACCCCCATGGCGTCTGACAGGAGCTTTCCATCTGACGCTTAACCTACCGCTCGGCACATGACTCCCCAATACCGAATTGGCTGGGAGAAATCTCCCGTGGCGCCGACCGATTCGTATAGGAGTAATCAAACTGCCAGGCAGAGGAGCCGCACCAGAGGAATCCCAGACAAGCCCCCAATATTGTTAGGTAAAAATCAGCTTGTCCTACTCACCGTTCCAACACCCGGGTAGTGCAAAGTCGGACCTGTAGCTCAAACTGTCAGAGACCATATAAGAAACACACTGAGGCGAAGTAGCTTTGATCAAAGGGCACACACCCCTCTCAGGCCAAGTAGCTTCAGAGGCATGCAGCAGTTTTATTAGACACACACATCAGTATTTATAGGTTTAAGACAGACAAAGGAAAGATACTAGGTATGTGTCTTCTGTATCATCTCAGGGTGACCTTGCGCAAACTGGTTTCTACGGTTACTCAATCAAGCACAGAAAAAGCAGGAGAGGGAACAAGGCAAGACTATTAGTACAAGATAAGGAAGTTAAGCAAGGCCAGGAGGAATTTATTGCAGGGAGCCCCTTTTATCGAACAGTAGGATGGCTGCAGTTCCTTCCCCTGTGCTGGGCATTGGAACTTGTCCCTGCCATACCCCACCTTTGCAAAGGCTCAAATAAACATCTTTCTTCCCCTAGGAATTCCACAACTTTGCACTGTTCCTTCCCCCAGGATTGTCAATTTCCCAGAACAAACTAGTTTAGGACAGGGTGCTGGTAAATATCAGTTTAAACCCGGTTTAAACCAGGAAACATGGAAAAATAGTTGCATCCATGTCAAGTTCAGCAAGCATAGAAAGTGTCTTTTCAAATGCTGGATGTGTCCATTCAAGGTGGAGGAGTAGGCTTGGTCTATCCGCTACATCCAAGTTGGTCTTCTGCTACAGAATGCCACATGATCAAATGGACCAGAACTGGTAAGCTGCATCTCTGCATGCTTCTGATTGCTCAATGCTTCAAGACTACCACTCTGCATAGGTGTCGTTTTCATATAACCAAATGATTTTGACTGTTTATATGATACTGAAAACTGAAATGAGTCATGACTTATAACATCCTTGAGAAAATACCTAACCAAAATGTATACAGACATCCGCTGCTCAGTCTTATAATTACATATATTAATATTACGCCCACGGCAGATTTACTTTAATGTAGGGCTGAACAAATAAAATTGATGAATCTGCTGCCTTATGAAACCACAGTTTGAATGTGTAACTAAAACTAAATGTAATGCGGTGTGTTTCCAAAATAGAAATTGCCTAAAAATGGAGACTGAGCTTTTCATGTGGCAGCTAAAAAACAATTTTATCTGATTAAACCTGCCTCTAGTAAATTCCAAGCCCTTCTAGCCTTCCTCCCCACAGGCTAAGGAAATCCAGAACTTCTTTCCCGAACCAGTGTGAAGTTCAGCTGAGTTTTAGTTGTAGCTTTATATGGAGCCATACCCATGTGCTCACAAGGTGGGCAAGTGCATGAGAGACATTGCCAGAACATGGTGGACATGACCCCTTGGCAGCAGAGTTCAAAAATTTGACCAGAGAGGTCACTGCTGTGGGGACAATAGCTGCTTGAGAACTGTTTATACTGTGGCTAATGCAGTACTCACACAGGTATTGTTTTGTTAGCAGGACTCAAAACTGAGTGTTCATGCATGCAAGGCTGTGCCAATAGTATTACAGAATGATAGGACTGGAAGAGACCTCGAGAGGTTTTGTAGTCTAGTCCCCTGCCCTCATGGCAGCTTTAAGTATTATCTAGAACACCCCTGACAACAGGTGTTTGTCTAACCTGCTCTTAAAAATCTCCATTGACAGAGATTCCACAACTTCCCTAGGAAATTTATTCCAGTGCTTAACTACCCTGACAATTGGGAAGTTTTTCCTAATGTCCAACCTAAATCTCCCTTGCTGCAATCTAAACCTACTGCTTCTTGTCTTATCCTCGGCAGTTAACCAGAACAATTTTTCTCCCTCCTCCACATAACCACCTTTTATGTACTTGAAAACTGTCATCATGCCCCTGCTTGTTGGACACTAATGCAATACTAAGCAAGTTTTACTGGTATAGACCAGGTCTTACTGTATGTTTGTATAGTACTTAATGTAATGGATCCCTGATGTTGGTTGAGGCATCTAGCTCTGCTAATATAAGCATTTCTAGATCAGTTGGATTGTGGGATTTTGTGTTTCTCTCTATTTGTTCATATTGCTTAGAAACATGGACCCTGATCCCGCAGTCTGATCCATGCAGACAGAACCTTACACCTGCACTGAGCCTCACTGAAGTGAAGGGGGCTATGAATGGGCACATAGGTCTGCTGGTATGTATCAGATTACAGGATTAGCGCGCACTCATCGGGATACATCTTAATTCCTGACCTCCTTAATCATCCCATTCCTGCTACTTTTCATTTATTTTAGTCCAGTTAGATCTTTATGGAAAAAAACCCCAGGCAGCGGGAACATCCAGTTCCCATCCGATAATGATTCCAGTCAAAAACTTCTGAAATATTACAACACACTGTACACAACAAATGTACTGGATCTTATTAGGCCATTGACATCAATCATGTGGCCTCTCTGGATATTTGTACTGACAAGTAAGATACCCACCGTCAATCATAACAGGACATGTGATATAACAGTGCCACAGCAGAATAGCGTTTGCTTCATGCTGCAGTTTATGCATAAAAGAGGAATCAGATGGACAGGTAATGTCCTTGTCAGGTTTGTAATAAAGAACCTTTCCCTGTCCCTGAAGTTCCTGTGGAACATTCCTTCCTCATATTATCAGGGGATGGACAGCATACAAAGTACTAGAACTATTTTTTGTATTTATTTGGAGATGTACAATGGCACCTTGCCTGTATACAATGAGAACATACCAGTCTCTCTCTTTATAGGATGGGAATGAAATTCCTCTCCTTCCTTCACTTGCTCTTGCTATTAAATTAAACCAAAACTCTTCCACAGCCCAGACTGAACAGATATAAGTTTAATAAACTCAGAGTTTTTCTGGATCACTGGAGGGATAATATTTCAGAGATGTGGGGCTTTCATTAAGAATGCCCTGCCCCCAGCCTTGGATAGTTTAACTCAGGAAGTCATAATTCCAGTGGTGGCATCTAACCAGAGTTAAAGTGAAAGGGAAGAAGGTGGCACACCGCTCCGGTTGTCTGTTAAAACAGAGGGAGAGCTCCCCACATCCTCAACTTTAATTGCTGCATCCAGCTCTGTGTTTAGTCACTGAGGGCTGTTGTGGTCTGAGGGTACATCTACTCTACCCGCCGGATTGGCAGGTAGCACTCGATGTATCGGGGATCAATTTATTGCCTCTCATCTGGATGCAATAAATCGATCCCTGAATCAACGCCTGTATTCCACCTCAGCAGGAGGAGTAAGCGGTATCAGCAGAGGAGTGGCCACGGTCCACCCACCGCCATGGGGATAGTCAGGTAAGTCGACCTAAGGTACCGTGACTTCAGCTATGCTATTCACGTAGCTGAAGTTGTGTACCTTAGGTCGACCTCCACCCCCATAGTGTAGCCCAGCCCTGTA
Organism: Dermatemys mawii; assembly: GCA_007922305.1. Classification (NCBI taxonomy): domain Eukaryota; kingdom Metazoa; phylum Chordata; order Testudines; family Dermatemydidae; genus Dermatemys; species Dermatemys mawii. The sequence continues at coordinate 5,234,807 of ML677350.1, forward strand.
ACACAGAGTGAAGTGAGGCAGACACTGCTTTTGCAGAGTTCAGTCTTTATCTTTAATCAGGCTGCTTATCAACCTATGTGATAGAGCCTTAACCCAAGGCTACACACAGACAATTCCCAGACAGATGAGGTGCTTAGTATAAATATGATCACATATGTAATATCTGAAGACACATAATCACCCAGGTTACACTGAACCCTTGTCAAGATGCCTGCAGATACAGACACAAGGAAAATAAGCTATAGCCTACCCATATAATGAGTCACTTCTTGATGATCAGGGTTTAAATGGCTGTGAAGTCCGTGGGTGTTTTGCCATTGATTTCAGTGGAACAAATCTGAGCAGTTAGATAGAAAACTCTCTGGGTTAGGACCAGCTCTTCATCTGGGCTAAACAAAGCATAACACAAGACATTAATAAATAGCCTCTTCAGGGAAACAGTCCCTTCTGCAGGTCTCCTATACCCTATGCACACACGCAAATATTGGTGCAAAGTTGGCTTCAACTTGAGGTTTAAACAAAGGATCTGCCTGTTTACTTTATCCAGATGCCTACCCATGTTAGCCTACATGTTTTATATCCAGCCAAGGGTTTTATACTGCGGCTCATCACTGGAGAAGCTGAGGCCTATCTGAGCCACTTCATTTTCTCTATTAAATCACTGGATTACTTGAGAGACAGGAAAAAACTGGGAAGGGTTCTAAACAGAACCCCAGAAGGGCAAAGGAAAGAGATATCACATGAAAGGGACTTTGAAGGAGGGTGTCATTCAGAGGACATGGAGCTCTGGCTTGATTTTTTCACTCTCTCATGAAGATCATTTCATTGGTGCTAATCTCACTTCTATCTCATGCTCTGCAAAAAGGAGCAGCTGCTCGCCAGGCACAGTCCAGCAGAACCAGTGCAGTCCACTGTCCAAAAGGGGCTCAGCCCTCAACCTGCCAAGTGCCAAAGTGTGACACAATGAGTGACCAAGACCAGGGCTACAACAATGCATTCTTCATGCACGAAACTTCATATGCTGTGGGGCCAATTTCCTTCAGTGCAAACAACTCTCTCTGTAACCTCAGCTCCAGGGGACTTCATTTCCTATGTAAATCGATTTTAGCAATACTGTTTAACACCAAAGTTATGCGGAACGTTGGGGAACTGGAGACTAAAATGAGCAACAGCCCTCAATTGAGACACATCAGAGAGGTAATAAATAATGGCTTTGAGGAGGCTGCCAGGGAGGTGCACACCCTGATGTAGTCTGAACCCTGCTCTGCAAGGGGGTTGATAGTGGCTGGGGAGGAAATAGGGCCTGCTATGTAGATCATAAGCTCATGGAGGCTTCTCTACCAGGAGAGGGTAGCAACTTTTACACACAGCCTGAAAGGAGAAGATACTTTTATCACCCCTTCTCCTAGGGAAAATTCCCAGAATCCAGCCCAGTTTCACCGTCTGAGCACTTATGGTGAATTTGACCCCAAGTATCATGGATCCAGCAAATATATACTATAAATCAGATACCCTTTCTCAGCAGGCATGTTTGCCCAACCTTGCCTTGCTCAGACTTGAATTACTGCAAGAGAAGCCCAGCAGGAGTCTGCCATCTTTTGTAGCAATATGGAAAGACCTGAGAAGAAAACCGTTGTGTGCTTTGACCAAATATGGGTAACATTGGAACAGAGCACTAAACTGAGCTGGTTGCTAATTCATATGGCAAAGGGCTTTTTGAATGTTTTGTGCATTCTCAGTTTAAACCGAACAAGCGCTCGGTATTTCATGTACAAGAAGGCCTAGGACTGTTTGAATTACCTTCAGACCTTAGTGGTTCCATCTTTAAAGGTTGTCTAATGAGCTCAGTGTGGCTCTGTATACTGGCAATGGACAATTAACTTCTTAAGGACTTGTTTGAACAGACATGCATGTTGCTTCATGTTTCAAATTATTCCTGGCAGGAGCAAAGGTACACCCCTCTCCTCCTCTTCCTCCCATTCTAGCCTTCCTCTGGAGCATTCTCCTACTTTTATGTCGGTCTTAATTAGATCATGCCAGTCCTAATTTGAGGATGCAGATCGTAAGAAGGGGAGTGGAACACATTAATTTAGACAGAGATGAATGTGTCTGCTTCCATCAGGAACAAAAAGGGAAGCAAAGCGAAGGCAGAAGAAGAGCAATACCTGCAGACAAATTATGTGCTGAAGCTGGAGTAGTCATTCCTTCAGAGCACATTAGGGATTTCAGGTGGACAGAAATCTATATGAGATGTGCAGCACTAGTGTTGCATTTACGATGCTAGTTATTCCTCCTTGCTTTAGTCTGAGGGGCAGTCAGGAACAGTGGGTGTATATTCATGTAATAAAAACCTAAAAATCTATATAATGCATTACCAAATGAATATCAGAATTGTATATATTTTGACTATATGCCTTCTCTGCTGCCCTTGGTGTGTTATTTATCTTCTTAGATCCCAGTTGTGCAAATATCTACACAGGTGCTTAGCTTTACACATCTTTTGGCTTCAGTGAGGTTACTCACTGTGTAAAGTTAAGAATGTGCATATATGTCTTTGGGATAAGTGCATAAGGATCAGGGCCTTAGACCGTAAACTCTTTGGGGCAGGAAGTGGCTTTCTGTGTATGTGGATGGTGCCTAACACATCCTGGGTGACACCAGAATAATAATTCTAATTGTGATCATACTATACATACATACACTACAGACTTGAAAGAAAAAATGGCCTCACTAAATTATATAAAAACCCATGCTAGGCCTTTAACTGTTTTCCATAAATCTGTGGCTGTGTGTATGAGGAGGGGCACTTAAGACTGACACTTATCTTTGTTTATTAGTGAAAATTAGGACTGTCCAACAATTAAAAATGTAATCATAATTAATCATGAGATTAAAAATATAATCACGATTGCAGTTTTAATTGCACTGATAAACAATAATAAAATACCAATTTAAATTTATTATACAAATTTTTGGATATTTTTCTACATTTTCAAATATATTGATTTTAATTATAACGCAGAATACAAAGCAAACAGTGATCACTTTATATTGTTTTTATGACAAATATTTGCACCGTAATAAAGATAAACAAAAGAAATACTATTTTTCAATTCACCTCATACAAGTACTGTAGTACAATCTCTTTATCATAAAAGTGCAACTTACAAATGTAGCTTTTTTTACATAATTGCACTCAAAAACAAAACAGTGTAAAACTTCAGTGCCTAGAAGTGAAAGCATGAAGGGGCACATGAATGTTTAGCATATCTGGCATGTAAATACCTTCCAACGCAGGCTGCAGCAGTGCCATGCAAATGCCTGTTCTCACTTTCAGATGACATTGTAAATACGAATTGAACAGCATTATCTCCCATAAATGTAAACAAACTTGTTTGTCTTAGCAATTGGCTGAAGAAGAAATAGGATTGAGTGGACTTGGTTGTCCATATCTCTGTAGGCTGGTGAATACAGTCACCAACCTGGGACAAATTATCAGCCATGCCCACTTCCATTTGTAGCCCTTACCTCAGTGCTCTCGTTATTCTTTACCACAAAAAATGGGAATTGTAGAACAATGCAACAAAGCAACAGTCCTATTCTCCACTGAGAGAGTGAGGCCCTCTGGCCTCTGACAGCTTAGCTTAATGGCTGGAACTTCCCCAGCTAGGGTGGTCTGTAGGGCTTGCCACAGAAGACTATACTCTAGCCCTCTTCTAGTTCAAGGCTCCCTCATAGAGCTGGGGCTGTCATTTATATCCCTGAGCTGAGAGTCATCAAAACCTGTCACCAAATGCTGACCAGCTAGGTCCATAGATGCTGGAACTAGGGATTCTGGGGGTGCTGCCGCACTCCTTATCTTGAAGTGGTTTCCATCATATCCAGGATTTACAGTTTGGTTCAATGGCTCTCAGCAACCCCATTATACAAATTGTTCCAACATCACTGGCTGGGTCAGATGATTCCCAGCACCCGTCAGGTGGGCTCCTCTCCAGAATACAGCCAGCCCCCAGCCCTTTGAGGGGAAGAGCTCCCTTACACTCTCCCTTAGAGAGTGGAAAGTACTGGCAATTCTTAGACTGCTGCTCATCTCTTAACAAAGACATCCTCATCAGTCCTCAATCTGGGGTTCACTTCCTGTTTTAGGGCAAGGTGGATGAGAAAGTTGGAGTTAGGTGGCAACATATGGGGGCTTGAATTTCCCTTGGTCTTCCTCAGTCTGGTTTCAGGACTTGTTTTGACCAAAACTCCATTGGCTACTCTAATTAGTATTCATCTGCCAGTTCTCACCCCATCTCCCATACACACACCCAAGGACAGTTTTCCAGCGAAGAACAGCTGGAACACAGCAGTGTTCTAGACACACCTTCATTCCTCTGTCATAGGGACTCTAATGAGGTCTGGTGTTGGGCTATTTCACTGGCTCTGCAATACTTGGGGAAACCCCTTACTCTGGAGGTATTCCCTGTGGGCCAGTTCTGCTGGTTGTTTGGCTCCTTTATGCTTCCCCATTATTGCAAAAGGGCCAGGGTGGAGAGCCTAACCTGTTCCAGGTGTGCACCTGCCTTCTCTTACATTCACCTCACAGTTTAGGGGGCTTGTTGAATCCCCAGCTGCTCCCGGCTCTCCACATAACAGCAGTGATCAGGTTGCTTTGTTTTATCTGCAGCTGGTAAAAAAACGGGGACCTTTTTCCTCTCACCTTGCTACAGTCACCCAGGCCTTTCACCTCGAGATCAGACCGCTGTGATGTGCACTACAAGGGCCTCACCTTAAGGGCATTCCAAAATTTTCATCTTCTGTGTATCAAGCAGTACTAGACACAGCATTGCAATGGCAGGTATAGGTCAGGACTATTTAGAGAGGGGCAAGTCTAGACTTCCACTTAAACTTTATTTTCTACGCATTCTGAAGTTTGGTTGCAGTAATGTTTGTTTGTAAATTGTTATGCTTTGGTGGGGCATGAGAAGTATATTTCTGAGAATACGGAAAGTTGAGGATTAAAGATATTTGCGTGCTAAATAATCCCCCAAATTATATGTATTTTACAGTTTTACTATATCATTATTTTTCAACCCCTATGTTCAATTTAGCAACAGGTTTGCAGATCTCCTGGTATCATACACACAGACCATAGCTCTTTATACACTCAGGAATAGGGTAGCTTTAAATCAGAGCATTTTCCACAAAAAGAAAATTGTTTAAGAATCATCTTTAGGGTCTAGAGCCGTCGAGTGTGAAGGGATCGAGCTCGACAAATCAGTTTCGTTATAATGGGAAGTGTCATGCCTGTTTGCTACCATTCTCTAGGATCGCTATAGAAGTTTTTAGAAGAGCTGGGAAAAATAAAGGAAAATAAGGATAAAATGATTTTTTTTACTTCAGTGTTTGAGTCAAAAACAACAAAAAGAACAAATTTCATTTCGGGTCAATCTGAAAAGACAATTTTTCATTTTCTCTCGGTGAAACAAAAAACAAAAAAACTCCAACTGTTCTGGAGAGAATGAAATGTTTTGTTTCACTTGAAAGTTAGTTTTGTTTAATTTTTGAGTATATTTTTTACTCTTTCTTGAAGGGGCGGATTAGTTAAATCTAGGTACATTTTAAAATTGAAACATTATTTCAAAATGAAAAGTCAACATGTTCTGATTTTTCCTTTTTTTTTTTTTTGGCTGAAACTATTTGCCGATTTCAACTTGAATTCACAAACAGTTTTGATCACCCACCAAACTACTCTCAGAAAAAATATTCACCCTGCTATAGTCGTTAGTAGTCCTCCAAGGCCAGAGTAGAAGAGAAAGAAACTCAGGGGTGAAATAGGAGAGAGGATGGAAAGGTGAAAAGAGAAGGAAGGGAACATCGGAAGAGGAAGTGGGGACTAGAAAATGGGGTCCAAGCAGAGAGGATGAACGGGAGGAAGTGGGAATTGAAGATGAGAGGCTTGGGGAATGGATAAGGTTTAACTCCAGAGCTCCTAATATGTACCGTAGAATTTCAGAGTTTCACACACCTCAGGAAGGGAGGTTGTTCATAACACTGAAATGTTCCTAACTCTGAACAAAACGTTACTGTTCTTTCTAAAGTTTACAACTGAACATTGACTTAATACAGCTTTGCAACTTTACTGTGCAGAAGAAAAATGCTGCTTTCCCTTTATTTCTTAGTAGTTTACATTTAACACAGTGCTGTACTGCCTTTCCTTTTTTTTTTGGTTGCTATTGCTGCCCGATTGTGTACTTCCGGGTCCAACTGAGGTGTGTTGTTAACTGCTCAGTTCATAACTCTGGTGTTCGTAACTCTGAGGTTTTACTGGAATCTCTATTGAAACCCAAGATTTTTGTCCGGAAATTACCTCTTTGCCACGTGATCGGCATGGGTTTAGGATTACTTTGCGGGTGGAATTTAAGAATGATCTGTAAAACAAGCCCCAAATGGTTTGGGACCCAACTATATGACTGATCACCCTCCCCGCTCAGGTAAGGTCATGGCAGCTGCGAGGCATTGGAGTCTCACACCCCTTAGGTTTTCTCTGGAAGGTGCTGCTGTCAGGGCATTCACCAGGAGAGGAATTTGGATTTGTTAATCTACGATTCACCTCTGTTCTCCTGGTGGGAGCTGGGCAAGGGATCTGAGTTGTTCAGATCCATCAGATTTATTTTTATGGGCGCATTCTAGAAGAGCTTGTTAGAAGCATTGAGGACTGTGGCTTGATTATGTTCCATTTTGCTGTGTTATTATGTCGGCTATGTTCTACTGCGGCCTCCTTGAAAGTTCCTGTATTTTAGCTGCATTAAGGATATCGATCCTAGTTGTGGTTTTAATTTGGCCCAGCACCTAGGGCTCCGAGAGGCACCATATTCAATCTAACGACATAAAATACATGTAATGTGACTGTGCTGCCTTTGTTTTCTTCCCCAAGTTGGAAAGTTCCCCCTCTCCCCCTTCTTCAGTGGAAAGCTGCAGAGCCAGCTTCAGGCTTTCCTTCTCTGAGCTGCAATGAGATCTGGCTCCCTGTTAATGAGCAGCCTTTAGATTCTTCTAGAAACGCTGTGACTTGGCCTCTGTTTTCCTTGACTCTGTGCCAAGCCTATTACACGTGTCGGCGTAGCCAGGGAAATGGAAGAATTATGATTTCCATTTGGCGTCTGCTGCTGCTTAGTCTAATTTTCACTGGCTTTGAAATATAGCAATTGCCGCTTGGTTTTGGTTTTCCTTTGCTGTCTCTCAAGCCCCGCAAATAACACAATAAACCACTTCAGTAAGAACCCTTTTCTTTTTGTAAAATAGGGACTCATTTGTTCTGGGATGAAATTTCATTATCCAGAGAGTTTTGTTGCTAGGGCGATAATGAGGTTATATCTAATCAGAACACACAGAATGCTTTACCATTAGCGCCGTTCCACTACTTCAGGAGTGTGGTGGGGGTGTGGGGCAGCTAGGAGCCAGGGATATGAAGACATTCCTTTGCCATGCTGAGCAGTACGGATGGTGGGTCGGACAGAGGATACTCAGAGGTGGAGACGTATAGTGAATCTCTGTAGCATTTGTGATGCCCGGGTCAGCTACGGGTGTCTAGCTGCTGTGTAGACACATCCTAAGTGACACAAACGCAAAACAGGTCAGTCATTCCAATTTTAATCATAAGACTATGCTTCCGCTCCACCAACCCGTTCCCCTGAGAGAAAACCTAAGGGGCCCTGACATAACTTGACATATCTGGGCACTCTTTCCCTTCAAAATCTTTGCAAAATCTCTCCTGCACGCTATACTTGGCAGTGCCAAGCGTGGAAAGCCCATGCATCTTTTCTGTTGTGGACTCCTGCAGTGTGAGAGTCCTCCATGGCAAAGAGTCCATATAGCTGGCTCCTACATCATCCTGCTCCTAGTTTAGTGGCACTGTATAAAGCAGAGAGGAGTGTGGAGGGGCAGAACTAGAGCATGTTGTGCTCTGGCTATTCCTGAGTGATGGACAGCCAGGTGGTGTTGGTTACAGCAGCCCCAAGTGTGCTCTAACTTTTGCCTGGATCAGGGCTAGGTCAAAGTTGTGCAGAGAATCAGGGAGTTGTAAGACTTCCTGGTGGGCTCCCTCCTTCTCCCCCTGCACATCTCCTGCACCCACTGGATCTGGGCTATAAAAATCAATAGTATGCATCCATCAGGATATTTACATTATAGAACAAGACATGGAGACAAAATTAAGGCTGGGTGGGTGGTGTGATAGTGTGTAATGAAGGATTATATGGCTGTGAGGGAGCTGGCAACAGCTGCCAGCTACAGAAAGAAATGTTCTATATCATTTATTACCATTTAGCGGCTTGCTGCTGTTATGATTAGCTAGTACTTTGTGCAGCTCGGGGGGGGGGGGCGGAGTTTCCACGCAACATAAAACTGCCACATGGTGGCTTTCACCAAACTTGCATGAAAGGGAAGGAGAGAGGAGAATCCACCCTTCTCAACTGACCAGCCTCACAAGAGTTTTGCCATAAGACAATTGGCCCCTTACAAGAAAAAGCCTCATTTGCTCCGATGAGAAAAACAAAACGTGTGATGTTTGAAGGAAACTCTGCAGAACTGACTAATGTCAGGCAAAAAGGGTCAACTGAAATGGATCAGAAATGCCTGTTCCTAGCTGAAACTCGCACTGCGCCAGTTCTGGCACCCTGTTGCCCTTGTTTCAGAGATTCTCTCTCCTCCGCAGCTGCTCCTGGCACTGTGTGGGCCTGGGGAAAGGGAACAATTCTCAAACAACAGAACCTTCCCACCCAGTCCAATATGCCTGCCAGCCATAACAGTCCAGTTTATACTCTCACCTACAGCGAAGGGGGAGTGGGTTCAGATTTCTCTGTGTTGGCTTTTTTGGGAGGGAGTCTTTTCTAATATTTTCCTATTTTTTTAAATAATGGCTCCAGCACAAGTGTCCTTGCCGAGGGGAATCACAGATCCTGCCATAGGGAGCATCCAGCCCCACTGTACTCTGTGTTGTGGGATAAAGACTGTACCGGCAACATGGCTCAATATCAACTCCACCCTCCCACAAGCTGCTCCCGGACCCTTTGAAATTCCTCCCATCCTGCAGGAAGGGGTGGCTCCTTGGTGTTATTCAGAGGGATTTCCCTCTGACCAACAGGCACAATCTGAAAGGGACAGAAATAAGACCCCCAAATACCTTGCTTGGCGAGCACTTCCTTCCAGGAGAGGTGAAGTCAAATTAAGCCATTATGTAACTAACCCCTAGTCAGCATGGTGCTCTGCCCAGCTCTGGTAACGGCTAAGCCACTCCAGCCTCGGCTGACAGCACCTGCTCTTCTAGACATGGCAGTAGATCGTCATTGCTTTTAGAACCAGACATCCCAGATTCCATCCCCCACTCACAACAACCCAGTCAGGGCACAGCATTAGAATTGCTACAGCAACTGCAAATGAATGGAGGTCATCTCATTACAGGGACCATCTCTCTGTAAAGCACCATGCACTTCTATGTTTAGCTATTACTTAGTCCTGCCTTGAGTGCCAGGGACTGGACTAGACCTATTGAGGTGACCTTCCAGTCCTACACATGTCTATGATTTTACATCACACTACATGCCAGTGTTCATGGAATCTTCATCATTTGGCCAGGTTGGTCTGGGTTTCCTCTGTTTGGTGGCTCTAACAAATGTACATTACTAAGGAAACCACTCAGATCTGACTTGAAGATCAATGGAAGTAATGTCTGGTTGCCTGGTAGGGGGCTGATTCTGGCTCTTGAGTTTTTTCTCCTTTGCCTTGTTGTAGCTCTTTTTTAACACAGGTGAGCAGTTTCACTTTTACCAGCTGCAAGCAGGAATCTTTAGATAGCAGCATAAAAACAAAGTTTGATGTAATTTGGGGGATGAAGAAAGTAAAGATGCAAAGCAGTGAATGGGCTTGGGAATAGTTCCTTTAAAATTTAATAAAAATGCAGTGTATATACCTAGTAAGCAGATAATTTCTGTACAGTATACCAAAAGGAATGCTGTTGTGGGTGAAACAACTGAAGTAATTTATACTATACCCATAAGGCAGTGTTTCCCAAGGTATGGGGAACTCTCCTCTCACCTCCAGGGTACAAAAAGGACTACCCAAAGAGATGTAAATAGATTTTTCAGTCAGTCTCCTGAGTTTCAGCTGTCAATTTAAAAAAGGGGTAAGTCCCCAGCTGTTACGACTCTGAAGAAAATATGAAGCAAATATAACCAGTGCAGAGGCATCTTGCCTGAATTTGCAGAGTGCCTGAAACAATAGCTCTGAGTCTCTGAGTATGAACTGCCTGAATAATTTCATGGTGCGAACTCAGATGCCAATAATGCTGAAAATGTCACCATTGTTAACTATTATACTGCTCATCAAAGCCTGTGAGAGGAGAGGAAGTTTCCTATTATGACAATCTATGTCATTGTTACTCAAAGTTTGTTTTTGTGGGAGGGGTGAGGGGTGGAAAAACTGGGGGGCTGGGGAAGAAGATTTATAAGCCTATAACATGCACCATGGTTGAAGGAAGGTGTGTTTGTTTTCATCTTGCTGAAAAGAGATTCAGTGGTTACAAGTTTGAGAACCATTGGCGTAAGGAGAGATTTCTAGGGGGAATACTGTATTGTCAACCCAAGCTTTCAAAAATCACAAGTCAAGACCCCCAGACAAAACCATGCTAGGTTTAAAAATGATATTTTTAAAAAAGTTATCTGTGTTGGGGTCTTTTCATTCACCAGCTGCATTTTGAGTTTCTCAGTATATGATAGCTAAAAACTTACTTTAAAACAAATGAACAAATAAATAATAGCTACAATTATCACACCATAAAATGTCTCTAAGAGCGAGAGCCTTAAGAAAATCACCAAGAGGCCACACAATAAAATGGTGAGTGCTGGTGAATCTGGGAATTCTAGTTTGCATGAATACTCTTCCTTCCGTCACAAGGAGCTATATTAGGCTCTAGACTAACTTTAGAGCTGTTATTCATGCAAAAGAAGCCTATGGCAAATGGGTGTTATCAGGAATTGAGGAAGGTGTATGAAACAAGATGCACTGGAGAATCTACTGTTTCTTCAGCTCAGCAGGCAACACCTTTACATGGATGTCCTGTGTCCCAAACTCCTACTTCTGTCTGGTATTAAGCACATCCACAATAAGGCTATGTCTACACTTAAGCTGCTACAGAAGCACAGCTACAGCGCTTTAGCGATGCCTCTGCAACCTTCAGTGTGGATATCACTGCAGCAACAGGAATTATCCCATTGCTGTAGTTAATTCACCTCCCTAAGAGGTGGTAGCTAGATCAACAGAAGAATTCCCCTGTCAACTTACTGCTGTCTACACAAGCTTTTAGATTGGCTTAACTACATCATTCAAGGGTATGAATCAACCTAGTTTTTTTAATGTAGACCTGGCCTTACAAACTTTGGCTGATACAAGTCACTTCAGTGTAAAGTGGCCAAAATCAGCACATCACTCATGTGTGTAATGCTCGCATCTGTAAGAACTCAGGATTGTTCAGAAATCTGAAAGGAGGAACATTTTTTTCTAGATAGGAAGATTACTACTGTGGATGTTGAAATGTCAACAGTAACCCTTGGGGATCCAACCTACCCATTGTTCCCTGGGCTCTTGAAGCTGTACACTGGCCAGGAAAGATTCTATTATTTCATCAAGTGCAAAATGGCATTAGAATGTGCTTTTGGTAGGCTGAAGGAATGCTGGCGGTGTTTATTCACTAATTAGATCTCAGTGACAAAAAATATCCTAATAATTATAGCTGCCTGTTGTGTCCTGCACAATATCTGTGAGCCAAATCAGGGAAAATTGCCACAAAGGTGGAGGAGGGGGGGATATCTGCTGACTTAACAGCCAGACACAAGGGCCATTAGAAGAGCTCCATGCAAAGTTATGCAGCTGGAACGGAGGGGCTTAAAAGAGCACTTTAATGACCAGCCACAGTAATGTGCTGTGCTGTACAGTGGTCTACCTGGCCCTGAACTTTTTGGGGGTGTTAGGATTTATGTAATGCTTGGTGTACATGTATGAATCTCTCATTGTCTCTTAATGCACCTATGAATTAAGCAGTACTTGATGTACATTTACAATTATTATTCTGTGTTTTTCATTGAACCTACAAGTTCTGTGGTCCTATTGCATTACAAGTAATGTGCACTTGGAGCTGCACTAAGCATTCTGTGGTGTATTTTAAGGTGAATTTAGTTCTGAACAATAAAAAGTTATTGCAATACCAAAAACAGTGCAAAACAATAATGTGCAATTAAAAAGAATACAGCACAAATATATACAATACACTAATGGAACAGTACTTAAAAACAGAAAACCTGTGTGTCCATTTCAGTCCATTTCCACCAAACATACATGGTCAGTGTATGCGAAGTTGTGGTTGTGTCCTCATTGTCCCCTAGCATGGAGTGGTGGTGTAGGAATGCATCTCATAATGTCACATTGAATGAGGGACCTGCTGAAATGGAGTTGTCCATTGACTGCAGAGGGAGGTGAGTACAGGACTGTTGAACTTGGAGGTCAAAAAGCACCTGTAGCACTTCTTCATTATGTCCTGGTGCATCTCTTTCTCCTTTTCCTGATGGGACTCCTCGGCCTGTCTGCTCTTTCCTCTTCCAGGCTGCCTGCTATATTCATCCTCCAGGACCTCTGGTCAATCCAGTGCAGCACTGGCTTACAGGATCTGAGTATGTCCTCTCTAGTTGACTTCTTTCTCCTCCTCATCAGGGTCAGGCGTTCCGCACATGTGGAGGAGGGATCCCTCAAGGGTGCAATGGCAACCGCTACAGATAAGTCATTGTATTTATAGTCACAGCTGAAAGCAAAAGATAAGTTTCAGAACTCCTTTCTGAAGTTTTACATAGGACATGCTTGACACCTCAACTTTGGGGTGCTTTCCAGCAGTAGCCATGGTGAGTCTGGCCCAGCCGACATGGGTGCGGGGGAATGAGAAGGGAATTGCTTTGTTGTGTAAAACAGTGAAATTTAGGCCCCTGTGTCCGTTGATACGATAATGAACACTGGCACCATTTTCCACAGGCAGTGGTGATTTTTAGCTGATATCTCACTCCTGAGGATAACAAAGGCACAGAGGGCACAGCTGTTGCTGCTGAAGCTGCCCAGGCCCATATGCTGCTAGCCTATTCAGTGCCAGCTGAACTCATTACAGGGTGTCATGGGAAAGTGTCCTGCCATAGAGAAAGAAATAAGGCTGAAATCCCTAGAAACCATGGGGAGAGGATTGCAGACTCCCTCTACGAACGTTTAATCGAGATGTCTCGGGAAGATACAAGGGACATCTCTGTGTACATAAAGCACCTGCTCCATCTGGCCCCCCTTGCCTCTCTACAGGGGATTGAAAAAACAGATAACTCTACCTCTGTTGCACAGCTACCTCTTCTCAGATAAGTAAAAACAATGAGAAGTTGGTACCTGTGTCCTGCTAATTTGGGGTTGGGCCAGGTGCCATCTTTACATTTAAGCACTGTAAGGCAAAATGCATGCACCACTTCCCCATGGTTCCTTCCCCCTGGATTGGCCTTGTCCGTGCTTGGCTGGAGAGACTAACTAGACAGCAGTGGAGTCTCTAGCAGGTCCAGGCACATAGCATAGCTGGATTTTTCCCTGCCCTGCATGTCTCTCCTCCTCTTCTTCCTTCTAGTCCCAATATTTCATTGTTTTACTCCCTGGTCGTAGCAGGTGTCTCTGTCTCAGGCTCCTTGGAGGCATCCATAGTGCCCTGTGGGGTCTCAAACAAGTATGGCATGCAGCTCATAGGAGAAGCAGCAGGTTAGTGGCTCTGCACCAGATCAACTGCTGGCCTCCCTGACCTTGTGTTATGCCTGCTGCAGTTCCTTCACATTCACACGGCACTGCTGCTGATCCCCGCCATACACTCTGCCTGCATTCCCTGTGCAATGTGTTCATAGATGTCCACGTTTCTACAACTGGTCTGTAGATGTACCTACACAGCCTCATCTCCCTACAGGCCCAGGAGATGCAATATCCCCCGTCTACTCAGGTCTGGTGTGAGGAGCTGGGACGGACAGTTACACGCAACAAGGTGCTCTTGTCAAGATGCATGATCAGGAAAAGGCATTTCAAACAGATGTGGGAATGTTAAAGGGGGATGGATTCCAGTCCCTGTGACCTCTAGGCAATAGGGTTCACAGATGTGACCAGAGCAGTCATTGCCAGGTGGGACAGCTGCTGGAGGACTGTCAGGTTGACATAGGTCACACAGTGTCTAAACTTGCACTCCCTTGACCACAGCATGGTAGCCATGGCTGAATGTTGTTTGGGGAGGTGTGTTATTGCATTGTGCTCATGTCAGCAGGAGACAAATTTGAGTGCAGAACCATGCACAACCAGGTCAACACAAGGCGACTTATTGCGACCCAATTCTGTAGTGTAGACCAGGCCTTAATTTATAATTAGCACATTTGCCTCTGTATTTAATTAAGTGATGGGTAGAAAGATCCCAGCAATGCCTCTTTCACACAGAATTGAGTGGAATATCAGGATTATTGCCCTAGATACAGAACTACGAGTTTTCTAGAGTTTTAAAATTAAATGGATGTTGCTTCGGGAAGAGTTGGTGCAGAGAGACTGACTCACAGGCTCTCACTCACTTATTACAAACACAAATCTTGGATGCAGCTGTCCAATTTTCTTTAGGCACGGATAGGCTTAAATCTTTACTACAATTTGGTTTACATGATGCAGGGCCTTGTTCCACTTCAGCCTATAATTGATCAGAAATCAAATCTTAATGAAGTCTAGAGACCAGTTTAGAAGCATTTAAACCTTTTCCTTCTAAGAGATGAGAAAAAGTGAAAAAACGGGAGGGCTTGCCAGGGTATAGTCAGCACTACACTCTGCATACCTCCTGTTAGGTATTGATCTCCAGCTGATTTCCTGAACAAGCATTAACTACTTGAGAGATCAACATACACCATTATGGTCATTTGTTATAAGTCCCGTTAAATCAGGTCCTTACAGGTGAAGTTAAATGCTTTTTAACTGTAAGTAGGGTACTCCCCTAAGTTTCAAGGAAATAAATAAAGGACAACTATTGGAAAAATCCAGGATGAAGCCTATTTTTGTGGAGCATCACCTTACACTACAGCTTTGTTCATGGTATAAAATCACTTGTGTCACAGTCTATGATCCTTTGCACAATTGGTGCTAAAACATAAAACAGAGAATGACCTACATTCACTATAGAGGTTGGGTTACATTACATTAGGCACCAAATAAGGGACAATCCTTCAAATAAAGTCTGGGGTGGAGATTCTGCCTGTCAGCCAGGAATGGAGATCAAGGTTCTTTCTGTGTCATTCAGCAGCTGAGGGCACAACAAGCAACCAAACAATGAGTGGAGCTGAATTTCCTGCCTCTCCTTGCACCACTCTCTCTCTCTGTGTCAGTGGATGCCCTGAATGGTAACCAAACTTCGCTCCTCGGTCTCTAGGAGGGACTATAGAGGAGAAATAGATTGTAGGTGTATGTAAGTATATTGTATATAAAGCTCTTCATGCCACATGTTTTTTTAAAGCCAATTTTTGGTCAGTGACAGATCTCAGTCTGTTGCTGCCCTCTTCTATGCCAGTTGCCCCAGTTGTTCTGGGAAGTGTTTAGCAGTGTCCCAATATGTCCTGGGAAATCTCATATGATCCTGTCTGTGGTGGCGGTTTTGTCACTGTTATTGCATGTGCATCTTGGAATAAGAAACCTGAAGTCATGAAATGCATTCAGTCTAATAATGGAGCGCCTCAGATGAGATGTCACATGTTGTCACAACATGGTGGGGATCGATTTTTGCCCCATGTATACTTGGGACCTCACATCCCAAACAAACCTCCTTTAGAGGTGGCCTATGCCTCCATGGAATGCCAGCAATACATTCAGCTTACCTTCCAACCTTGTCCATCTTTTCAAACATCTTTTACTAACTGCATTTCACCATCCTGCTCCGTGGAGAGCTCAGACTTCTGTCTCTGTTCATTTCTGCTTCCTGTTGTGAGACACCCAATTAAGTCCCAGTGTTTCCTCTCTTCGGAAAATTGATGACGATGATGCAGTAGTTATAAAATCTCAATTTTGTGGTATATTTCATATTCACTACATGGCACCTATCTGCACAGTGGACAGTCACATCGAACCTCCCTTAGATTTCAAATATTATTTAAGATAAATGTTAAAGGGTCTCTCTTTCATTGTGCCCCCTCCCTCACTACTGCCTTGTCACCGATATTGTTCCCTGTGCCTCTCTCAACTACCATAGTAACAAAAAGATTAAAAAAAACCACCCCAAACTAACCTACTTCCTTGAAGTGAATTTGCTGAGTAGCTGACTAGCAAAAACTGGGTAACCAGGTAAAAGTCAGGTTTCAGGTGGTTTCACTTTCTAGGCAAAATCTGTTTCTACAGCCAACGTTGTTTACAGTGTATGGTATCATTTACCAAAGAAATGACTTTAGATCCAGGAATGAGCAGTATATATCTTCACAATAGCCTCTCCCCTAATAGGGCCATTAAGGGTCTGAACTAGAACAGAGCTGCTGAAATGTGTTCAAAATATTATCCACTTCCTGAAAATCACAAAGCTGATCGAAACACTTTCCAACCTCATAACTCTTCACAACTTCCTCTCTCTTTTTCTTTCTTTCACAAAACAATATGGGGTTTTCTTGGTTGATTTGGAAAAAGAAACTCATGACTTTTCATTTCTCTGGGAATTTTATTGGCCAGAAACTTACTCTGCTTATAAGGACACTTCGGATCATTACACTGCTGTCAGCTGAAAATCATAATGGTAATTTAGAACAGCAAAGCACTGACCTAACTAATTAATCCTCACTACATCCTTCTTGGTAGGTATGTATCTCCAGCACCACCATTTTACAGATGAGGAAATAGAAGCATAGACACTGTGAGCTATTGGCCCAAAGCCACACAGCAAATCAGTGGAAAAACTGGGATTAATCCAGGAAGTGTTGGCTGCCAGACTGGGGGTTACACCTTTACAGATCACTGTCCCTCAGAAAAAAAGAGCAATGGATGTTCTCAATCTGCAGAAACACATTGAGAATGCTTTTGGACACTGGATAAACCAGACAAAATGGAGAAGGGGGGTGGATAGAGAGATACCACCAGAGCATTTTATTTCCAAGTCATAAGCTTGATTCCCAGCTGGGTTGGTTTGATAGCAACCCAAAACTGTTACTATCTAACAACTGCTTGGTGGCCTATGTGAAACAAATTGGTGATCGTGGTTTTACATGGAATGGTGATTGAACTATGCAGTTATTAGAGCTGAGAAAATAATTCAGAGTGGTTTATATATAATATGACTCAGCGAGTGCAGGCTTTTCCTGCCTGCAGAAAGTCAGGGCTCAAGTTGAGAGGGACACAGTGGGGTGCAACATATCACCAATCTCTCCTGAACTGAGATCCTGTGCTCCAAAATCCCAGCCTTCATTTTTAGAAGACCTTAGACCTTATGGATATGAAGAAAACCTTCAAAATTTGACCCAAGCATTGTTGGTGCAATGATGTCAGCTTTATTTGGCAGAGAATCTGAAACAAACAATCATTCTGAAAGGGATTAACCAGACCTTTTCATCTCAATATGGCATTAACCCAGATGTCCAATGATCACTATTTCAGTGTTAATTTCACTATTGATGAAAGCTAAGAAAGGAGAGAGAAGGGAGCCTATTATGAAGATGTGCATAATTTACTGTGGGCGAGGTCTCATTTTTGTACCAGAAGAGCATTATAATGGGAGATACCACTATTTATTTCCTCCCCAGTCAAGAAGCCAATTGAAACTAAAGAGTGGAGCATCTGAGATTCACTGAGTGGTAGAGCAGCCGGGCTCAGGGGTGTTTCCCAATCCTGTCAAGAGGAATGTGTATGCAGGATCATGATTTCTTCTCTGTTAGACTTTATTAGAGCTAGTCTGAAAAACCTCAACGGAACCATTTTCCATTGGAAAATGCAGTTTCATCAAACTGCTTCATGAAATCATGTCAATTTCACTGAAGTTTTGGTTCAGAGAAAAAAAGGGAAGAAGTTCTGACAATGTGGAAATATCTCATTTTTCTTTCTTTTTTTTTTTTAAAAAAAAAAAATAAATTTCAAACCAAAATGCAATTTCAACCAAAACAAATTTTCCCCAGAATTTTCTTTTGCAGAATTTTTTGCAATTTCTGGGTTTCGCTCCTAATCAGAACAAAAAAAAAAATTCAAAATCTCAAAAATCCTCCATGAAATTTAATTTCCCTTCTCCACACAGCTCTTCAGTTTACCCAAGGATATTGTGGGTGAGTTTGTTTGCTCTGTGGATTCATCATAAAATGTTCATTGCAAATAGCAGATGCTTGACTTTTGGAACTCAAGCCATCTTTGATAGCTGTAATTGGTCACATTAATTACATGGCATGGTCTCTGTTTTCTCGGTGGATGAATGTAACTCTTCTAATTCGGGGAAGAAGTGGGAGAATGAAGAAGCTGTGCTAAGGAGAATAGGACAATAAACAAGACTGAAGAAGTAAAGAAAATTTTAAACCTTGTCTTTTATTTGCTGTGGAGGCCTTGTGGGAGTCACAGTTCTTAGAGAATCAGGCTGCTGTAAGTTTACTGGCTAGATGAAGAGTTTAATGCTCTCTTGTCACATTCACACCGAATAATTGTGTGCACACATGGTCCTAGGGTGTCAAAAAGAACAGCAGACCCATTTCAAGCCCATTTGACTTTCTCTGTTCCAGGGCTCAATGGTTTAGAGTATCTTGGATTCCTGCTGTGTTAAGCGTCCCATCTCCCTTAGTGCAGTAGTGGGTCCATATCTCTTAATACACCATAATTGGTGCTTGTAACTGGGTCACCGCCAATTACCTGCCATGTTTTAACTGACCTATAATTTTATAAGATGGTTATTCATTCATTATAGGCAACTGAAATTCAGGAAGAAGACCCAGTTTTAACTTTGACTTTTCCCTCAGCGGTGAACAGAAAGTCATCACTGTTACTGGATTGCAAGTGCTCATGTGCCCTTGTGGCCTATAGTCTTCAGCAGATTAGAAGGGAAATTTTTAAAAATTTCACATTTCTGTCTAAAGTCAAATAGCCCTCAGGCTAATATATTTTCTTTGTAAATTGTAAATTTCTTTTGACCGGTGCTCATGCTGAGTGCAAGGCTTTCATGCTGGAGCAATTAAGATAATCTGAAAACATCAGTTCTACTTATGAGCTTTTGCTCCAGATAATTATTGAAGATGTGGGTGCACCGAAAGATGCTAATTTTGATAGTTGTGTTCACCCAAAGAGTGGACAGCTGTCAAATATATTCTGTCTGTACAAGTCATCAGCACACAATGAAGTAGTCATAGCATAGGATGAAGAAATGTCTCTCAGACACATTTAGGCCCCAGGCACACACAAGGTTAGTCATCACAACAGGCATCAGAATACGTTAGTAATCACAACCTGCCACTTCCACTACCCATGAAAACTCTGGTGTCAACACCACAAAAAGGAAGTTGATTAAGTTGACAGAAAAAGCAGGACCAGCCCAATTAAATCATCCCAGCCAGGGCTTTGTCAAGCCGTGCCTTAAAAACCTCTAAGGATGGAGATCCTACCACCTCCCCAGTAACTGGCTGGGATGATTTAATTGGGTTGGTCCTGCTTTAAGCAGCAGGTTTGACTAGCTGACCTCCTGAGGTCTCTTTCAACCCTAATCTTCTATGATTCTATGAAACTGGAAAGGGTTCAGAAAAGAGCTGCAAGACAGATTCAGTGAATGGAAAGACTGCCTTACATGGAGAGGTTTATGCAGCTCAATGTATTTATCTTATTAAACATAAGGTTAAAAGCTGGCCTGGTCACACTCTGCAAATACATAATAGGGGAAAACATTTCTGGTTGTAAAGGGCTCTTGAATCTAGAAGACAAAAGGTATAACATCCAGTATCAGGAAGCTGAAGCTAGACAAGTGCGCACTGGAAATGAGGCATCTAATTTTTAAGTGAGATTAATTAGCCATTGGAATAACTCACCAAAGGACGTGGTGAGTTCTCCAACCCTTGAAGTAAGGACTGGAAGTATTAGTTCTGCTCTCGCTGAGTTAGAAGCTATGGGCTTGATGCAAAAATGGCTGGGTGAAATGCTATGCCTGGGTTATGCAAGAGGTCAGACTAGATGACCACAATGGGCCGTTGTACTGCCACAGGTCTGGCTGAAGCTATTCAATGGCTAGAGAAGGCTTCAGGGTCCAGAGCCACCAGTCCTCCAAGCAATGGCCATTGTCTGGACTCCTCTGCTCAGTTTCCCTGTTCTGAGTCCTTTGGTTTGACCTTGTGACCTGCAGCCCCATCCCTCTTTTTACTTTTGTTGTCCTCTTGTGAAATGTTGATTTCTGGGGTCCATGACCCCTCCATCCCCTAAGTGGGTGGGCCATGTGTTGCTTTTGTGGACTCTGCCCACATAACAAGATAATTGGAACTGGTGGCAGTTAGCACATGACAAAGCTGTCTTGAAATGTTTTTCTTTAGTGATAGGCAAATGTAAATTAAGGCCTGCATTCCTCTGAGGTAGTATTATTATAAATGTGATACTAGAGGGAGCTGCATCACCTTTTTTTTTAAATGAGAGAAATTAAGACTTTAGTCAGTGACAATAAAATAATTAAAGTAAGGCCCAGCCCTCCCTCTCACTTCCAGTCTTTGAACTAAAGAGAGTGCTGCTTCTTTCAATGATTTTCCCCCTCCCCGTGCCTCCACAGCACTCCTGTTGGCTTTTTGCTCAACTAGGTAACATTTTGAGGGGGAGGGAGAAAAGCAATTTTTCGTCCAAAAAATGTAAATGAAAAATTTTCGTTCCTCTCATATATGCAACCTATCATATGCAGCCAGGAGTTCATGTTGATGTATCTCACTTCCTCCTTCACACAACCTTCCTATTATTTGTTACACCCACTCATTACACCTTGGCTTAAACTCAAATGGGCAAGGTCCTTATCTTACTATTTTTATTCAACACTTAGAACCACATGACCTCCATGGTGACTGGGGACTTCTGGCACTGCCATCATACAAACTTTAAATAATGCTTGGATTTTGATTACATGGTATCTGCATAGGGGATGACCAAGATATTTGTGCTCTTTGTAATAAAGTCATTCGGACTATTCCTTTTCATTCCCCGCAATTGCTTTTGGTCGGAAGTCTTTCTGTCCTGTTAGGCTGATTAAAGAAACACTCTCCTTCTGCTTTGATTTTTCCACAATTCCTCTATGCTTATGCCCTTTTCCTTTGGCAGTCCTCACTCTCACTTCTCCACACTACCCCCTTCACCCTCATTTAGCTTCTATTATTTGTATGATCATAGCAACTAGGAGCCATCACATCAGTCATCAATGTCCTTTTTTCCATTTAGATTTTCTTATTCTGAAGACGTTACATTGCCACTGATGTATATTAGAGAAGCCAGCTGAAAACTTGCAAAGAGAAGCCACCCAAATAAAACAGAGATGAAAGGTAATGGCCAGCATGTTTGATTTAGTGGAAAGGAAACCTGCAGTAATTTTTCTCACCTTTCTTCACAACTCCCTTGTTGAATTTTTAAAGCAGTAAGAGATGGTGAGAGACAACAGAGCTTTTTCAACTTTGTTGGTCAGGGTTACGTACAAATGAAGAAAACATGGCCTCCTGCATAATTGATGAGATTTTAATGGACAATTAATAATTAATGCTTCAACACCACTTTTCATTGGGGTTTGAGTCAGCATGAGAGAGAGAGAGAGAGAGAGAGAGAGAGAGAGAGGCAGGGGGTTAGTGTCTCAAAAATGCAAGCGAGCATGTTCTTCAGTATGAAGATTAGCTGGTTGCCTCTTCAGTCATCCTGAAACAAGAACTCAGATGTGTGAACTGCCCAGTTCATGTCAGCTGATTCCTAATTCTGAAGCCTAAGGATGACCATTTCATTGCCACCATTGTTAACTATTTCACTGCTGAACATTTAAGTAGAAACATCCAGCTAATGTATTTATCCCTCAGTAATGAACTGGGCTCACATCTCCTTTGGTGCCAAAAGGCCCAATTTCCCCCTCCTCAGCTGCAAAATCTCTCACATTCCTACCAATAGTACATAACTGCCTAATAGAAGCTATCAAAACACAAATTTGCAGGGTAGTGAGTGGTGGGGACAGCAAAAAACTGAATTTAATGTTAAAGTAAGTATAACAGGCTATTGTGTTGAGTGTATTTTTCATTCTCATATTTAATTAATCAAATCCATTATTTTTTAATACAGGTTAACCTCACTCAGAATTTCTTATCTACTGTAGAAGAGCATTGCATGGACTCCAGGTAACTTTGCCACAGCATTTAGCTCCAGTTTGTCACTGTATGCACAGGGCTGGAGGTTATACAGCGATTTAGGTATACACTGCAGACATTAAAATCTGGACATTTGACTATACTACTTTGCATTTATTTCTAACAAATAAAAAGCTATTCTTCTATTTCCTTTGATTTGTCTCTTTCCTTCCTTTACTGAATTTAACCTTTCCCTCCAATGTATATGTGCTATATCTGTGCCTCCATCATTTTCATCATCTTTTCTCCCCTAATTTTTTTGTTTTGTGTTCAATACAGTTTAGACTTTTCAGTTTTTTTCCTGTAGGACATTGTTCTCTCTTCTTCAAGGCATTTTCTAATTCAGCCTCTTCCCTTTCTTCCTCCCCTCCTTCCATATTTTCCTCACTCTCCTGTAAATCCTTTTCTTCTCTCTCTGCTTTTTTTCCTTTTTTTCTTCCTCCTGTGCTCTTTTAGGCTCACTCCAATCCTCTTAAGTGTCTGCCTATGCATTTCTAAGGCACCAGTCACCCTAGCATATAGGTTCTAAATAGGCTATTGTTAGTATTATATGTATGTCCAGGATAGATAATTGTAACATGCCCATCCATAATATTAGTGCCTGGAGCATTAGGCACAGGTAGATGTAATCATCCCTTCTTGAATACAGGTGTGATTGTCGCAGTAGAAAATATGAAGTGAAGAGCGGTGCAGAATCCCTCTAGACAGAAAATTATAGAGGCTTCTGTAATGTGAATCCTGGCCTGGATTCACATCTCATGGAATGGATTCTCCACTGTGATCAAGATAAGATACAGCCGAGAACTGCCCACAGACAACAGAAAACTAGACAAGTACCGGATGAGTCAGTTATAATAGGAATTCTCAAAGTTGTGGTGTGGACCACATCCTGTTAGAGAGACCATCTCCTGTACCACCTTCCTCCTGCTCATTTGTGACTCAGCAGTTTCCCTCCTCCCTTCCCATTTCCAAACACAGACCACCTGTCCTCCCCCCTCAAAGTTGTATAACATGCCTGTGGTGACTCCAGTACTGTTCATCATTGTTCTCACTGAACTAGTACCCCTTGTGACCAGAGTGCCAGAGAAATCACCAGACTGCATCAGATCCACAGTCCACCTTGTCCAGCACCCTCAACCTAACAGAGGACAAGCACTGGATGTTTCAGAGGAAACTGCAGCAAGCAGATGAGTGTGGGAGGATTCACCCTGATAGATAGAAATTGGTCTAAGCCCTGAAGTATGAGGCTTAGTATGCCTGTCCCTTCTTTTTTTTTTAAAAAAAAAAAATCATTAACTGTTATAACTCTGGATGCATTAGGAAGCTCTTTGAAATGGCTGATTCTGCACTATAGATAGATCCACTGCAAGGAGGATGCTGGATTAATGCACATTCAGCTCTGTGCAATTCCCATTTCTCCGTACACCAGTTAGGGTTGCCTGTTGATAACGTTTAGCAAGGCGACATGCATTCAAGAACCACACAGACTCACTGCCACCATTCCCTTGTAGATGAGAAACTGCAATTTCTTCTTCCTCACTTCCTGCAGCTGGCAAGAACTCAGCTGCAGGCCTGGAGGTGAATATGGAAAGTAAGAAGGGAGCTAATTAGCAATCCTTTGACAGAGCACTGGAGGGAGAAACAAAAGGACTGGGAGGTGTTATGCCTTTGTTGCTAGCACGTTGTTTCTCTGACTTAAAAAGTGGTTCTGAGGAGAGAGCTGCTGGATGCAAAATGCCCTCTGCCCAGCTCCTCGCTGGCAGTAGCCCACTGGGATAGGTCCCCAGAAGCTAGGAAGAACAAAATATTGAGTCAAACGATGCATTCCGGTGGGGCAGGAGGGGTGTGGGGGAGAGCCAGTTTTTAAAATACAGAGAAGACAGCAAATCCACAAGCATAAACTTTTCAGTTTGCTCTCGGAGCTCAGATCCCAGCACTGCTAGGAAATAGCTGAGAGCTGGAAATACATTCTGGATAATCACATGCAAATAAGTACAGCATGTATCCTCCTTATCTTACAGTATTCCTATAGCTAGCACTACCACAGCTTCCAAACCTGCCCTAGGGTGATCTGGGCCTGTTGAGCTACCACGGTCATTTGCTTCACCCCATGAGGACTCACAGACTGTATGACAGAGGTACCCAAAGCATAGAATCATAGAATATCAGGGTTGGAAGGGACCTCAGGAGATCATCTAGTCCAACCCCCTGCTCAAAGCAGGACCAATCCCCAATTAAAGCCTCCAACAGATTTTCGCTCCATATCCCTAAATGGCCCCCTCAAGGATTGAACTCACAATCCTGGGTATATCAGGTAAAAGCATCAAGGAGAGCACAGTCCCACTCAGGCAGTGAAGGTGGAAAGTCAGGAACAGTTTTAGCTTCCAATATGTGATGTGAGTGGCAATGGAATTGTGAGATGCTGCAATTTTGTTTTCTATGCACGGTAACTTCAGAGGTGAGGAAGCAGTTAGCTTGGGACAGGGACTGTGCTGCCAGGAAATTAAAGAGAGAAAATCTTGCAGAGCAATGCTCTGCTTTCCCTTTTCTTGTGAGAGAGAAGTAAATCTACAGAGTGCTCTCCCAACTCTGGGTCTCAAATCTACTACCGCTCTGCATTTAAATCCTTCCTTAAGGCTCATTTCTTTAACAACACCTACAAGAAAAGAAAACCACCATCCTATAAACTGAGTAAATGCATAATCTTATGGCTGTAAATAGGATCATTCAGCTCCTTATTGTTTGTTTCCCCTCATCTGCCACATCTAAAATTAGACTACAAACTGGGTGTAATGACAGGTTTACTTGCAGTATATTATTCTATACGTGCTCATACAGAATTCCAGGCACGCTTTAGTTTCAACAGGAGAGGTTAGAACTCAAGCCTGTTTGTGTCTATAGCTTATTAAAGAAAATCACTACAAAAGCCTGACATTTAAGGTGAACTGTGATGCTAGATTTCATGACTGCAAAGATCTCTCTTTTTTCCCTGTAAATCACCTACCCCACTTCTGGATGCAGTAAACTAAAGGAAACTTCATACTTGTTTTGTCATCTTTATTTTTTTCCCTTTAATAAAAAAGGAACATTACCTAGAGATACAGTTCTCATTGGCTCTAGGGAAGCATAAGATAAATTCCAGGAAGTTATTTGATAGTTTGTTTCACAGGTTAGAACGGGGGATGTTTTTCACTTCTTTTATGAGCCTGAGCTTTTACTGAGAATTAGCATAATTTAAAGCCTCACTGATTGTAGGACATAGACTGAAAGGGACCTCCACGACCATGGAGTATCACAGGCAACCTTATCATACAACTCCATTCATAAATGCTTCAAGTTTCATCATAAAACCAATTAGGATACTTGTCATCACTACTCCTGGAGAAAAACCTAGCTCTATAGCAGTCTGCATCCTGATATTTTTCAGCTAGCAGATAATGGATAGAACAGGCCACCTAAGCTTCTCTTCTAATAATTTGTTCTGAGGATAGAGAGAACCATTTTTCCCCACTAGTCTACTAGCCAACCCCTTGCCTCCAACAACCACCCCCTGAATCTTCCCCCCTACTGACTCTTAGAAAGCTACTTTTAAAATATGCCCTGGTTTTGCTGATTGGCCCTTCAAGCCACAGCCCTGCTTTGTTATCTGACCCTTTACAGCTGCAAGAGAGCTGAGCAGGGAGTTAACCTTCAATCCCTTCCCCTCTCCCCATTTTTTCAAATATCACAAGGGCTGCTCAGACACACTGAACACAAGCACAGCCCACTGAAGTTCAGCCTAGGGCAGCAGGTTGTCTCCAGCAGCCTCTTTACTTAGGGCTTCACAAAGACACACGCCTGGGTGCACAGGTGGAAGTGATCTCTTCTCAGCTAGCCACTGACTGCTGAGATATCTTCTACCATTCAAGAAAGGCAGCCTAGGAGGCATATTGATGTACTAATTGCTTTGTTTACTTACATTGCCTCTGGCTGCTCATCAGTAGGGTTTCCTGAAAGATGAGGTTTAAGGCCTTAAAAGATTTAAGGCATTAGGAATAAAATTTGTAATGTGCCTAAATTAGGACCAGATTTGCAAAGGTATTTTGGTGCTGAAAGATGCAGATAGGAGCCCAGTGGGATTTTCAAAAGTGCTTAAACTAGGTAGGTGCCTGACTTCTATTGAAATCAATGAGAATTAGGCACTTATCTTGCTTAGGTGCACTTGAAAATGTTACCTGATGGATTCCTGCTGCATGAGCCATTTTTCTCCCCCCCATCCCCAACTGGATGACTTTGCCTCAGCTGCTAGTTTGAACTTTCTGCACACACTGAGATCCTACTGCAGCATATAGCAACGTGGGAGCACATGCCAATCACATTTCAAAATCCCAGAGCTGAGTATACAGCCAGAATCTTTGTGCATTTAGATGGACAATGGCTGTGAACCATTCCAGCTTGATTTTCAGTCTGTCTAAGCATGCACATAAATGTATCGCACAAGGCATGTACAACAGCACATGCCTGCAAGCTGCATTATGTGCAAGATTTTTTGAAGATATGGACCTAATCTTCTCTCTACTGGCTATTCTTGGCTAGTCTTTATATTGTGATAGTGCCCAGAATATACCAGGCACTTTCCAGACAATAGAAGATATACTCCCTGTCCCAGTCTCTTTACTTTTTGCAATTTCCTCAGCTCAGACAATGAAAATGGGCTCATTGGTTTCACTTTAATTTATAAATCCCTGTGGGTCAGTCCTGAAGAATGCAATAGAAAATGAAAACCTCTCGACTGGTTTAGGAAGCACCCTATAGAATATAATAGAGAATAAGATCCCTACTATAGAATTCTATAGTTGCAGTGTGTAGAATACTTTAAACAATTACTTGTTTCAGGTTCCACGGTTTTGTTCTGGCATTTATGTCTTCCAATGGCTGTGCAAATATCACTTCAGTCTAATCAGCAGTTTCAACAGTCTCATTTCCCAGAGGTGGATAAAATGTCCTTGCCTCTGGATTCAGACTCTGTGTCATGGGTGGTATCTGGTGATAAAGAAAAGATATCATATTCTATTAAATTATATGACCCAGATCCTGTGCTTAACACAGCTAGAAGAGAATGCAATGGTGAGTTTAAGCCAACTTTGTGCCTCCCTGATTCTTGGAAAGGAAGGAAGGTACATTTTACTACCTCACTCCTAAAAGCGTGTTTCCTTAGGGCTGGGCTACACTAGGGGGAAGGGTCGACCTAAGATACGCAACTTCAGCTACTCTATTCATGTAGCTGAAGCTGAAATATCTTAGGTCGATTTACTTGGCCGTCCTCACAGCGGTGAGTCAACCGCTGCTGCTCCCCCATCGACTCTGCTTTCTCCTCTTGTGGAGATGGAGTTCGGGAGTCAACAGGGAATGCATTCGGGGATCAATTTATCATGTCTAGATGAGACGTGATAAATCGATCCCTGATGCATCAAACACTACCCGATCTGGTGGGTAGTATAGACGTACCCAAGATTTGTCCTTTGCCAGTGCAATGAAACTTTTGGGGGAACACCATGGGAATGGCGCTATCAAAATGAATTCTACGCTTTCTATTGCACCCCTTTGCTGCTGCGAATGTACTCAGATTTAATCAGATTCCCCTACCCAGGACATGTTCTCATATCCTCTCCATTCTGGATGAAGGGAAAACTCCCAGCAGAAGCCGCCACACTCCACAAACGCTTGAAGATTCAGTGCAGCAGAGCCTAGCAGCAGCAGCAGCCATGGCATCTTGCTAATTAATGGGTTGAATTTTCAAGCAAGCCTAAGCTCTCCGTGGGCTGGCCATCTCCATTAATCAGTCCAGCCCCGCATGGGTCCCTTCTAATGCTGCTGTGAGTGCCACACTGAATTAATCATAACATCTCAAATTAGATGGCAAAAACGCTTTTCAGTTTGAAAATCCTTATTATCCAGGTGCTAATGAAAGTGAAAGTTGTAGTAGGCGCTGGCTTTCTTACGGGGCTGTATTGTTGTTGTTCTTTCGCGACCGTTTTGGAGAGGATCCAATGAGTGGGATTTGTTTGTTCAGAATCTAATTACAATACATAACATGCAGCCACAGTGCCTTGCATTTGTCCTGTTGTTTTGTTGTTGTTGTTGTTGTTGTTTTAGATGAAGGAAACAATTAAAGAGAAACCTCCCCCTTTTTGACTTCTGTCTGGAACTGTGCAAAATCTGACAGCTTTTCTTCTCAGGGGATTGTAGAAACATTTCTTATCTGTATTGATTCATCTTTCTTTCCGCAGCCCTTCCCTTCCTTTCCCAATTTTTTTTCCTTTATTCAAATTCAAAGCAAAACTCATGTGAAGATATCACATTGAATTTTGTTTCAATCTTATACAAGATGGGTTTCTTCTGTCCTTTTTCACAAGGGATCAAAAAAGTTGGCCCAGATTCACTTGAGAGTGCACGTGGTTTGGTTAGAATCGCAAATGGTGCGTGAGTATGAGCAATCCATCGTTTCAGGCAGACAGGGCTTGATCGTATGTCCACTGAAGTCAGTGATCAAATTCCCATTGGCTTCAGTGATGTAGAAGGGGCCATCATTTTGCCTACCCATGTTCAGGCTAGGCACAGGAGAAACGTTGCATAAAAGGAGCATACTCCAGAAAAGGGGATGCTGCAGCAAATTTGACCCTAAAATGATCCATTGTGTGTAAAAATGGAAGACCAGATCAGGAGACCCCCTTTGCCAGTCAGCTCCCAGAGGCATACATTTTTGAGAGAATGCAACTATATGAAAATTCTGAAGGGGAAAAGAGGGAGACAAAGAAATGTTATTAATAGCCAACTTCCAGGGGTGCAAGAGAGGGCTGTCAAAACCAGTCACTACCTTTCCTATGGAGAGACTACTTCATTTCAGTAATATCTGAAGAGCTAGGGTTGTTAAGAAAATTTTTCCATTTAAAATCAAATAATTAATTCTTATGATAACATTTGTAATCATCCAATTAACTATCCAAAGACGCCTAGTTTTCCTTATTGGACTAATCTGAACAACTGATTAATTATGACTAAACATAGGGTGCTAGCCACTTTCCAAACACTCAAGAAGGGAGGTTTTCTCTGAGCTGACATTTGAAGGAAACTGCAAAACAGACTGTGGCTAGAGCAGGGGGACTATCAATAGGCAACATATCCAAATCAACATGATTCATTGTAAGCAGCATGGCAAATGGATCTTGAAGTGGGATTTCAGTGAGGACTGGGTCGAGGCCTTGCAGATGAGCTCAGAGAAGTTAAACCATGAATAGAGGATGCATCATTTGAAAACTCATCTTATGTTGGTGACCAGCTGGCATGACAGACAGGTTCTGTGGATTGCTTATGGAGAAGGAAGTGTGTTTGCCCTGTAGAACACACAGGGAACATGAATGTTCTAAGTAAAGCCAGAGACAGCATAAGGAAATGGAGTTTTCTGTTGACTCCTTCATTCCCCTTCTGTCTTTTGGCAGAAACAGAATTTATTTTTCTTATCATTACTCTTAGTCAAAAATAACAAAGGCCAACCAAAAACATGCTGTATAATTCTGGACACTGAAATACAGAACTATGGCTTGATATACAGGAAATCACAACTGGCATATGACTAAAAGATTGCAGTCCATTTTGTGGCAGGCTCCCAGATACAATACTGGCTAGATTTGCAGCTAGTGTATACAGATAAAATAACCTTCGGTGTCATTCTCATTTACATTTACAAGGCCCTGGAAGTGTAAAGTTTTACTACGTTGGTCTTAGTAGAGAATCAGCCTCCCTGCCCTGTTCCCAGCCTCGCCCTGTCTTTATATTAGTGGAAATCTGGTTGCTACTGGCCAGTTAAGTTTGTTATTTTTCCATACCAATTGCCATTATAATCCTGTTATCAGTAATTCATAACATCATAAAGCAGTCATCTTTCAGACTAAATTTCCCATGCTTGGATTCTGCCTGAAGATGAACATCTATACCTATAATCCATTTTATGTATGTTTATATTACAGAACTGTAAAATCTGCAGTTCATTTAATCAACATTAAATGCATCTTTGGCTTCTTTAATTAAATGTGTTGCATGTGGCATGTGGTCATTAAAATATAGTACTATATTCCATCATGATGTAGTGCCCACCCATCACCTTCATCCAGTGAGTCTAGGGCAGGCATTTCACTATTCATATCGTGGCCAGTCACTTCTGGGGAAATACTAAAGAATGGTTTATTCTGGATGGGAATTTAGTGCCAGAAATATACAGTTGTTCCTCTCCATGTACTGTCTTCTAGAGACTGTCTTATGGCTATGAAGTACTCCAGGGACACAAGGGAAATCCAGTGACCAAGTTGGTAACCCGCATCATGGCATCTGGGATAACTGAGAGGATACTAGTGACTTAGTAGGCTCCTACTATTGACTTGATGCAATTCTACTGATTCTGAAGGGTTCCCAGCCACTCTGGAGGATAGGAACTCAGTAAAGACCCCAGAGACACATGACTGAGATATGGATTCACTGGACAAGGACCAGCACCATGGAATCAATGGCAGCTTTTCCGCTGACTTCAATAGGTGAAGGATCAGCCTTCTGTGTGATCCCTGTATTTCTCCTGACCTTTTGATAGTCCAGTTGATAGTCTGACCAGTTGATAGTCCCCATGGACCCCTGCCAAAGCCTCAATCCTTTTTGACTCTGCCACTTTTAAGATCCAACTCTCCCAACAGTAGCAGAGACGGCAGTAGGGAGTGGATTGAAAAATCAAAGCAGCATTTTACGGCACGTAACAGTAAGGAGAGTGGTGTGCATTGAATCTGTAATAACTATACTGAAGATTTAGACATTTGTTATAGTCGACTAGGTTCTCCTCATAGCTATTATCTACTTAAGGCAACATCGCCCTTCAGTGATGAGGTCATCCCATTTCCTTGAAGATAAATTCCAGCATTCTCCACGCAGTTACAGCGGGTCAGGTCTGGTATGTAACCAGTGAAGCTACCATCAGGGTTAAAGGAGGTGGCCATGTGCTTACAGACCAAGTTCCTAGTGGAGCATGAACTAGGGAAGGTGAGTGAGAAAGGAGAGAGATAATCTTGCCTGCATAAGAAACCTACTCCCCCACAAAGGGGAGTCCTTGAAACTGCTCTGTATTTCTGC
Organism: Dermatemys mawii; assembly: GCA_007922305.1. Lineage (NCBI taxonomy): Eukaryota > Metazoa > Chordata > Testudines > Dermatemydidae > Dermatemys > Dermatemys mawii. The sequence continues at coordinate 5,266,357 of ML677350.1, forward strand.
GGAGTCCTCTGTCAGACTTACGGCTCCAGTTAACAGCCAGGCACTGCTGCCTGAGAATGAAAAATCCATGAGAGGCACGGAGAGGAAAAGTTAATGTAATATTAAAACTAGAAATATCCATTCTGTCAAATGGAAATGCCCTGTTGTTTGATCCCATTTACTGGAGTAAGGCTTTATATCAAGGCATCTTGGGTTTTAAATTACATGTCAGATGTAATTTTGCACTGTGGACATGAAATTCAAGACTGTTCTTTATGGGGAGAAAATAACAGCTCAGCTGTGTGTGCCTGACTAATAGTGAGCTCACTTGCCTAATGGATCCTGATTTGGCAGCCAGCCACATCTGTGAATATTGGTCTGGATCATTTCCATGAGCATTGATAGCAAAGTCCTGCATTGATTCTGCTACCTCTGTCCTTCATGGAAGATGTTGCTGCCTGGCGGAGTCTGCCTGGAGAACTCAAAAATGGGGAGCCAGTCTGAGGTGTCCTTTAGGGATGCACGGCAGACAGTGGCTGCCCTGGTGAGGAGGGGGTCGTTTCAGGAAGGAAGTGCAGGCTTGATGGGGCTAAGGGCACAGAAATAGGAATCAGGAGACTGAGGTTCTGTTCCAGACTCTATCACAGATTTCCCGAGTGGCTTTATAAGCTAGTTAGGACCTGTGTACATGATGGATAGAACCACACGTGCGTCACCTGCTTCTGCAACACCCATCTGAACAAGGTTTCAGACCCTCCTTTTTGACCCGCAAGCCCCAACCAAGTCTCAGCCATGTTGGTATATCCATTAGGACCCCATGCTTGCCCAGAAATGTGCCCATTGGGAGCTGACAGCAGGATAAGGGCCCATGTTTACATCACTGCAAGCTGTCTCTCTGTGCTTCAATTTCCCCATCAGAAAAAGTCGACCTTTAAGATGCAATACAGGCACAGTACAAAGAACCATTTTTTGTTTTGTTTTTTTGGTCTCTGCTGCTGCCTGATTGGTTACTTCCAGTTTCACTTAGTGTCTAGTTGATGGGACAGTCCATAACTCTGGTATTCATAACTTTGAGATTCTACTGTAAATAATTCATAGGAAGAGGAGAGGAAAAGAACTGGGGTTTCCTCCTTGGCAGGACAGAGAACTAAGCAGAACGGCAGCAGTCAGCTAACCCAGATTCCTCAATGGACCAGACTGCAGAGCTGCCATAACACTGCTGTGTAACAGCTTCTTAGCATTCCCCTTAGAAATCCTGTTTGTCAGCAGACAGCTGTACTGAGCTGCTCGAATGAAACCTGGCACTGCTTAAAGCCCTCAGGGCATTTTTATTTATGATTTTTTACAAATTCTGGAATCTAGAGGTTGAGGGTTTTTTAAAAAAACTTACAGAAAGTCTCTGGTTTCAGATTTTTTGTGGTTGTTCATTTTACATTTCTTTTAACTGAAGCATTATTGGGTTTCAAATGTCTGGTTTTGACATTGTGCTGTGTGGCTAATGTTTTATAGGGCCACGTGGAAGGTGAGGATTAAGTGTCTGATCCCATTCTCTTGCCACCTGCTGGCTGACAGGGGCTGAGATTGCTACTGTGCTATTAGGCTTCTCCTCCTATAGGCCAGAGCCAAGATTCTCAAGAGGAGCTTGAAGTGAGGCCCTCCTAAGGCTTTGTCTACACTACACAGCTTTTAGTGGCACGCCATGTTACTAAAAAGGGGGCAGTGCAAACGCTGTTTGTCGGAACTTTCGCTGGAAGAATACTTCCACCCCACTACAAGCAGGGTTCGCATTACCAACAGGAGAGCGCTCCTGCCAATAACGAACCGTTTACACTGCCGCTTTCTGTGGCAAAACTTTTGTCTTTCAGGGAGGGAGACTTTTTAAAGCATCTGTGAAGAACAAAAGTTTTGTCGTTCAATTTACAGTATAGACCAGGGATCAGCAACCTTGGCATGCGGCACCACAGGGTAAGCACCCTTAGAGGACCCCGCCGGTTTGTTTACTTGCCGGTTTGCCGATCGTGCCTCCCACTGGCCGCAGTTTGCCGCTCTAGTCCAATGGGGGCTGTGGGAGGCACCAGTGGGAGCCATGATCGGCGAACCGGCAATTAACAAACTAGCGGGGCCTGCTAAGGGTGCTTACCCTGTGGTGCTGCATGACAAAAATCAGTTGGGGATGAGGTGAACCTACCTCAGCCAAAAGTTACTCTTTGCAGCTCTTTGCTCTTCAGGTATCACCACTAGCTACTATGTGTTCCGTAGAAATATTTTCCCCCTAATCCATCTGAAAAACACAAGAAAAAAAGAACCCTAATAGATCTAAACCAGAGCTGGGTGAAAAATGTTGTCCATGAAACCTCAACTGTCAAATTTCAGCTTTGCAATGTTTTTTTGGAACAATAACAAAACAAAGTCAGCTATATAGTTTGTCAAATTTCCCTGACTTCTTGTCAATGCAAAGGCTGGTTTCACCAGCAAAAGCATATGAAATATGATAAATTTTTACAAAGCTGACAGCAAACTGGTGAAATTAAATAGGCTGTACTTTATACCATAAAATGTTTTCAGTGAAATGCCTCCATATGACACAGTTTCACTACAGACTAAAATCTTAGGAGGGGTTGCAATTGCAAAATGCCAACTTCCACTGTGGTTTCTTATCTCTAACTTAGAGCTAATGTCCCTGAAGATATGGGAGTAAAAAATTTAAGTATAGCAAAAAACCAGGGGTTTGCCCAGGGATGTGGCCACAGTGGGGCCCAAGACCTCAGTCCATCTCAAGGAGACACAGAAATCTAACTCACATTTGTAGTTCTGCTTATTTCAAGTGACTTAACAAAAGGCCCAATTTTGCATTCCTTCTGAAGAGCAGCACTTAATCACACAAGCCAGAACTCAGTATGAAAAAGGGTGACAGAATAAGGCAGCAGGAAGCTGTATGGGATTTTCATACTACACGTGTTATTTGTTTCTCTTCACACCCTCATTATTTTTTCCTCTCTTCCACTCTTTCCCTCCATCTCTGCCCTTCTGTCTCCTTCCTGCCCCCATCTCTTTTTCTATTTGATGCTCCATTCTCAGTCAGCTGCTACTCAGACAAAAGGCAAACTTCCAGTGACATGTTGCTGTCAGGTGTTAAACCCCACCACTGTCAGTGTTGACCAGAACATTCGGAGCCCTTTGTGCCGCTCCACTATTGCTACCAACCACCACTGGAAAGCAGTTCTACAGTGCTGTTGGGGGTTGTTTTTTCGGAAAGCAGCCCAACAATGCGAGATGGCTCACACCCCTCCAATGAGACTTCTTTCTTTCTGCTCATGTGCGTCATCCAAGTGAAGTCTTGGACCTTACTCTATCTTTTGCTAGAGTAAGAGATATTCCGGGCCAAATTCTTCCTCCATGTAACTGCTTTGAAGTCAACGGAGTTACCCCAGGGATAATTTGGTACTGCTTATCAATCCAGATAGCCAGTGGGTACAGCATATATCTTCAATTGTCATCGCTCTGCATGAAGTCTCTCTGGCTTCATACATGCATTGTACATGCCCCTGCTTTGGTGGTACTTTCCATGGAATATAATAAATGGCATTGGACTGAGTTTAGCAATAGGGCAGGTTTAAAAGAAATGACTCACTGCCTCTTTAAGGGAAGATATTTGAATGTCTCCTTGCTAGATTTGGAAATGACAGAGAGGACAAAATCTAATTTGCAGCCTTACATGGAGGAGCAGCATTCTCCTGGTGCTGCAACATAGCTGCTGATCCCTCAGTACATGGGTGGCTGCAGACTTTAATTAACTTCCCTGACTGAGCAGAGCCGTCGCTAATGAAGTGGCTAATTCTGAGGGCAGGGGGCATGTTCCATCATTTAGTGCATTCATGTGATTCCAGAGTCCTATAATACACCGGATTTCCTCATGAGTTAGTTCTTTTTTATTTATAACTGTAACTCCCTCCTTTCCCACATGGGTCTGTCTATCCTGGTTTCAGTTATACTTACCCCAATGTCCTTTCTGAGCTGGGTACAATAGCACCAGTTCAAGATTTACCAAAATCTGCTCTCTGGTAAAGAGTGCCACAGGAGGTAGAAAACTCCCAACTGGATTTATGGCCTTACTTGGAATGAACACAAATCTTTGCATTAGGTTTCTGTTCTTATCTGGAATGGACTGGGGTGGCAACTACTGGGAAGCAAATAGCCTAAACAGGTTATTGTTTGTTCATTACCTCTGGCTAATGTCAAGACACCAGGCCTTTTATCACGGATCATAGGTGAACCCTCTGTTGTCATCTTCATAGCTGCTAAATCCTCTGTTTGGGCTTCTTAATACACATCAGTCCCTCCACTGCTGTGTTTTGAAAAATTCTTCTATCACTTTTGGTTTTTTGGCCTCATCTTTTCCCCAAACCAACTGGTCCTAGAAACTTCAGATGAAGTTTAGTTGAAAGATCTTGGGAAGATCTAGTTCATGCCACCAATTCTGAGAGAGGGTGTGGCACACTGGGGAGGTTACTCTCTGGCATATAAGAAACTTAAAAACAGTGCTACAGATTGGCAGAAGATTTTTAAAGGATGTAATATGACTGTGGGACGCTTAAGATTTCAGTTTAAAAAAAGTCTCTAGCCCATTTACTTGTGGGGAACCATCTTTAAAATGCAAGATGATAGTGGGTTTTTTTTTCTAAAATATTAAAAAAATAAGTAACAATTGGATCTCCTACTTCCCCACAGCCATCCCCATCAGCTATGTATTTGCCTAGTACCCTCTGCCAGCAACAAGAGCTCCTTAACTGCCCCGGAAACTCATCTTTCCAAACAAGTTTTAACAGAATATTATAGTCACAGAAAAGCCACAAAATCTAACTGCAATCCCCTGAAATTTTTGAAAGCTCCAGAGCAGAGAAGGACCCCAAAGATCTGCCTACTCAGGTGCCTGAGACACAACAGCCCATGGAGGACAGGTCAGAAGATTGACATGCCACGGCAACTAACTGCAGATAGTCTGCACATTGCTGGGACCGCTCAAATGTGCATGGTGAGTGAGAAGGCAGTGTTTGGGGAAAGGGAATCAGCTGCAGGGAGTGTGCTTCCAAGAGGAGGGGATGCTTAGAGTTGGTTTGGAATTTGCCAACAATATGGTTTTTTGGTTGGGAAGGTGGCTCAGGCCCAGAATGGAATTACTGGTAATGAGAGAACAACCCAGATATCTGTCCTTCGGTAACCTGGGAGTTAGGGCACTCATCTGGCGCCCTAACCACCAGGCTATAGAGACAGTGTCTAGCTAATCAATACTTAATTACGTGAGACTAAGAGAGACCCACCTCACAATAGCCAGCAGCTTGATGGTTAGGGCACTAACTTGAGATGTGGGACCCCCAGTTTCAAGTCTCTGCTCTGAATCCATTACTTGTAGAGGGAAGGAGTGAAGGCCTGCACAGGGCCACGAATGAGGAAGGAATAAGTGGAGTGACAAGGTGGGTGGGGTAATTCTATTGTACTAACTTCTGTTGAAGGGAGAAACAAGCTTTCGAGCTACACAGGTCTGGGAAAGGTACTGAGAATGTTCCAGCTAAATAAGATCAAACAGATAGTTTCACATAAATAATTAGCACATATTCTAAGGGACCATTCAAGGTGATGTGGCCTATTAATATCGCTTCAGTCACAGGACAAAAAGTGGGGTTAGATTGTTGTAATGAGCCAAAACCCCAGTGTCTCTGTTCAGTCCATGATTTTCAGTGTCTGGCAGAGTTATGAATTTCAACTCCCAGGCTTGTCTTTTGAAAGTGTTGTGCAGATTTCCTTTGAGGAGGAGGACTGATAGGTCAGTTATAGAGTGATTGCTCTGTGGAATGTGGGGGAGGGGAGCTATGTCACTATGTCGCTCATCTTTCTGTAGTCTGGACTTTATGGTGTTCACTAGGAGAGGTAGGGTTAGAGCAAGGTTTTGCCAGGTGCAGTGGCAGAAGGATATGCATGTTTTAGCCTGCCACCTGATGGCAAGCTGCATAACTCAGCAATTTAGTAAAGATGTATGACGGACCATAAGTCTGCCCGCAGTGTAGTTGCAGTCATGTTGGTCCTAGGATATTAAAGAGACAAAGTGGATGAGGTAATATCTTTTATTGGATCAACTTCTGTTGGTGAGAGAGACAAGCTTTTGATCTTAAAAGAAGAGCTCTGTGTAAGGACCATAAGTCTGTCTTCAAATATGTTAATAGCTGTGATAAAAAGGACTGGGTCAATTTTCTCCATTTTCACTCACATAGGTCAAGAAGTAATTGGCTTAATCTGCACGAAGGGAGATTGAGGTTAGATATTTGGATATAAGTATAAGGATAGTTAAACACTGGAATAAGCTTCCAAGGAAAGTCATTGGAGGTTTCTAAGAACAGGTTAGAAAAGAACCTCCCAGAGATGGTCTGATCTTCCCTTAGCACAGGGAGCTGGACTAGATGTCTCCTGAGGTCCCTTCCAGCCCTACATTTATACATTATATGTTATATATCTGTGTGACTTCAGGCGCTTGGCATTACAACTTTCACCCACTATCTAATCCTATAGCTAGAAACAACTTACCTTTCTTTTTTTGCCAGTCCTATTGCGATAATATAAACAAATATTTTCTTATACCCAGTGCTACAGATAAGGATATTGCAAGAAATTGCCCTAGGAGACCTTATTGAATTGACTTTAAGTATCTTTGGGGTCCATTGTATTAGATGAATGTTTTATGTATTACTGCAGGCTGGGATTGTCTGTAACCCCCTCTCTAGGAGAGCAGATGGGACATAACCCTGGGAAATTTTAGAAACTTCAAAGGGCCATGTTGAACAGTATGCCAGACAAGACTGGACTTTTGGGACAAACAGTGTCATGTGATTTGCCTGAGGAATCTCTGGGGGAAGGTGAATGCAAATCCTCCACCTTCAGTTATGCAAAAACTCAGCCTGCTAAAGCTTTGCCCTGAGGAGAGGGCCATTATCTGCTGATTACCTGTTCCTGGAGTCTCAGGACCAAAGGCCCAAACTGTGTAAAGAAAAAACTGACCTATACACGAGGGTGCTAGTTCTGAGCTAAGGCTTTTATGAACTTGTAACCCCAGAAAAACCTCTTGGCGGGGTTTGAAGGATTGACTCCTTCCAAAGCCCTCATTGCATGTAGGTTCTTTTATTGTTTTAGATATGTTTTCTCTGTAATGCTTTCACCTTAAGAATAAACTTTCTTGCTTAGAAAGAGCTGGGTGATAACCTGCGACTTCTGACAACTGCAGCTGTTCATAGCCTTCTAAGAGAAAGAAAATATAGATACTGACTTGTTTAGGCATCTGGTTTGCTGGGGAGCTCACAGTGTAGACAGAGAACTGTATAGTTTGGAGAAACCCTGGTTAGGAAGGAGAGAGACCCAAGAGAAGTGATGGCTAAGGAGCTGGGAGCCTAGACTGGATGCCCCTGATGGACCACAAAGGGGGAGTGAAGGTGCAGCTATCCTGAACTATGACGACACATTCCTCATACCAAAGGATGACAAAAATCACTCAAAGATAATCATAGACCTCCAGAAGATGGAACTGGGAGGGACTTTCTAGGACATCCAATCCATCCTATTCAATTAAATGAGAAAGTCTCAACACCACACACACTACATGCAGGTGCACTAACCTACCTACATCTTCAGAGGTAGCTACCCTAGAAGGCAAAGTTTCCACTCTTTGATTGTCCTTCTTTCCATCTGAAAACTTTCCTAATATCCAAGATAAATGAGAAACAATAAAGCTTGGTTTTTATTGCACTTTTCATGCAAAATGTACCCTGAAGCACTTTACTGAGTTAAATTATACAGTCATAGTATTAAATAAAATAAATTTAAAACATTTTCAGCTTTCATCTCTTACTCCTTGTTTTATTGCTAGTGTCCAATTTAAATAATTTTGCCTTCTCTTCTAATATTAATATTTATATTCCAGCACTGAGCAGAGGTTTCAATCAGGCCCTGTACAGAGGCAGACACAGCCCATATCCCAAAGAGTTTGTATTATAGGAAATCTTATTGAAGTCAGAGGCAAAATTCTCATCCATTTCAATGAAAGGAAAATCAGGCTTTTATGGTCCGTCTACTTTCTAGCTGGGGGAGTGAATGGCAGGTCATGCACATGTAGCTGCCCTAGTTGTTCTCTGAGACAGCATGCTAAAGATAGAAGTGAGACTGGCATGCGGCTGGCTTCAGTGCTGGCTGCGCAAGTAAGGGCCTATTCTGTGGTTCAGACAAACTTGTGCAACCTGTGCTGAACCTCGCACCGTGACTCCTCACTTGTATTTTTAGCAAGCTAGCTACAGTAGAGTTAGCACAGGTATGTCTACCTGAGTTGTGAATGGTGAGTTGTGACCGCAGCTCTGATACTGACTCCTCCCTGTGGCCAGCTGGAGCTCAGTCATCAAGAACTCAGGGCAAGAATACCCGCTGCTCAGCACTAGCCCTGTGCCACCAATGGATTGTTCAGTTTGCTGGCAATTCATTGAGACTCGAACAAAATGTTTCAGGGTCACAAAACTGAAATGGTACACTCAGATTTTCACCGTTTTCAAACATGTTACAAGTGTTTTGATAAAGGAAATTTCCAAAGTGCCATTTTGCCCTCCCCTTCCTCCCCAATAAAAAGTTTCATTTTGGCATTTTTTAGATGAAATTGATTATTTTCTATGTCTTTTCAGGGGGGAGGGGAGTGCTGAGTGAAGCAATGCAGGGAAATGGCTAGGACTTCGCCAAACATTTCATTGTCACCAAATTTGCATTCTTCATGGAAAAACAGTTTTCACCAAAAATGTCACCCGGCTCTACCCAGTGCCTACACATGGGGCCAGATTTTCCAAGAGCTCAGTTTCCCCTTAGGCACTTAGATAAAGGCCAGATTATCAAAAGTGCTCTGCACCCAAGGGGCTGAGTCCTGTTGAAAATCTGGCCACTGATTTTGGTGTCTAAATGGGAGCTGAGCTCTTCAAAACTCTGCCCCCAACAATGGGCATTGGGCCCTACTGACAATTTTGATCTTGCTGGTAAAAATCTCTGTTGGGAAGCAAGCGGTGAGCACAGAGTTTTTGCTCAGTGCCTGGCCCAGAGAAGCTCCCACCAGTGCAGAGGAATATGCACAGAGCTCCACAGTGCAAGTCTGACCACAGGTGAATGGAGGACGGACGGACGGGAGGAGGTATGTCAGGCACAGGCACGTGGAGAATAGGGGGATTATGTGTGCAATCCTGCATGTGCAAATAGTGGGCATCATGGAGGATTTCATTCCGTCAAGGTATTCCCAGTGCCCCCGTGGGGAGGTGTCATCCCAGAGCGTACAAAAGGCCTGGTCTTAGGGAAAATTGAAAGCTCAGCTTTCTTGATGGCTGGATGTAGACAGAGAAATGCTTCTGTTGGCTCCCATAAAACAATCTCTCCCACTCAGCTGCTCGAAGCCTCGTGACATATGCTGTAATACAGTATCTTTCCCAGACCCTCCTCCTCCCAGCACTTGTTCCTCCTAGTTTGCTTCACCTTAGTGGATCATATGTAACAACCAAGTACCAAGCCCAGCAGCCCTACCAGCAGTCCTCATCTACATCTCTGTATATTCAAGCCTTTTCATCCTCTGTGCCTGATTCTCATTTAGGCTATGACTCCTTTTTGCACTCTGGCTTTGCAGAGTGGCCTTAATGTGGATGTAACTGCAATTTATATTTTGTACCTCAGTTTCCCCATCTGTAAATTGGGGATAATGATATTCCTCTACGTCACAGGAGCCTTGTGAGGATTATTTATTTACAAATACTTTCAAGATGAAAAGCATCACGTAAGATCCCGGTATAAGCAGTATTGCTCTTTGGAGTCCAGATCTAAGCTGATGTAAGTGGGCATAACTCCACCGGCTCCTATTCAACTACACCGATTTATACCAGTCGAGTATTTGGTCTTTGGTATTTATTTTGTCCGTCCATCCATTCCCATCTTACAGATTATTTCTTAAGCTAAATAAAAACCCAGACCAGCCCCCGAACTCTCGCCCTGGCCTACAGCCCCTCAACTCAATGCCCACTGAAGTCGGGAGTTCGACTTACCTGTTCAGGAGCAAACACTCAGCAGCTCAATTTCCCACTGTAAGAAACTTAGCTCTGGGGGATTCTGGATAGGGAACCACGCACCAGCAGATAATGCTGACCCTGAGGATGGTGAAACGCCAGCACCCTCCCTGCACGTCCTTTTCCTTTCGTACCTTCAGAGCTGGGTGCTTCCTCACCCCAAATGCATTTTCTCACCTCCTGGGAGTCATGACCAGGTGATCAGTGCCTGCTGCAAGCGACAGAGTTTGGGGGGGGGTATTCTCCCCATAATTGCATAACAATGCCTGCATCTGGTGTGTATTTCCCTCTTTCGGGTTCTCTGCTGGGAAGAGGACACTTGATGTTAGGGGTCTGACTACACGAGGGTGATCAGACAGCAAGTGTAAAAAATCGGGATGGGTGGGGGTTAATAGGAGCCTATATAAGAAAAAGCCCCAAAATCAGGACTGTCCCTATAAAATCAGGACAGCCAGTCATCCTAGGCTACACTACCTCTAGGTCATACGTCTTTGTCTTGGGGAGTCCCCATCCTCCCTTCACCAAGGGCTCCAACCCCAAAGCTTGAGACACAAAGCGGCTGTCTGCTGCAAGCTCAGATCAGCCCTGATTCATTCCCTCCTTCTCCCTCCTGGACGACTGTGCTGGCCTGCTTCTTAGTCCCACTCCTTGGCCCTTCAGCAGCATTCCCCTCTGCAAAGTGCTTTCTGCAGGCTCTGATTGCTCTGGCCATCTCCTTGATGGAGCGCCCCATCAGGAGCCACAAATCTTCCCCCCCGCCCCGCCCTATGAAGGGAAGGAGCTTATTTATATCTGGTTCCCCTCTTCCCTGCAAGCCTGGCTCTTACCCTGTAGTTCCCATCTGTCCCTGTGGAAACCACAGTTCGAACAACAACTTGGCCTGGGGTCAGGGCAGTAACTGGACTGCCCGTCCTGGGGCTTGTTCTTAAAGGGCCAGCGGGTCCTGTTACAGTCATCTCCATAAGACAGGTGCCTTGTCCCATACAGTGAACCTATATATCCATAAAACCTTCCATAGTTTGCTCTCCTTTCCATACAGCACCCCATGTAATGCCCTCCCTCATACTGTCTTGTTAAATACCACCCTTTCCTCTCAGCATTTTGCACATCTCCATAGAGTATGTCTACATTGCAGTTAAAAACCTGGGGCTAGCTGACTAGGGCTTATGGGGCTCTGTCTAAGGGGCTGTTTAACTGAGGCATAGATTTTGGACTCAAGCAGAAGCCTGGGCTCTAGGACCCTGTGATGTGGGATGGTCCCAGAGCTCAGGCTGCACCCTGAGCCTGAATGTCTATACCACAATTAAACAGCCCCTTAGTCAGAGCCTGCATCAGCTGGCATGAGCCAACCGTAGGTGGCGCCTTGGTTCAAAGAGACTCCCTTCTCTCTCCCTGCTCCCCCCGACAAACCTTTGAAACATGGATGCTGTAGACAAATCGATATCGCAGTGAATGTCTATTTTCCTGTGATGCTGTTACCCTCGCATCTCTCGCCAGATCCTCAGTTGTTGTCTGTAGCATTTCCCTGGAGGCTGCTGCCTGAATGACAAATAACTGAAGAGACAAGACATGTGTTTGAAAAGAACAAAAGCTCTAAGAAAACCCTAAGGGCCTCTCTACTCCTGCAATGAAATCCCCTATAGGAGTCAAAAGGAAACTCTGAGCTCCTGAGCAGAAGTGTCTTCTGAAGCCTCCAAATGGAATCAGGCTTCCCTTCACCTCAAGGCTTCCTTTATCCTGGCTTGATTTGACTTGTTCAGCCAGGGGGCTCTTTTCATTCCAACCACGGGAGGATGATATTGAGGCATGAGACTGTCACCAATGCATCTGCTTCTCTGACAATGGCATGTATGGAGTCCATTTGCAATGCTTGCTAGGGGTTTTATCAAATGGGCTTTCTCTTAGCTGACTTTAGGCCCTGATTCAGGAAAGCTCTTAGGCGTGTGTGTCACGACTCACCGCTGCGGCACCTCTTTCTGGCCATCTGGGAATTAGCTCTTCCAGCTCAGAGCATCCTCTGCAGGCCTGTGTCTCACTGTCACCGGCCATTTCCCGCCTAGACCCCAGTTCCTTTTCACCTGGGGTGCTGCCCCCTGGCAATACCCCCACACTCTGCCTCTGGGTCTCCCCTTTCTGGGGAAACCTCAACCCTCTAATCCCCACCTTGCCTCGCTTTGGGCCACTGCCAGTCATCATCAAGCCCCCGCACCCTGGGGCTGACTGCAGTGTAAAAGCCAGTCATCATAGGCAAGAAGGGTTTGGACCAGCTGCCTTTGCCGAGCCAAAGTACCCTCCCTAGGCCTCATATCAGGCCTGCAGAGTTGCTAGGCTGGAGCTCCCCAGCTGCCTTGCCTATTCCCCCAACACTGTTCCACCTCAGGTATCCTGTCCCACAAGCAGCCAGACCCTGCTCCCTCCCAGCCTGGAGAAAGACTGTCTAGCTCCTGCCTCTCAGCCCTTTTATAGGGCCAGCTACGGCCTGACTGAAGTGTGACCCAGCTGTGGCTGCCTTCCCAATCATTCCAGGCTTGCTGCTTTCCCCAGCCATAGCCCTCAGCAGGGCTGTTTCAACGCCTCCAGGGCTGGAGCGGGTGACTACCCCACTACAGTGTGCCTAACTTTTAAGCATGTATCCAAGTCCTACTGATGTCAATTGGGCTTGAGCATGTGCTTAAATGCTTTGCTGACTCAGGACCTTAATGACTGTAAAATTTGCTGCAATGTGTTGATAATGTTGATGTATGGGGATCAGAAAACACAGTATTTTTTGTCGTGTGCTTGAGGTGTACTTTTGGGGCTGAAGCCAGGCCCCAAAATTAAACCTTAAAAAACTAGGGATTGAAAAATTCTATTATAAAATATAGTGAGCAGACCATAGAAATTAGGGAAAGGGCTCACTGGATCAGATAGTGCATCCATTGGCCAGGGCAGGACTTCTTCCTGTGGTGTGTTCCCCAACTGTGATGTCTTTCACCAGTTCCCTTGGGAGGATAGTCTACAGTCTAATGCCTCTCCCTGTTAGCACACATTTCCTAATATCCAGCCAAAATTTGTCTTTATTCAGTTTCATCCAATTACTCTTAGTTATGCAGTATCTTTCTGGGCTGCTCAGAAAAGTTCCTCTCCCTTTCAGACTTCAAATATTTGTACCCAGTGTCATTTCTCCTGCTGTCCTTCAGTTTTCTCATTCAGCCCAGATGTAGATAAGTGTGATTTCCTTGAACTTCTGTTTTCTGCCTGTAGCCCACAAGAGCTTAGTCTGTTGAGCTTGGCTGAAATACTTTAGTCCAGTTCAGTTTATTGGGCTCAGTGCAGTGGTAACGGGGTGTGATGTGCAGGAGGTGAGACTAGAGACCCCGAGACTAGGTTTCCTTTGAGACCCCTGGACTAGATGATCTGCCAGTCCCTTCTGTCAGTCTCTGATTCTATGTTTCTGTGAATTGTACCCATTAACACCAGGTCAGAATTTGGTTCATTTTAGTGTTTTAGTTTTTCTTTATAAGACAATCAATCCTTCCATGCACTTCATTATTTTTCTTGTCTTCTCTGGATTCCCATCAGCTTGTCAAGGTTTTAATTATACTGAGAACAGTGGGGGTTATTCTGGCCACTGCTTCCAGGTACAGGGTACATAAAGAAGCTGCAAGAGGTTAGAGGAGAATTCCCGCAGTGTAGGGCCAACATAAGCAGCCCTATGCTGCCACCCGTTGGCAGACAGCAGCATAAAGGGCGTGGCAAGGGCAGGGCTGAGCAGTGGTGCTGCAACTAAGAATGCTGGGATGCAGCAGCATCCTTGGGCTTGAAGTGGTTTCCATCAGCTACAGGGTTTACAGTTTGGTTCTGTGGCTTTCAGCACCCTGCTAATCAAATTGTTCCAGCACCCCTGAGGCTGAGGGTGGGAGGAAGAGTCGTGAGGACAGGAAGGGGTGGGCTGCAGCCTATAGGCAGCTGTGGGGAAACTCAGAGATTTCTTGCACTGGGACAATTTCTGTCCTTGCAGCTCCACAGAATCCAGGAGGCATAATAGTGACTTAAATTCACTTTTGTCCCCTCTCCCCCTGGGCTGTGCCTTCTATGCTGCACCTCTCAGGAGGCCCAGCACAGAACCTGCTCCAGTATTTCAGGCTCCCTAGTCCAGGGCATTGTTGTGTCAGGGTCATTTTGCCATTATTTCAAGCTGCACACTCATGTCTAATTTTCTCTCCATTATTACCCATAATATGACAATACTAAGCCACACTCTGAAGCCCGTACCGTATGTGGTGCATGGGAAATAAAGATACAGGGCCATCTCCGACTTAGTTGCTTTTGCTACTTAATGCTTTAATAGATGCCTAATGTAGCTCTTATGTTCGGGAAGAGTTCATTAGTTTACAAATTAGCAGCCTGAAGTGAATTTTGTTACCATTGACTGCCTTCCCATTTCTAGTAATACGGCTGCTGTTTTGTTTTTTTTTTGTTACCGGATTAGTGTTTATGAAGTATAAGTGAGATGATTCACTCAGCTACTTAAACTTTAAAGACACCCATGATCATTTCAATCTCTTTCAGGCTAGTCTCCCACCCACCTCCCTCTTCTCCCAAACACAAAATCCCACTTCGCTACCGCTACAGGAAAGTGCTGCATCTTTTCATCTGTGTCAGTAAGGCACAGTAAGGAAATCAGTTGGACTTGGGAGAGCGAGCTGGTAATAATGCTGTCTACCTTATGTACGGTGGGGCTCGACAGGCAGGTTTAAAGTCTGAAGGATTACTGCATGCCTCAGGTGAACTGCACGGCACAAGGCTAAAGGAACAATGTCTTCAGCCACCTGAGCCATTAAATGATCCCTTAGAAACACAATGCTCCAAAGAGACTTAAAGGAATTATATTCATTTTAAAAATACAACACCACACCTAATAAGATAAACTTGTGCGTTTACTGCGGATTAGAGGCACTGGTATGACATCACTGACAGTCAGTCTGAGTGTTCTGTTCCTGTCCTGTATGCTTAATTAGCGCTACAAACCCAGTAGGCATTGACAGATCTGACTCCTACGTATGCATTTGTACGGGAGTGAACAGTGCAAGAGTAATGAGGAAGTTCCACTAACTTTCAACAAACGATAATGTCTATTAGACACATGCCACAGTGGGGAGTTAAATGGTGAATAAGAGCAACTTAGTGTAGCAAGGGTTAAGAGCTGACTCCCTATTCTATTCTGTTTAGATTCTGATATCAGGCCTATCACTGTGGTGTGGTATGTCAGCATCTAGCTGAACAAAACCAGAGGGAACCATGAACTTCCCCTAGGTAAACACTGCAGGCCAAGCCTTCCTAAATATAGAGGATGCCAGATGCCAACATAATATAAATATCATCATAAATGTTTGAGAGGGATGCAGTGTGAAAATCTCCTGGGGGTTTGCCTAATACAAAAGGCTTTTGTTAAACCTTCTCCATCCCTCTTCCTCTGTTGATCACAGTGGGTCAAATCCTTGCTTGACCAGCCAGCTTGCATGGCACAGCTGGGCTTCTCAAAAAAAGTTGTGGGTAGTTGTGGGGAGCAATCCTCCATTTCTGGCCATAGAAAAGAAGCAAGCTAATGGTGCACCAATAGAAGAGGGGGAAATGTGGGACAGTCTACGGGACAGTCACCTCTTCCTTGGGATTCTGCACTTGCCCCTCAATCAGTGCTCAATGGAACTGATGGTGTATTGTGTTTTGGGAGGGTGTCACCAGGGGGGAAAAAGAGGACAGCAGGGAACTGGTCTCTTGTCCCCAGGGTGAACCTTTGAGGCTTCCATTTATAAACTTCATTAGAAACTAATGCGGCTTCACTGAGCACTGAACTCCATGGAGCTATTTGTGAAGGGATTTACACAGCTCCTTCAAGAAAGAGGGGCCCTTCATGGGGTAGCCAGCTCTCCTTAAAGACCCACCAACAAGTTATTCTACAGCTCCTCAGGACTCAGGGAACTGGGAAGTCTCATCCCCTCCCCACAGCACATCCTTAAAGCCCCTCTCATCTGCGAGGATTATTCCTTGGAAGCTCTGGGAGGTCAATCTGAAGACTTCTCTCCCACTCCCATCCCAGATGGGCTAGCCTGATTTTTTGTTTTTGGATCCACTGAATACTGTAGTCTCTGAAAAGATCTGAGGGTTGTATTAGAGAATGGGTTTGGCAAGAGTGCATGTGCTTACCTCCACTGTAATCAGAATACATCACTCTTTTCATGTTAAATTGTAGAGATAACAAGGTAAGGAATGGTGTCCCCAGTTTCTGTTTGTCAGAGGGGGGTGATGGATGGCAGAAGAGACCTTACTTGATCATTACCTGTTAGGTTCACTCACTCCAGGGCACCTGGCATTGGCCACTGTTGGTAGACAGGATACTGGGCTGGATGGACTTTTGGTGTGACCAAGTACGGCCTTTCTTATGTTCTTATGTTCTTAAGCAAGTGGTACTATGAGTCAGATTCTCAGCAGGAGGAAATCTTGGCCTAGCTCCTTTGACTTCAATATAGCTCTGATGATTTATGCCTTCTGAAGATCTGGCCTATCTATTTTCATACATGACATAAAAAACCTTAACCTGACCCCACCCTTACTCATTAACTAGCCTTCGTAGTTAATAAACTTGTTTTTGTTTTCTCTAAACCGGTTTGTGAAATTTATAACTGGGGCAAGAAGCTGGGCAGATCTTCCTCCACATTGAGGGAGGGAGTGAATTTCATGAGCTTACGCTGTACAGTTCTCTGTGCAGTGCAAGATGATACAATTTTGGGTTTGCACAGAGGGGGTGTGCACTTGAGCGCTGGACAAGCCCCTAGCTGATTCTTCCCAGGCAGAGCTGATTTCAGTGTCTGTATCTTTCTGCAGCTGGGCGTGTCCCTACCTGTGTATGTGCTAGAGGAGGCTTGAGGGCCTGGCTCAGCAGGACAGGTTGAGGGAGCCCAGACTGATGGAACAGGCCGGCTCAGTGGTATCTGGGTACATCAGGTGGCACCCCAGAGTGGGAGGCAACCAGTCACAGCAGTCAGTAGGCCAACTGGCACATTGCACACAGCACACCAGTGGGGGAGAGGTCAACTCCTGGTGAGGACACCAGGATTCGCTTTCTTACAAAAAGTGCTATGGGATCTTTAATGTGCACACATCAGGCCCAATGAGATTTTGGTGATTTAAGGTTTCATCTGAAGGCCTTCCCTCCCTGCACAGCCACAGTACAGAAATCAGTATTTAGGTATGTTAAACCTGATGCTTTGGACACTAGTTCACTGATGAAATAATGTTGCTGACTGAACATTTGGGTGCGTATGTGTATCAAATGCTTCAAGCACATATAGCATGTTGCTAAGCATGGCAATACATAACGGAGTCAGAGTGCTGCAACGACCAACCTTTGTTTCTGTTCTTTTGATGCTAAAGACAGAGATGATGAGTAACCACTGCTCTAAAGGTCTGATTCAAAGTCCACTGATGTCCATGGAAAGATTCCCATTTACTTCAGTGGGCTTTGGATCAGGTCCTTAATGTTCCTGAGGATGTAATCTACACCTTGTAATAAAAGCCTGAAAACTCACTCTCTTGTGAGTGGTGTCCATTATTTGCCTGAGTTTTGTGGGTCACCTGCAATCTGAAAAATGGAAGACAGAGGATACAAGTTGTTATATCTGAGTGGTTAGACATTACCATTGTGCTAAAATTAATACTTCAGTGAGAAAGCAGAAAAAGCATGAGAATGCATCTACATTGAAAAAAAAAAGAGGTGTTCTCAACCCGGGTTAATTAATTTGCATTAGATAACATAGGTTAAATAGCAGGGAAGACATAGCAAGTCAGCTTTTAACTCAGATTAACAGCTGGAGTTCAACTCCAAGCTCCTATATAGGCTTTAACACAAGCTGCTAACCTGAGTTAAATGCCCAGTTGTTGCAGCTTCACTGCTCTTTTAGCCAGAGTTAGCTGCTGAGGTTTATGAACACATCTTTCATTGCAGTGTAGACATAACCAGAGAAAGAGAGAGCGAAGGTGTGTGTTGGGTGGGTATATGAAAAACAACCTTCTGTATTCATTATTTGAATATGCTATAAGCATTAGGGCCCTGCAAAAGCCTTAGCTAAAACCAGGACCCAAATTCAGCCCAGCTGTGAGTCTCCATTGATGTTACTGAAGGCAGTGACTTGGCAGGAAGACATCTGAAAACTGTCCTGGCTAAAGGAAAGCTGCTGCTTCTGACAAAGCTTTATGAGATGATTAGAAGAGTCTTAAAATTGTCCAGTCTGAAAAAAAAAGTGTGTATTGAGATGCTGGATGTGCTGCAACTAGGGTGATCAGATGTCCCAATTTTATAGGGACAGTCCCGATTTTTGGGTCTTTTTCTTATATAGGCTCCTATTACCTCTCACCCCCTGTCCTGTTTTTCACATTTGCTGTCTGGTAACCTTAGCTGCAGCACACAGTGCATGGTGTGTATGTGTGTTATTTTGCAACACTCCATGCCTCAGGGTGTTTCAGGCAGGAAGCTAAAAGATGAAGTGCCTTCAACCCAATGACAGTCCCTTGGAAATTCACAGCTTGCTGTGCCTTATTGCTTTTCTGAAAAGGAGGATTTACTTTTCCTCCTTTAAAGTGAGAATGTAGAGCTAGTAAAAGGTGTCAGACTGACAACTCTGGAAACTCAAGTCCTGTCTGTTTATATTAAGCATTTCTAAAGCACCCATCACCATAGTTTCTGGGCATCTTTTCCCTAGAAAATGTGCTTGAGAGAGAACATGATCTTGATGAGACCTGTTAACTAACAGGTTGTTAAACAGGACTCTCCAGTCAGTGTAGACAGGGAAGAGTCATGTTTATCATGTCACCTGACACAATTTATCCACAGCCAGCTGCCATAGTATATAACTTGTCCTTGTCTGCATTGACTGCAAAGTTGTGTTAAAATGACAGTTAACACAACTTCTCAAGATCATGTTCTAATACAGCCTAATGTTCTATCCACTTCTCTCTTGTCTGGTCCTTATGTAAGCCTTATGACCAGATGTTCTAAAAGGGAAAGAGCTCGCTACTCCTTCTGTTGAGGAAAAGTGGAAACTGCTGCCATAAAGAGCTTTATTTGCATAGGCTACCTCCCCACAATTCCTCTTGTAATAGTTGGAGAGTCACCATATCTAAACATTAATTTGGGTTTTGGGCTCCAACAAAGGCTCCAGGACAGAGAACTTATTTCCAAGCATCTAGAATCTTGCCTAAGAGTCCTAAGTGTTCCTGGCTCCCCTTCTCTGGTGTGAGAGACAGTGCAGAGGATACCAGCAAAACCGACTGGACTCTGAGGAGGTCGTACATACCCAGTGCCTTAATAAAATTAAATTGCTAAGCTGGGGTAGGTGATGGTTCTGCAAGGCAAGCAGCCCACTGGGACTGGAGGCAGACCTGCAAAGAGACATGGGGAGTATGTCTACACTGTAGCTGGCAGTGTAAACCCCTGTTCGGGTAGACAGATTTGCGTTAACTCTGCTCAAGCTTGTGTGCTAAAAATAGCAAGATAGATATGGCAGGGCAGTGGCTCAGGCTAGTTGCCTGAGTCCAAGGCTGCCAAATCCCCTGGGACTAAGGTTGGCTGGCTAGCACAAGCCACTGCCATGCCACATCATCCACACTGCTATTTGTAGAGTGCTAGCTCAAGCAGCTCACTCCCTTCTGCAGTGTAGACACACCCGAATTCATCTATTGCTAATCACTGAGCCAAACCATGTGAGGCGGTTTGCTGGATGGGTGAGGTGGTGCAGCAAAGGGACATTCTCCCTGGAGGGTGGGAAGGGAGTTACACGGACTTCTACCAAGGTTACCAAGAATCAGGGCGGGAGGGTAGCATTATGATTTATTTGCATAGATATGCTGCTGCTGCTGCTGCTGTGTTTTCCCAGGTTTAAGATTGTGTTCTCTTTCCCCTCATAAAAATGTCCCTGTTTGTACTCAGTCTCAGAGTGCTTGTGAGTGGGGAAGTTCTGCCTGTTAACTGTATCAAGGAAGGGGGTGTTTAATTTTCCCAGGTTCTGCGCAGGGGCTTGAGTTGATTTAGTTATTTCTCAGGCGGGACCTTACTGAAGCCAGCTCTCTCTGCTGTTGTTAACCACCAGGCATGTAGACTGTGAGCTCTTGGGTGCAAGGAGCATCTTTCAGTTCCATGTCTGTGCAGCACCTAGCTCAATGGGGTCCTGGCCTATGACTGGGGCACTAGGCATTACTGCAACAGAAAGAATACTAATAATAATGGTGATGCCCTCAGAGCACTGTCTTTTATTCAGGAAACTGTTATCACACACACACACACACACACACACACACACACACCCCACGCCTGCTCCTCCACATGAGAGGCATGTGATATACGAAGCTACTCTATGATTCATGGAGTTTTGCATTTCATTATGCATTCAAATAGGAGTCATGAACCAGCAGTCCCAAGAGTCCCAACTTCTCTGACCAAACGTCTCTAGCCAAACTTTTTAAATGATGGCAACCATACCTGGGCTCCAGCTAAAGCAGGACCAAGTGGCTGTGGGGAAGGGCAACACAGAAGGACATACACACATGCCCTTCCCTCTCCTCCCTCACACGCTCCCTTCTCCAAATCTTTAGACCGATTAGCCCTATGCCTAGTGACGGGGGCAGGGCAGACTGCTCAAGGGCTATTGTTTCTCGACTCTCTCCCTGCACCCCAAATGCTACCACCATCTCTATTATTCAGAATCGACTCAAGCACTTCAGTCTTGGCGGGTCTTTAATCATTCTCTCTTTCATAGAACAGCCATTTCAACAGCGGCATGTCTGTGCTGTTATAAGCGGTCGATACCATCCGATCTCATATAATCTCTATTGTTCCCACCCTGTGATCTATTTGCTACTTCAACTTTTAGCCCATTATGCACAAAACATAACAGCTCACTTAAACACGGCAGGGGTTTCAGTCACCAACTTCCCATACAAATCAATCACCTAATGAAAAAAGAGTGATGAAAAATATTCAGGACCACGTTCTTGCTTTTCAAACGCAAATATTTGCCTTGCGGGCTGCCTTCTTCATGACTGTTTAAGTCCTGTCCCATCTCGTGGGCTTTGATGTGTTTCTTCATTATGGTTTGGGGATGTTTTTTCAACCCAAAACCCAGTGCTAGTTCAATAATGCTGTTCAATTCTTAGCTGACACTTCAAGAGAATCATAAAAATCTTAGTAGATGGACATGAAGATAAAAAAAAGAAATAAAGGAGAGGATGGAGTTGTCAGCAGTAAATAGCAAATAACCCCAAAGCATTCTCTTATTTTTATTTGTTTTTTGCAGTTCTTTACAAGAGAACTGGATGACTCAACCAGTTGATAACAGGCTAAGGAGTCTTTCATCTCTAGCCAGACCCAGGATGCTAGTTACTAAAAATTGTTATAATGTGATGCTTAGTTGGTGGCTGTGAAATGACTTGCTGGTGTTAGTCCTGATATCCCACATCACAAAATCTACCACAGTAACTGTGAGTATCCTACCTGGCATTATTGAAAGGGAAGCCGTGGCACGTAGTGGGTAGGACACCAGACCAGACTCAGGAGACCTAGGTTCACTTCCTTCTTCTACCACTTGTTTGTTGGATGACCCTGAGCAAGGCACTTCACTATGTCCCAGCTTGTAAAACAGAGCTAATCATAACAACCTCCTTTGTAAAGCTCATTGAGATCTACAGACTAAGACCTAAGTATTATTATTTGTATTACAATAGCACCTAAAGACCCCCACCAATATAATGCCCCACAGTGCTAAGTCCTGAATAAGCACATACTAAAAGACGGGTCATGTCCTGAATATCGTATCATCTAAACAGACAAGGAACAAGCTGGGAGAAAGGAAGGATTAATATTCCCATTATTCAAACAGGGAATTTAGAGGTGAAGGCCTTGGAAATTAGGTCGGCATAACTACATCGCTCGGGGTGTGAAAAATGTGTAGTGTGTGAGAGTGAGAGGGGTGGTTTGTACCTTCTTCTCTCCCCATTCCTGTCCCCAGTCCCAAGGCTGCCAGGGACTGATTTAGCCACTCACTTCAGTTAATGTAGCTCTGAGAGATATCCTAACTTGCACCTGGCTGTCCAGAGCCCATAGGAAAGAGTATTGATCCCTCCCCTACACACATAGGGTAGCCTTTTTTTCCTCACACCCCAAGGCTTGGTGAGCAGTAGTTAAGATGGCCAGGTGCCAGTTATCAACCAGAAAGTCCAGTCAAAAAAGGGACCTGACAGCACTCAGTCAGATCTACTGACCAGACACCCAAAGTCCGGTTACTGCGGGTAAGGGAGACACTGAGTCATCACTCACGCCAGCCCGTACTCAGCCGGGGATACTCCTACCTGGGTTGAGCTGCTGCAGCTCCCAGCCTCAGCTCTGCAGGTGAGTCCCTCCTGACCCATGCAGGGAGGAGAAAGAGGGGAAAGCAATGAGCGATGGAAGGAGAGAGAAAGAAGAGTGACTGGGGGGAGGGTCTCGGGGGAAGGAGTAGGACAGGGGAGTTTCTGGCACTCCTGCTGGAGCGTCCGGTTTTGAAATATTACAAAGTTGGCAACCCTAGCAGCAGTTCCTCCTCAATCCAGCTCAGGGCCTCATATAGGGTTGCCAACTTTGTAATATTTCAAAACCAGACGCTCCAGCAGGAGTGCTGGATCCTTTCTTCCCCTCTTCCCCCCGAGGCCTCGCCCCTGCTCCACCTCTTCCTCCGAGGCATCGCTCCCGCCCTGCCCCTTCCCTGAGGCCCCGCACCCCCTTTCCCTCTCTCTATGTCACTCATTGCTTTTCTCCTCTCCCTCCCTCCCTGCATGAGTCAAGGGACTCACCTGCAGAGCTGGGGCTCGGAGCTGCAGACACCCGATGCATATAGGAAGTAGCCCTGGCTGAGTAGAGACTGGTGTAAGTGACGACTCGGCTTCTCCTCTCCTGCCCTGTCTGCAGTAGCTGAACTTTGGGTGTCCAGTCAATAGATCTGACCTGACACCATCAGGTCCCCTTTTTCACCAGACTTCCTAGTCGAAAACTGGACATCTGGCCACCCTAGCCCTGTACATTTTCACAGACCATCTGGCAGTCAAAGTGGGAAGGACGGGGAAAGCACCTCTTCCTTTCTGACTGTCTCAGGTATCATCACTTTATGTATTATCTGAATGGAGGAATCCAACCCCCCATCTCTGCATTGTGACTGACACCTCCTTGTATGTGGAGGGAGTTAGATTCACCCTCTCTGCCTGTCCTCAAGGAAAAGGTGGCACCGTCTCATCAGTCCCCTGTATGCCCTGTAGGAGGAAAAGGGCACTCTCGCGGCCCCCTGGCTGGAAAGAGTACCCCGTCCTGCCTCAGATGTCAGAATGCAGCATGGCTCACCACCTCTGGTTTCTCCAGCTCCTCAGCAGACAAATCCTACTGCTCAAACAAGGCCATCAGTGACTGTTTCTTCACAGGCCCCTAATTCCCAGTCCTGTCTCTCTTTTTGCTATTCTTTTCCCAAAAAGACTGAAAGACCCTTTTTACTCTGCACTTTTCCCTTCTATAGTATTTGTTTTCACTACTGTTGGCACTTATGCCAATTCACGCTATCGTAGATCTCACACTATAGCTGTATTATCATCACATCAGGGTAACTTCATCTGTATTCCCATCTCTGTGATCCACTCCAGAAGTTCTCAGTCAGGACTCATGTCTTCTGCCATCACCTGTCTCTGTGTAGGGACCCTTATCCCACTCCCTTCCGACCAGGGGTTTTTATGGCTGCACAGCCCTTACTATACACTGTGCTATCACCAGCAAGACAGTTTGCCTAAAGGCTAGCAGCTGGACTGGGCTTTTTCTCCAAGAGCTATGGACAGCGCATTGCCAGCAATTACAAATTACCACACAGCTCCTTCTAAGCAAGTACATTTATTCCTAAGGGAAAAGCAGTACAGAAAAAAACATAAAAACATAAACAGATTTCAACACACACTAAACATAGCAGGAGACACCCATCAATATTATAGGGCCCTAGTAGGCCAAAGTCTTTGAAACCCTTCTGCAAAGATTGGGGGCTCCACTTGGACAGAAAGTCTCATCCATTTGTTGCTTCAGAAAGAAGGCCCTAAATCAGTTTAATCCCAGCCTTCTTATGCCAAAAGCCCTTTTGTGGCCTGGTCTATACGACAGAGTTAGTTTACCATAAAATTGCTTTCTGTCAACCTATTTGTGCACGTGTCTACACTCAAATTGGTCTCCAGCCAACATAAGCACCAATTATGGTGCTGCAATAACATCACCTCCCTGAATGTTAGCAACCCAGGGTCGACCTACTGAGGGCTACGCAGCACAAGTGTAGACACTGCGTGACCTGTGTCCACCCTAACAGTTCTCCAGAAGCTGTCCCTCAATGCACCATTCCCTGAACAGTGAGTGCTCTTGCCACAGTTGTGAACTCTACTGCCCCGAGGTCACAGAGACTGGAAGCCACTCCCCACCCCACCTCCACCCCATTACAAAATATTCTGCAATTTTTTTAAATGCCTTTTACTGATTGCTCACCTTGGCAAGCACACCTAGCAGTGTTTTCTTTCTGGATGAATTGTAATAACCCTGTCTCCTAGAGCTGTAAGCAATCAGTGCCCAAAGAGACATGTACAATTAATACAATATAGTCCCCAAAGATATTACATGGGGTTGCAATATCTGTCACAGGTGGCTTCCATTGTCTCCAGTTATCTCACTCCTTTATGGACCTTCATTGGAGCTTAAATTCAGCCTGGAAGAAAGGTGGTTGGCATACCCATCTGCTTTAATGAGGTCTGTGATTGTGTGTGATCAAAGATCTGCTTAGTGGTAGCCATTAACACCTTCCATATGCTAACATATGTGTTTTTATATAGTATATACTCACCAAAGATCTCAACATGCTTGATAAACATCCATGATTGAAAACCTCTTCACTCACTTGTGAGAGTGGTACCACTATGGAGATGCTGAAGCACAGAGAGGTTAAGTGACTTGCCCAAAACCACACAACTTGGGACCGACATGGCTACCACAACACTACGTACATCAAGTGAATGGCAGCTCCAGATATAGGACCAAGATGACATTCTGCCGTATTGTGTGTTTTAGCCCTTAAACAGTGTTCTCTCCTTAAAGAAACTAAGGTAGTTCTATCATGAGTAGTGGTGTTAGTCAGCCCTGACTTCCTGGCTGAGTTTCATGCTGGATAATTGTTTGCAGTGTTGTTGTAGCCATGTCAGTCACAGTGTTTTAGAGTGAACTTTTGGAACTGACACAAAGCTCTTCTTTAGCTCTTTATAAGCTTAAAAGCTTGTTTCTTTCACCAGCAAAAGCTGGCCCAATAGAACTCATTACCTCACCCATCCTGTCTTTCACCCTGGAGAATTACATGCTGGATGGTCTGAATACTCTCCTTGTACTTTCAGTTGGATATAGTATCAGTATATTACTATTACATATTGATTAAAATGTAATAGTATCAAGACACTGTACAATCTACTTACAAAACACACTAGACTAAATATAAAATAGCCAGAGTAAAGGATTGCTTTAAGCATGTTTTTGAGTATTAAGAGAATCACAGGCACAGCAAAAGTGGATGGAAAGGCATTCCACCATTGTGGAGGACACAAACGGCAGACCCAGCAATAAATCAGCCAGAGAACATAAACCATGAGCAGGAACTTACGCGTAAACCTAATGATATAATTAGGACTGGTCCAAAGTATGACAAACTTTGAATAAAAGTAATGTTTTCATTACTCCTTGCTTTCCACTCATGTATGGCCTGATCCAAAGAACATTAAAGTCAATGGGATTTCATCTGACTTCATTTGGCTTTGGATCAGATTACCAAACCTTGTCATATAGTATTATCAGTGCAGGACTGCTGCCACATTACATCCCAAATGCCAAGTGTGCGGGTAATGATCACTATATGTACATCTTGCAATCCGTTTAAGAAGAATGTAACATCATATTAATGAGCCTGAAACTACTTTTTTCCTTGCTGGTTAGGTTCTTATTGCTGTCTTAATTCCTGGAGATTTTGCTTCACTTTCTGTAAGTCATCTCTTCAATCTTTATAATTAAACTTCATTTAAATATTTTGGCACTTTTGTGAACTAATTATAGTAAATTATGGCTGAGGTAGCACTTTCATCCTATGTCCCTATTTTCAGGCACTTACACT
Organism: Dermatemys mawii; assembly: GCA_007922305.1. Lineage (NCBI taxonomy): Eukaryota > Metazoa > Chordata > Testudines > Dermatemydidae > Dermatemys > Dermatemys mawii. Next base: position 5,292,680 of record ML677350.1, read on the forward strand.
GTAACTTTTAGGGAAAAAACATCCTTTGGGCTTAAAACTGTTATGTTCATAAATATCAAAGCTGACCTTCAAATGAAAAACAATTGTGTTTGGACCCTTTTTTCCCCTCTCTGATATATAATGAAGATGTGAAATGCTAAAGGGATTTTCTCGTGATTATTTGTTACCTTAGAAACATCAGGATTATTAAGTGATGTCTAACCTGATTTTGATACAATTCAATTCAATTCAATGTTTTCTAAGAGCCGCAGTGGAAACATATGTATTCTACAGTTGAATGTGTTTTGGTGTTTGAATTTTTAACATAGACACCCTTTCTCCCAAGTATCTGCCAGAAGTTTGAGTCAGACATGCATTAAAAAACCCTGCAACCAAACAAAAGCAGAATTTTAAGGAGTATGGTTACAATGTCTTCCCCTCTCAGTTACTTAGGTGTCATCCTCTTGGGTCTGATCCAAATGGGAGTTTTCCCATTGATATTAACAGGCATTGGATGTGGGCCCTTGTCTTTCACCCCCATCCTCCACTGAGATCTACATGGGCAGATTGCTGGACCTGCAAACAGTCCCACTGACTTCAGTGTGGGTCCATGCAGGTGTAGCCTGCCCAGGTCAAGGCCACAGTCTAACCAACTCTCCAGTCCTCTAAGGAGTCCTTTGGACAGGGAAATCAAGGCTGGATGCTTCTAATGTGAACAGCAAGCAAACAGGAGTCAGGGCCTCAGCACCTTGGAAGATGGACCTCTGAGTGTCCTGATCTTACAAGCTGCTAAGTGCCCTCGCCTTCTCTAACTTTTAATGAGAGCTGAGAGTGCTCAGCACAGTGCAGTATTAGGATGTAAATGTCTTAAAGAGCAGGAACCTAAGAGATTTTATACCATCAAGTCCAGGGATCGACTCAGTGCATCTAGAGAATGAGGTCTGCTCCGAGCCCTGAATTTGATTATTTTTTCTCTTGTTCCCTGACTCAGCAGAGGCCAGGAATGCTAGAGAGTACTGATCCAAGCCCAGTGTACGGAAACTGTGAACCTCTTTTCTCCTACCAGTCCCCAGACGCTACAGTGAACTGCTCTTTAGATGTGCATGCAGCAATAGCTGCCTCTCTCTGAAGCTATATGGAGAGGTTGGTGGCAGGCTCCCAAATGGAGAAGGAAAAAAACAGGTGAAAGTGGCATTGATCATGATGTAAAATGGACCTTTAAGGGTTCGGCGGGGGAGCTAAAAGGGAGAATATTGGTGAGTATGCTCAAAGCTCCAACTCTGAGAAGTGGCGCCATGCGGTGAGAGGAGCAAGAAATGTCAGGTGCTTTCTGGTTTCAAACACTCAACATTTTTCCTTTCCCAGTCTGTATCCGCCTTTTCCAGTGCAGCCCCCGATTCCACTTCTAGACCCTGGAACTTCCTTAAAGTCAGTCCCATCTCCATGTCAGAGTGCACTGCGACTCCCAGCCCTGAGCCTGCTCAGATCCCACCCCTAGTATCAATTCCTTGCTCTCATCCTGTGTACAGAACTATAACTCGCTTCATTCTTTTCCCAGGAGGATGGATTTCAGAGCATGCTCCATTTCTCCCCTCCCAGCCTCCTTCCTGGTAGCACCTCAGTAAACCGGGGAAATGCGCTGTGAGTCTGCAGCTATTCCCCGAGCAGCCTGGCCAATGCTCAGTGGCTCATTTTGATTAAATAACTTCCTAACTTGATTTAGGAGAGATAATAAAGGGAGGAGAGAATTGCACTCGGTATCTTTACCTCTTCAGGCCCCATCAGAGGATTCAATGAAGGTGCAAATCCAATCTCAGTGTTTGAGAAGCACTTCTACTCTGTGGCTGGAGGGGAAAAACTATCTGTGCCTTTCCGAACATCCTCCTCTGGGAGGAATTAGTGGTGCCTGGAGCTTCCCCAACTCTCCCACCCTCATCTTCTGCTTTCCTTAAATTCAACTTTCCTTTAAATTTGGCATTAATAAACAAGAGAAAGCCGCTGCTTTCCCCTTTTCGCCTCGCAGCAAAAAGCTTTCTTCTTTCTTCATAGCGCTTGTTAAACGCGACAGACAGAGTGAAAGCTTCATAAATCATAAACAAGAAAAGGGCCTAAATAAAAGTCACCACGAGCTGAGGAAGAGAGGCCCAGCACTCCCATTAGAGCTGGAATCAAGCTCACGGTGCTTATTTTAAACCGAACGAGCAGGAGGCAAAGGGCATTCTAGTTTCATGTCTAAACCAGGAACTAAACCAAATGCAAGTGGACCATGAAAGGCAACTAGAATACAGCTCTGCAGAATTAAAGGCAGAAGGGGAAACAGCAGATCGTTTCTTCCCGTCTGGTACTTCCCCACTCTAAATAAAATGACCAGACCGTGTCTCTCTGTCCTGCTTTTAGCATGAAAAGACCCTTCCAACTGCTGCCACGGAATCAGTTTCACTTCTGCTGTGGTGTTCTACTGGCATAGCTCCATCATTGTCAATGGGATTCTGCAAAATGATCACTAGCAAGAGAAGTTGGACCATAATATTCTGGTGAATGAACTAGCATCCATGGTCAGTGTCGGAGCCCGTTACATATGTTTCGATGCCGGGATGAGAAGACTTGAAAGAGGAGATATTCTAACACAAAAGTGCCTAGTGTTGGCATGAATGGCTCAGCAGAAGAAATAGAAGCAGCCTGCATGGGCCTTTCCTCAAGGGAAAATGCTCTTTTTGTAACAGAAAAGCAGAACAAGCTAACATAAGATAATTAGGAAACAGAGAACTTCCAAAACAGACTCCAACGAGAACCTGAGGAACTGTAATTAATTTTCAAATTGGACACTATCAACCAAGGGCTAAACAGAGAGTGTGAATGGCTTTGTCATTACGCTAATTGAATGCATTTCCCTAGTTAAGTTCCCTTCAAACGTTCTTATCACCTGTCAGACACGGATCCATTATAAAAGGTTTTTTTCTCCTGCTGATAAAGGCCCATCCAAATTAAACAGCCTCTTAGAATTGGTCTGGTAACGTACAACTTTTTTTGCTTTCTGTGTATATAAATACATCTTACTTCTGTTCCATTCTATGCATCTGATGAAGTGGGCTATAGCCCACAAAAGTTTATGCTGAAATAAATTGGTTAGTCTCTAAGGTGCCACAAGTCTTCCTTGTTTTATTTACAGATGCAGACTAACACGGCTGCTAATCTTAAACCTGTCATTATAGGATAAGACTACATCATCTGTTTTTTTCCCAAATACAGAGCATAAATATTTTTTGAACACTTCTGACTTTTCTGCATTATTATTGATAATCCTACCATTTCCATCTAGTAATGGACAATACAATTGTCAGGATTCTTTTTGTTCCTATGATACTCTAAAAACTAAAAGCTCCTTCTTATTGTCTGCTGGCCATAGATTTGTCCTTGTGTCCCTTTGCTTTCCTTATCAATTTTCTACAATCCCTAGCTTCTGATTTATAGTCATTACTGTCAACTTCTCCTTTCTTTCATTTGTTATATGGTATTTTTATACTGCTGCCTTCACTTCTCCTCTAAACCATGTTAATTTTTTAACCAATATAATTTTCTTCTTCAACTGTGAGATTGTGGGTTTGGGGGCATTTAGTAAAGTATTCTTAAACACTTCCCAGTTATCATTCACATTTTTCTCATTAAATTCTTCCTCACAGCTGGTCTGGCTCATTATTGTTTTCAGCTTTGTGAAACTGGCCCTTTTAAAGCATGAAGTATATATGTCACTGGCCTGAACTTTATTCTGTTTGCACATTAGAAATGTGATCAAGTCATAATCAATTGTATCTAAGTTACCATTCATTTATAATTCTGTGATCAGTTTCCTCTTTAGCTGTCAAGACAAGGCCTAATGTAGCATTTCTCTGAATTGGATGCAACACTTTTTGAGTTAGGATACTGTCATCTATAATATTTAGAAATTCTAAGGATGTTTCAGTATGAGGTTCAACATGAGACTTCCAGCTACTTTCCCACAAGAACGAATAAGTGGTAGAATCTGACCCTCCGCTTGTATGTAACATCCCTTCCCTCTATCCTTTATCTGTCTTTCTAGACTGTAAGCTCTTCAGGCCAGGGACTTTGTGTTTCAAAAGTATCTCACACACTCTGGCTGCTGGTGTAATCTAAACAATAGCAGTACTGAGAGTCGTCTTTTTTTTTTTTTTTTTTTTTTGCTACTGTTTGTTTCCTACTTCCAATTAGCCTTTAAATCTATAACAACACTTTGCCTCTCACTGTGTGGTTATCAAACTTCTTGAAAACCTCCTGCATAAAAGCTTTATCAAAAATCTTTTGAACATCTCCTATTATTTTTACCAATCTTCCCACATCTAGGACATTGTTAATTCTTATAAAATATTCTAACAGACTAGACAGGATTGATTTACCTTGGCAGAAACCAGGCTTGTTTGTCCCTATCATGCCTAGTAGAGTGCTTTGTAATTTAAGTTTTAATGATTATCTCAGCTATTATCCCTGGTAGTAAGGCACATCCACCTGAAATTTCTAGGATCATACTTAGCTGTATTTAAAAGCATGGGTTTTGTACCTGAACTCCTGTGAGGAAGATTCGGGAAGCTAGATGATAGCAAAGGTAAGATTCAATCCCCTCACTCCTTCATAAAGCTCACATTCTTATTCTGCCTTCTCTTCCTCTCTCTCTCTCTCTCTCTCTCCTCCCAGCCCACCTCCTCTATTCCCTAGGTTACATCCTGAAAACTGTAGTTCCTGGACCCAAGGCTACAGGAACCACTGAGAAACAAACTTACAAGTGCAAACTGGTGTAACTGTCTGCACCTACCTAGATACAATAATGGAACAGCTCTGGCCACTTTCCAGTATTGTGGAAGTGGAGTTGCTCTAAGGAAAGATTATTTTCATTAGCACAAATAGCTCAGCATGGTTCTTTAGTGCCTTCAGCAAAATTTTGGACAAATGCAATCCGGCTTTGGGGATCTGTTGCAATTTAAAATCTTTAATTATTCCAGTACTTTTCTTTTTTTTTTTTGTATCTCCATCTCAGATAGTGTTTCACCTTTGATATCTGTGAAGAGTAACTGCAGGGTAGATTTTCCTCCATCACATCTAGGGGTAAAGAAGAAAGCAAAGAAGTCATTTTGATTCTCTGCATTCTATCTGCTCTTTTTGATTCCCCCTTCCTCCCGTGATTTAACAAACCCACTTTCTTCCCCACAGGCTGCCTATTTCTGATGTACTTTGGAAATTATGTGTCTTGGTTTTGCTCACAGAAATCTCAACTTGACAAATGCCATTCCTTCCTTGGACCTAATACAACCTTTAATAACTCAAGAGAGAGGTTAACCCTTAAGTCAGTATGATACAAAAACTGTTGTTGTTCTGAGAACCTGAGTTTGTATCAGGTATTTCTCTTTTTCCTTTGGAAGAGCAGATAATCTAACAGAGCTGTGATCAGGAGGAAATGAAGCATTTGTAACGGCTTTTAAAACATTAGAAAGGAAACACTCCAGGAATAAATACTCCGTTTGTGGTTCAAGACTGAAACATGACAGTTTTGAATGAAGATATTTACAGAGCCAAGTCTGCTTGTTTAAAAGAGATCTCATGTTCGAAAACGCAGAGGGAAGGCATGTTTGTCCTCTTGTTTTGGGAAAAATTAAGAATGTATGAAACGCACGTTCCCTAAATGTCTGGGTTCATTTTTATGGGGTAAAAAGCTGTGTTATGTTAAGAAAAGATTGACCAGGAAGGCTTTGATCACTGAAGATCTAGACTAAGATCCTCAGCCCACAAGTGGAATGAGTCTTTAGGCAAGGCAGTAAAAGTTCAAGTCATCACGAAAGCCTTAGATTGCATGGTACTGTTGGCAGGCGTTGGAGTATAACACTAGGGTTTCTAGCCAGGGCATATATTGGTACTAGTACAGTGGGGTCTAAGAGACCTCAGTGTTTTATGGTTCCCAAGCGCTGGCTGCCATACAAACACATATTAAAAGACAGTCCCTGCCCCCAAAGAGTTTACAATCCAAATATACATGACAGAGAAAGAGATACAACTATACAGGCGAAAGATTGGGACCTGAGGCACAAAGAGATTAAATGGCTCCTTCCAGCTTATACCAGACACTCATGGGAGTGCCAGGAGTTGAATCCAGATTCCACTATAAGTCAGGCTATAACCTTCCTCTAGTCATCCTACCTCTTGTTTTGTAGTCCTCTGCTCCAGCCATTTGACCACACAGCCTCTTGTACATTGCATTCAAAACAGACAGGACTCATTAGGTGACCTGAGCCAAGTTAACTGTGCTCCTTGCATCTGAGAGAACTAAGCTGGGAAACAAAAAGCAGGAGCAGTAGTGAAAGTGAGAGTTTGCATCTGAACTGAGCTTTTCTGGGGAAATAAGATGGGGAAAAAGAAAAGAAAAGAACACTAATCTCTGCAGTGTTTCCTTCTGCATTGCTTCAAAGTCCCCATAAGGAAGAACGCACCAATGGCTGTGCACTGAATTTAACAATATGTTGTGTTTGTTGTTCCTGTTTACCACAGATAACCTTGACCTATTTTTCCCTGGTTGCTAACTATCATAGCAACATAAGCCTCTACTCTCTTCAGTACATGAGGACACTATGGGTGCCCTGCCAAAGCAATTGATCAGTCTCCCCAATTCCGATCCCTGCATGCAGAGCACCCTTCCTCCCTCTCTGGGCCACACAATACCATGGGTGCTGGAAGAGAAAAGGAACAGCCGAAAGGAATGGTGCATGTGCATTGATTGACTCTGGTTTTGCCAACAGCAAAGAGTCACTCAACCGTGAATAATGACCACAGCACAGCGGACAAGATAAGCACAATAAATAAGATTGAAGTAGACACACAGCATATAAAAATGTCCTCTCCATAATGCTGGCTGCTAAATTGATTCATTAAACAGTGATGAAAATGCTGTGTAAGTAGGGTAAAAAGCAATGCAGGGCTTAATGGACATACAACCATCCCACTCATTCTTTCACAAACAAACATTGACTCTTACATTAATATATGACATACACCCACTACTGCACTCACTCAAATAAAAACATACACTCTAGCCATTGTGATGGGGCAAGGCCAGATGGCTCCAGGAAAGTGCTAAGGAACAGCTATGTTAGTTCCAGGCTAAACAAATCCCTGGTACCTTTGGAACCAAATGGCAGTTGTTCAGGTTAATCAAGACACCCAGGGCCAATTAAGAAGCTTCTAGAAAGCAGTAGAAATAGCTAGCCTGATTGGGATACCTGAAATCAATCGGGGCTGGCTGAAACCAGTTAAAAAAACCCTCCCAGTTAGTCAGGTGGGCTGTGGGTGTCAGGAGCTGTGGGAGGAAGTTGTGCTGTTGGTGAGACTGAGTGGTAGACAAATCATACGCAAGGAAGGAGGCCCTGAGGTAAGGGTGAAGTGGAGTTTGAAGACGCGGGGACTGCTGTGGGAAAGTAACCCAGGGAATTGTATTGTGTTTTGTGACTAAAAGGTCAGCCTTCTTAGCTGATACTATTAGGGTCCCTGGGCTGGAGCCCGGACTAGAGGGTGGGCTGGGGCTCCCCACTTTCTGCCTCCCCTAATTAATCACTGACATTGGGAAACAACAGAGACTGTGCCAGGAAGGATAGCTTCTCCTCACTGGCTTATGATGAAAATGGCTCAACAGTCTGTGACCTTGTCTCTAGAGAGAGAAGGGCTACGTAGAGGGTCACAGTGAGCCTCTGAGGCTAGTGAAATCTGCCAGGAAATGCAGGATCCACGAAGACAAGGACAGAGCTTTGTCACACCATGCAGACATATACACCAACTCTGGCATTCACCCATCCACCCAACACACTGACCAACATATGCATTCTTGTACCAAAACACACACACACACACACACACACACGCACACACACAGTTTTTGACCTTGCTGGGAAAGGTTATTTAGGCAGCATCACTTTTAGTGTCCAAGATAAACTAGATAAACACTTAATATTTTAATGTAGAGAAGAGTCCTGCACTAATACAAGGAGAATAGACTAAATGAGCCAGGAGGTCTTTTCCAGCCCTATCATCTGCAACTCTTGAGGCTATCTTGTAATTATCTGCCATCAGGTCAATGTTCACTAGGTGTCTGAAAAGATCCCAGAGGGGCTGTGTTCCACTCTTGCTTATTGACAGTAGCTAACTTAATTGGCCCTTATGAATATTATTTTCCCCCTCTCCACACAACCCATATTCACTATCTGAAATGAATAATTTGCAGGAGGCAGAGACAGCACTCTTGATGGAAGAGCCAGAGAGAACCTCCCTAGCACATTGTTTTTAAAATACCCACTAGGCACTGCAATGAGGTACATTCCAAAGGCCAAAATACTGCACTTCGGAAAGATCTTCATAAGTCTGGGCTGAGAATTACCTGATGGCAGATAGGGAGATGGACTCTAATCAGCTACACTCAAAAGACCCATTCCTCCAGTTTAATCTCACAAAGGCGCTTCTCACAAATGTATGAGACTCAGATCAACTGATTTTCTATTTTCAGTGTTTGAATAGACGAGGGCACAATTAAAAGGTGTATTAGCGTAGTTTAATATTTTTTGGCAAGCCATCCCAAAGGCTCTATGGCAGTACATCGTACTGCCACAGGGAAGATCCTTAGAATACAAGGGGCCAGCAAGCGATGGAAATGTTAGTGGACTGGTGGGAGCATCTCTCAATCTCAGAGATGATGGAAGTACTCAGCGGGAAGCACCACAGATCTTGTTATGAAATTTCTAAGTATGATTCTGCAAAACAAAGAGATTTGGACTGAACTTCTGAACTATCTGAGGTTTGTCCCTCACAAGGTGTTATTTACAGCAGTGGTTTTCTGGCTCTTTTGTTAAGTGTACAACTTCATACAAGAGGGATCCCACCAAGGATCCCCTCCTCTCCTAAGTGCCAAATTCCCCCAGTAGGTGCTTCCTCAAACACTTCATTCTGAGGGGCACCAGGTAAAGGACAGTGGATCAAAGATGAGATTGGCTGGTTGAGGGTAATGCTGGTAGACTACAACTAAGAGTTATGGGGTGAAACTGAGCAAAGAAAAATTTGGGGTGAATGGAGAGGCCTATTAGATTACTGAATAGTGTCCAAAAGGCAATGATAAGAGCCCCGCCCCTGATAAAATTGGACTATATAAAGTGCATGAGAATGCACTGGAACAAGGTCATGTTTCTGGTTTGGTAGGGGATAAATATGATAACTTGATAGGTCTATTCCCTTCTAACTTCTTATTTTTAAATAGAGTTAAGTGAATAACTTATTCAGCAAGAGGAACCACATTTTTCTGTTTGTGGGACATAAACAGGCAGATCATAATTTCCTCAGATTTATTCCACAGACACCTGGTCATAATATTGGCATTCTGGATTGCCCAAAATTCAAAAATTAAGATGAGTTATTTAATATAGAATGGTCAGATAAATCATAGCACAATTTTCTCTGTTCTGTGATTGGGTGACTGTGTATCCACTTCACATACACACACAAGTGTGTCTAACTTCTATATTGTCTATCCACAAATATTTTTATTAAGCCCTATGCCCCCCGATACAGAAGTCAAACTCTGCCTATAGGGCCAGTCCCACACAGTGGGTATTGGTGGGGCCAGCCCCACGTGGAGTGGTTCAGAGGGGGAGCACTACCTCCATACTCTGACTCACCTTAGTGGGCCACCTGGCCTGTCTGGGTTGGGGAGATGCAATCAAAAAATGTGCCCCCCCTTGTTGCCTCTGGTAGGGGATGCAAATATGCTTGCTTGCCTCAGGCACCAAAAGGCCTAGTTACGGCTCTGAATGGAACTCTGACACTGATCCCTTGAATTTTCCCCATAAATATTATAATATCACTCAAGTTATGTTAGAAGGTATACTTTCAACAATGAAAAATTATGAATCAAGAGGAATGTAGAGGTAAGCATATCAATAATCAAATTTGTATAGGCAGCCCAATCACTGTTTTTATGTCTAGGCCACCTCAGTACTTTGTGTCATTTACAAGGATAAGAATTATTAGCTTATTTCCATGCCCTCCATTCCCATAGAGCCTACATACATAGATCACACAGCACATTGATTCAGCTGCTGGCCCAAAATCAGTTGTTCCAAATCAATACCCAGTGCTGTCCAAACCCAGTCCATTCCAGGAAACCTAGTAGTGACTACTAAGTACTCCTAATAGTTGGTAAAGTGAAGTCTTGTATAACAGCAACAGTTATAGCTGGTTGACTGGGAAATAAAGATATATAAAAAGGCATATGCTACTGGTACGTAAAAAGTTTGCCCCGCAACTGTTCATTCATTCACTGGGAAAAGTCTTTCAAGAAATCATAAAGATTTTGTGTCTGTCTTCTTGGAGCAGTGTTCTGAAGCAATGGGACCCCCGAGCACCATAACCAGCCATCACCCTATTTTGTAGCTGTCTTTTATGCATACAGCTATATGGGGAGGGATTTGTTTTTGTCCCAGCCGTCTGTTCTTTGTTCCACTTCACATGCCCAGGGATGCAAAGATGCCTTTTGTTTTCCCTCCATACATCTCCAAGCAATTAATCTCCACTCCTCCAGTCATTAAACAGAATGGGGTGGATGTGGAAAAATGCAAAAACCAGGAGCCTCTCTGTCTAAGAAAAATGTTCCCTCACGCATCTCCTTCTGCTGACTGCCCTTTTGGGAAGGTCACACGCTGAGCTTGAAAGCAAAACAATAGAAAGAGCTTCCCATAAAAACCTAGTGATGATGGGACAGAGACTCGTTTAGTGCTTTAATGCTTTTTGACTTGGTGAACACAAAAGAGAATGAAGCAGAGCTGTGAAAGACTGCATTAGACCCTCTGCTACGCTTGGCATGAGTTGCAGGTGTCAGTGCCTGAATATTTTAAGTGCAAATTTTCTATGTTAAGAAGCCCGGCTGATCATGTCTTAGGAGAACAATGGTGGTAGGTGGATGTGGGACCTGCAGAGATATGGTATAAACTTCATGCAAGGCAACAGTAATAACATGGAGGATGCCCCCATTGCATAAAGGCAACATTTTTACATAAGTCAGTAATATCAAGCAGAAAGAAAGAAGCCAGTTACGATGATACTTTACTGTGCATTTCTGCTAGAGGTTAGATGTGCAGGTTGGACTCCTGACTGACTCAGGTAGCTGTTCTGACAAGGACACTTCAGGTCAGTGCTCAACAGAAAGCAGGGCTGGCCTACAACATTTTGGCACCTGAGGTGGGGAGCTCAAATGATGCCTTCATACCCCCTCACTTGGGCCAAAACTTCAGAAGGTCTCTTGTGCCCTCCTTCCTCCAGCACAGCAGTCCACAATCTCTGTGCATCTACAGCAGAGAGAATACATATGCACCTGCAGCAGACACAATTTTCTACACTCTGGGTCCTAGTGGTGCCCCCCAACAGTCTGGCACCTGAGGTGACTGCCTCAGTTTGCCTTATGGTAAGGCCAGCCCTGACAGAAAGCAGAGTTTGGTATCTCATCTTGTATTTAGAATACTATAACAACACTGCAAAGAACAGTAGACGCTATTGAACGTTGCTCTCTGAAAGGGAAACTCTGCAACATGAACAAAAAGGAAGCCAAACTTAACAGCAACCACTATTTCCTGAGCAAATGCAAACAACAAAAGATCATCCCCAGAGGATTCCCCATCTTTAACCCTCTGATCTCTACATACAACTCCAAGTATGTTGAAAGGCTCTCCAGAAAGACGGCAGAAAAACTGAGGAATCATCTTCTGCATCTCTCATACTCCAGAAGGACTCCCTCAAAGAAGAAATCATCACATACTCCCACACACTGTAGGGAAAAACAAATCAGAAATCCTACCTGGACATCAGGCAAGAAACCCCAACAAATAAGAGACCTGAGGCACAGTTCTGTGTAAGCTTGAAAGCTTATCTAATTTGTAACCCTTCTGATAGTCAGAGTTGGCAGCAACAAGGGCTGGGTTCAGTATCTAGGGATTCCTTTTCAACAATACAACACAAAACTGGCTTGGGTCCCCACCCAATGACCTGGAACAATTACACACCATCCCTTGGGTGCCTCTAAGAGGCAACGCTTCCCCTCTTGCAAGCACAGAGTCTGAGTGTAGCAAAAAAAATAATAAAAGGATGGAAATAATGCGGCATTCATTTGGGGAAACACCAGAAATAGATTTTATAAACATAAACCATGAGCAAAAGACCACTAACAAGTAAGTCAGGCAGTGTCCTTTTCCCCTCAGGTTTGTAAGTCCAGCAACTGAAAAGTCCCTTTAACGTCCTCCTGAAGTCCTTTTCCACAGCTCACCACTAGGGGACAGATCAGTCAGGCTCTGCTTCCACATTCACCAGCAGAAGTAGGCCCAATAAAAGATATTACCTCATTTTGTTTCACAAGCCAGATAACACATCAAAGGCAGAGACCTAGAGTCATCATGGCTAAAGTGATTAGGATCAGAAGACTTCCTGAATGAAGGAGATCTTTAAGAGAAGTTTAATAAGGCAGTTTTTTCAAGGGTAAGGGGGTGTATAAGTGCTGATGTGCAGCTGGAAGTGGTAGACGAAAACAAGGTAGGAGAGGAGGAGGAAGGGAAAAATAAGCACAGGCCGCTGGTGGAGCAGAGTTTGATGACCCTGGTTATTATCCCCAAGAGCATTCTCATGATCTAGGGCAGGATTTATAAAAGTATGGGAGTCTCAAGTTGGGCTCCTAACTCCATTTTTAGGCACCCAAATAAGTGGCCTGAGTTTCAGAAATGCTGAGCACCCAGCAGCTTTCAGTCAAGTTGTTTCCTGAATGAATTGTATTTACGTTCCTAAGGGAGATGTTAATCCAAGGTAATGTAGACTATTGAAAAAACTGTTGTGCAGGCATGAAAGTAAGGAAGGGGTGAGATAAGAGGGGTATCTCCTGGATGTGTGCCTTACAGACGACCTCATCATTCTCTAATCAGTTTACATCTATTCAAATGAATATCTGAGGCAGCTGTGGGAAATCAAACGGGAGAAAGGGCTTTTATGTTGTACAAGAGTATTTGGGGAAACTTCAACTTATGGTTTCTGTAAGAGGAAAGTTTGTGATAAATAAGCCTATCCTGAAAGCACTAATATAGGCAGAATGACTCAAGAGGAGTCTGACTGATAGCTCTGGTTAGGGCCAAGCACATGTGCTATGCAAGCTCCCTCCATACAGCAGAGTGACACATAGCATATTTTCTGCTTCCACCACAAATACATTAGATATTTCATCTGATTGCTCTTAGTGTCAGCCCAAATGACTTCTCCTGGCAGCTTCTGTGCTACCATCTCAGGAAACCGTCTCTAATCAAACTCCTTGCACTAGCTTTAAGGCACTGGACAAGGACTCAGAAAACCTGGGTTCTAGTCCCACCACTGTATTTAGGTAGCCTTGAGCAAGTCAATTCCCATACTTGTGCCTCCGTTTCCCCATCTGTAAAATTGAAATAATGATACAAACCTCCATTATAAAGTGCTTTGAGGGTACGGCTACACTTGGAGCTGGTGGTTTGATTTCCCATTTTGAGTAAATATATCTGTGCTAGCTCTGATATAGCTAGTATGCTAAAAATAGTCGGGTGGCCATGCTACCACTACCACCAGCAGCAAGAAATGGCACAGCTTAGCTGCCTTGGGTACATACCCATGGGGTCAGGGCAGATTTGTACTTGAGGCAGCTAATCTGTGTTGCTGCTCGCTGCTGCCCATGCTACCATGGCTACGCTACTATTTTTAGCACGCTAGCTAAAAATAGTAGTATTAGTAGTAGTGTAGTAGTAGTAGTGTAGTAGTAGTGTAGCTGGGAATCACACTCCTTTCTCCAAGTGTAGACCTCTCTCTCTCTTTCTCTCCAAGCTGAGATGGTTGAGCAGCATTTCCATCTTTCTTGGTGTGGAAGCAGAATGCTTGCTTGAAAGTCAGAAGCATGGAGATCATGTCTGTTGAAGCCATATATAGAAGTCAAAGAATAACTATACGGCTATCTATTCCCAAATAAATGGTATTTGGGAATAGATTGCCATCAGTTATTACAGCGGCTCCACACAAAAGCTCCTCAGACACCAACTTACCCCCACTCCCATCCCACTGTAGACCAGGCCTTGGTCAAAACACCAAAAACTGAAATTTTTTTTGTTTTCAGCAATCAACAATAACCCCCTTTTTTTCCCCCCCGCTATTGGCAACCATATATGGAAAAAAATTGACCAGATAAGCACAAAGTTCTGGCTGTGCTCCAGGGACATTGAACATAAGCACATGCCTGAAATGAAGCATGGGCTTATGTGGTGCCCTGAATTAGGCCTTTCATATCTATATCACATCATCTGTGATGTAGGAGTTTGTATAAACAGAAATTGTTACAAAGAATTAAAAACACAAATAAACATAAGAATGGCCATCCTGAGTCAGACCAATGCTCCATCTAGCCCAATATTCCATCTCTGACTGACTGGCCAGATGCTTCAGAAGGAATGAACCGAACAGGACAATTGTCAAGTGATCCATCTCATTGGGCAACCCCGGCTTCTGGCAGTCAGAGGTTTAGGGACACCCATAGTACGAGGTTGTGTCCCTGATCATCTTGGCTAATAGCCATTGATGGATCCACCCTCTATGAGCTTATCTAATTTTGTTTTGTGTACAGTTGTACTTTTCGCCTTCACAAAGTCCCTGGGCAAGGAGTTCCACTCATTGGATGTCTAGACTGTGCTTTGTTTGAAGCAGTGTTTATTTTTGTTTTGTTTTTTAAATCTGCTGCCTATTAATTTCATTGAGTGACTCCTGGTTCTTGTTTTATGTGAACACATATTTAATCATTTCACATGATGTTATTTGTACCTCCCATTCAGCAGCTTATCTGCCAAGGAAGCCTTTTTAATATCCTCAAATGGACAAGGTTAGCTTTAACTCTGCATATGCCACGTTCCCTTCATGCCTTTTACATCCAGTTCTCTTAGCTCTAATAAGAGATCACAATGGCAGACAATATTAAGGCACCTGAGATTAGAAGATTTTTATGAAAGCTTTTGCACTTAATGGTTTAACGGAGGACTTGACTCTGTGTCAGCAAGAAATTTGGAGTAAAAGAAACAATACAATTAGAAAAATTATATGTATACAGTAACATAGTATATTAAAGTACATGCAACTTGTACTTAATCATGAAATCCATTTAATTGGGACATCTCTTGGAGAAAATCTAATTTAAAGCTAATGACATTTAATGGCTATAGCTGCTGCTTAGTGGGGATGGTAATTCCACACAATTGGGATGCCTTCAGGTGATGTACTGGAACTTAAGTCTTTGTGTGTGTCACAACTGCAGGCTGATTCTGGCTGTTTGCTTATCTGACAACAGCCTTTGGTGCCTTTGTAGCTGTCAGGCGTACAAAAGGATATAAAGTCCTTCACCACTGCTTGATCTTGGCATCTGTTGTAGCATGCTCATTCCATACCAGCTACACATGCTGGTTATGTTGGCCTGTTACCAGCCCTGGGCTCTGTACCTATCCTGGTACAGTCACTTTCCAACGGACCTGATCCATACAGGTAAAAAGATATGTAGCTTCCTAACCAGCAACATTACTATTGCAAGGATGTCTTCTCTCAATTCAGAATTCATAATCAGGGCAAAAGACCATCCACAGGGATGTCTAGAAGAAGCACATCTAGAGCATTTTGCCAACTTTCCCCCTAAACAAAGCTCTGTTGAAGCTATTGCTGCTGAATTAACAGTCACTGTGTTTGTCTCTGCAGTCACTGCAATATCAACATCCAACTTATTACTGAAGAGTGCTTTGGGGATACCTTGAATATGAAAGTGCCAAACAAAGCCAAATTCTACACTTATGTCTGGAACTCTCTTCCTTATCCCAGCGGGGTATAACTAAGTGCAAAAACTGGTCCTTTCTTCTTTCAGTTCTCTCCACACGACTCATTGTATTCAGAAAGCACAACACTTAGGTCTTGTCTACACACAAATGTTGCACCAATTTAAATCAGTTGGTTTAGAAATTGATTTAAACTGGTACAACCCTCTAGCGTAGACTCTCTTAATTCGGTTTATATTGATATAGCTTGTGGCCTTAGTTAGGTCATTACAAACAGTCACTCTATTCAATTTTTTTAAAAAAACAGTAAGATAACCCTCCTCTGAGTGTTGTCTATTTAGACTTTAAGATCCTTAAGGCAGGGCTATTTTTGTGAGAGTGTATATGTCCTGTACAGCTATGAGCAAATAATTATAAAGCAGCACAATCATTTAAATAACAACACCTAGCTCTTCTACACCATTTCTCATATATAGACCTCAAAGTGTTTTAGAAAGGAGGGCAATATCATTACCTTGATTTTACAAATATGGGAAACTGAGGCACATAAAGGCAAAGTGACTTGCCCAAGGTCAACCTGCAAGTCAGTGGTAGAGTCAGGAACAGAACCCAGCTCTCCCAAGTTACAAGCCAGCATGATAGCTACTGGACCATACAGTCTCTCATATAACAGGCCACATTTTGCACCTAATTGTATTTCACTGGATAGTGGTTGGGTATAATTGGAAGCATGAGTTACCCCACCCTGATACGAATGCGTGAACAATTCCTGTTCTCTCTCCTTTTTTCAATAATGAAAAAAATTAAATGTGTGTGGGGGAGTTATTGTGATGTTATAGATAAGTAATTGCAGAAATGCAAGACAGGAAATTCCAAGTTTTGTTTCCCACACTCAATGTAACTCAGGCACATTACATGTAAATATTAAGGCACGACATTTTATATACTATACATAAATACAAATTATATATACGCATCAACGGTCCCGAGTAGTTTGTATGGGACTCATACATTCAAATTCCCTAGATTATTTGTATGCAAAATCTCAACCACAATATCTACACAGTCTTTCCTTTTACTTTGCTACAAAGCTCAAGGTGGTTTTGAACCAGTAAAGGAAGCAGACATGATAAAGAAAAACTGTGGGCATGATCCAGTACTCATTGAGGTGAATAGAAATACTCCCATTGACTCAGTGAGCTTTGGTTACCAATGTGTCACCTGTTCTGCAGGGACTCTTTAACAACTTCATCCAGCCCTTTATGGTTTGTCGGCCTTCACTGTGACATGGGGGTCAGAGAGAGAGAGTGGTGAGGATTTAGGATAGTAAGGGAGGCAGCAGGAATGAAGAGGGAACCCTGCACTGAAAGACAAGTCTAGAGCCAAATTCTCTATCGGTGTACAAGGTGCAGCATCACTTACTACAATGGAGCTTTGCCTGTTTACAGCAGAGAACTTGGTCTCTAGAATTCAAATCAATCATACTTGAAGTATGTGGAACAAAAAGCACAAGGAAAGCCAGACATGAGTAAAAAGATCTATGATATGCATGTCACTGCTTGCACATTCACAGGGCATGGCCGAATTGTGTTAAGCCCTTAAAGTGTGAGTGGAAAGTTCTGCCCTGTGATATACACTGTTTATACAGGGAATGGCATCCAAAAAGCAGAGGATAGAGTAATGCGAGGGCAATGATTTTTTACAGTCCAAATGTCCTTCTGGTGCCATATGTTTTTCTTTAATACTTCAAAGTCCACCTCAGTGGGCTGAGAATTTGCAGCATGGCAAATTTGTTCGATTTATATTAGGGTTCCCCTTTCCCAACAGCTAGGTTTCACATTCTTTACTGATGTTTCATCATAGGTTTCCACTCATCTCCCACCTCTTCACTCAGCACTGCAGGAAAAATAAAAGTATCTGCCAGAAGTGCCAACTTTCTACTGTGCCAGGGGAGGGGGTGCTTGACCCCTACTCTTCCCCAGGCCCTGCCTCTATGATGTCATGCCTATCCTGCCTCTTCTCACTTTACCTCTTCCTGCCCTGTCCCACCCCGACCCCTGAGCACACCTGCTCCTCTCTCTTCACCCCCTCCTCCCCTGGCATCTCCTGCACATCACGGAACAGCTGATCCACAGTGGGCAGAAGACACTACATGGGGGAGAGAGGCACAGACCCGGGGAGCTGCCAGTGGGTACTAAGCACCCTCTATTTTTTTCCCACCGGCGCTGCAGCACTGGAGCACCAATGGAGTTGGTGCCTATGCTATCTGCTCTTCTTATTAAACTTTAGTCACCTCTGAATGAGATATAGCCTTGTTCCTCCCCTAGACTGAGAATCACCAGAGCAGTTCTCACCCTCCCTGATGGTCTTCAGAGATGGACCTGCAGATCCCAATCTCCCAAAAAGGATGTGAACTTCATACCGCTCCACAGCTGGGCAAGGGCAATATTTCATTGTTGTGTTATTATGCACCAAAGTGCACATTAAAATCACTTCTGTTTATTCTAAATAATATTTACTGAAGTATGTAGTGCAGTTTACCATTCCTTCTGGAAGATAATATTGTAGATACAAGAACAAATTGAATATATGTAGTGCAGAAATTGCCATCATGCACACAAAGCTGATGTGTTTGAATATTTAGGATAGATATGGTTTCTCCAAAGACTACCCCTCAGCATATTCACCATATTTAATTTCATATTCTTACTTACAAGTTCTTCAAGCATATTACTAGAAAAGAAAAAAACATGTTCATATTTTCTTGAGAAAACCTTGCACACACTTCTCCTATCCTCCAACCTCTGGGATCCTTGCAAAGCAGTTTTATTTCCCCTCCTTGAGGTAATATCGCAGTCAGAGCAAAACCAATCCAGGTCCATTATTCTATCTGGAGTGGAGTATGGGGAGGTCTGACTGCTGACTATGCAAATCCATTTCACTCATGTACTCTGGCGATACAATTAGATGCTAAAAGCCTAACACAGTTATCAGATGCCCTTTGGAATAAGTCTGAAAGATACTTGTGCGTAATGGATATGAAGCAAATGAGGAAGGAGAGGGGATTTCATCTGATGATTTGTGTGGGGACTTGGTGCAAAGGAGTGAGGAGTGCTCATAAAGTGGTCGAATAGCAGTGGCTAAAGCAAAGTACAATGGAAAGAGAATATGTGCGAGCTGCTCTGTACTGATGTCCAGAACCTCAGGCTATGTCTCCAGAAGGCAGACTCAGGCTAGCTTAAGAAGAGTAGTGTAGCTGTGGTAGAATGGGCAGTGGCTAGCAGCAATGTGTGCTGGCCACCTTGAGCATGTGCCCACAGGGTGTGGGTGGGTAAGTACTTGAGGTGACTATTCCATGCTACCCCTTGCCAGTGTCCATGCTACTGTGGCTACACTACTATAATTTGCATGCTAGCTCAAGGAGAGCTAGTGTGAGTATGTCTAATCAAGCTGGGAACCACTCCCATAGCTTCAAAGGTAGGCATAACCACACACTCCAGTCCTGGGCCCATCAGTTTTCTGCCTACGGACCTCAGTCCTGACCTGCAGTGCTTAGTCCTATTTCAGTCCTGGGCTCACACAGAACTCCACCAATGCCCAGAACTCTTGACAAGCAACACCCCTGTTATTTTTGTCCTCAGCTTCTCACACAATCTTGCCAGGGCATCTAAGTTCTTATTTGCATAACTCTTTGCTAGTCAAATGCTGGGCTTCTCCGGTCTGAGAAGAGATTGTCAGTGGTGTCACACTATTCAGGGGTTTTGCAGTGTGAACAAATATCCATTAGGGACTAGGCTGAGATAGAGAAAAACCATTTTTAGTTATGATTGAAAGAGGATTTGAACATGGGACTTTAGGCCAGAAAAGCGAGTCAGCAATCCACTGTTTCAAAACAAAACAAAATCAACTCTCCAGACTTTATGTGACAGAATGTACCCTGAGTCCACACCCTACACACTACTGTTATAATATTTGTAACAGTATGCTTTGTGAGGTATCACTTGAAAACTCACACTATGCTGGTCATTATTGTCTTGGTAGAATTATGTGTGGCAATACTGGATGAAATTATAAGATTGCCCTATATGATGTTATAGACTCATGTTCCAAGCCACAGCCCTACCCAAGCAGAAGTTGGCAAACAAGTCTGTCCTAAACAAAAGAATGTATGCTCTGCTCAATTTGCATTTAAGCAGTAAACAGAGTCTTCAAGCAGGAAGGGGAGACAACGGAAGCTCAAACACATGAGAAAAAAAGCAGCAGGGATCATTTTTCCACTGAGATGTTTTGTCTTCTGATTTTCAGCTGGTAATGTTTTCCAAAAGGGGGACTGAAACTATAAAAAGGAGGGACAAGCACCCCATGAAACACCCATCTCTCTCCATGCCCTTTGCATGGATGGCACCTGAAGCAATAAACAAAGATTCACTGGATTCTGGGAGAAGAGGTCCTGATCTAAGAAGTTTGGTCAGTAAGACTGCTGAGAGCATGTGGTAGGAAAACTTAGTTTTGAATTTAACATAGTTTACGTAAGAACATAAGAAAGGCTATTCTGGGTCAGACCAAAGGTCCACCTTGCCCAGTATCCTGTTTTCTGACAGTGGCCACTGCCAGGTGCTTCAGAGGGAATGAACAGAACAGGCAATCATCGAGTGATCCATTCCCTGTTGCCCATTCCCAGGTTCTAGCAAACAGAGGCTAGGGGCATTATCTGCCCATCCTGGCTAATAGCCATTGATGGATCTATCCTCCATGAACTTATCTAGTTCTTTCTTGAACCCTGTTATAGTCTTGGCCTTACAACATCCTCTGGCAAAGTGTTCCACAGGTTGACTGTGCATTGTCTGAAGAAATACTTCCTATTGTTTGCTTTAAACCTGCAGCGTATTAAAACATAATTTGTTAAATTAGGCATCAATTGCATTTTATCTCTGTTTTCTTGTAATCATTTCTGACTTGTATGCCTCATTACTTGTATTCACTTAAAATCTATCTCTTTGTTTTATTGTTCTATCTAACCCAGCATGTTTAAATTGAAGTATCTGGGAGATTCCATTTGGGGTGGCAAATTGCATGTGTATTCTTTCTATGAAAGAAATAACAGACTTTATATTTAATTTGTGTTGTCCAGGAGATGACTGGGCAGTACAGAACATACATTTCTGATGGGAAGTCTAGGACTGGGAGTATTCTGGGGGGTCACCCTCCAGTATAACCAAGGCTGGTAAGAGCCAGTGTGTGGCTGGCAGGCTGCAGCACACAAGCACACAGACATGACCGGGAGTGACTTACATTCTGGAAGCTGTTTGTGAGCAGTCCAGGCTGGAGGCTACAGCAACAAAGCACCATAAAGGGCACCCCAGATAAGAGGGCAGGGGTGACACAACTACTCATTAGTCTGGATTGTACACATTCTACCAAAACAAAACACTATGCCGAACACACCATTCTCCACTTTGTGAGGGGATGGAAGAAAGAACAAGCCACCCATGATAGATGTTAGTCATATCACTGCTGAAAGGTGCTCAGATGCTAGAGTGATGAGGGTAGCATAAGAACCTACACAGAATAGAATAGAAACACCCCAACCTTCCCCACTTTCTATTTCAACTGAAGTTTTGGCCCCATGAAGCAGGTCTCAGCTCAGCATTCCATCCTCAAACACCACAGAGGCACTCAGACTAGTTTCTGCCCGTTCCATACAGGGTTCTGAAATACCACCTCTCTATCTGTTTTTCCTGATTCAAGCACAGCTTCTTTCACATCCCCTGCGGTTCAGGCTCCAGCTTTGAAGCCCCTTTCTCCCTCCCCATCCCAACCAATGCTCCTCCTGCATCTCCCGAACAAAAAGAAAAGAGGAGAGGGAAAGCATTTTGCTGTAAACAGCAAGAGAGTTTTATGGTACTAATCAGCATTTGCAAATGGAGATTAACAAAACGGCAAACAAGCCTTTCTGTGATAACTCTAAAGCCCGACCTAATCTTAATGAAATCTACAAGATATATTTATGTAAATAATGATGATTTCCCTGCTTTCGATATAATGTAATTTGTGCATGCAGATTGCAAGTGACACACATGATTGTTTTGCTTCCATAAACTCCCCAACTTTAAAGATCTTACTGACAGCTCCCTGCCAAGTGGAGACGTGGCTGACAGAGCTGTCTCAACTTTATTCACCTCCAGCAGGAGGGCTTTCTTGCTTTTCTTTTAAAAATACATTTCATTTAATTCCTTACCTCCCTGAGGAACACAGACAAGGCTGGTTCATAAGAAAAATGGTTCTCTGAATGCTGAACAAGTTGAGTGTGCTGGCCTGGGGGGTGGGATATTTTTGGCTGAGAATTAAGGGGGCTCTGCATGGGCAGCAGGCATTTTTGCTACTGTGTGGGTGTGCTGTGCTGGGAAGGGAGAGGAAACAGAGCTGGAGAAACCATTAGGGGCTCTTATGACTTACCCCCAGTTCCTAAGGTCATTCCTATTAGGACTGTGCGCTGTATTCTTGGAAAGCCTGATACAGACAGAATTACCACAAAAGAGCCATTGTCAGTGTCTCTGCTGCCTGTGTGGAAAAGAACCTAGCCCCCTCAGTTCTCTGGTGAAAAACAAGGCAATAAGCCAAGTGCCCTCTGAGAGATTTGGCCTAAGAGTGTATATGGCAGAAGAGTACACCACACCATCTATCAGATACATGATATACATGCACGGATGTGAGCAAAAATGTGTTCCTTGCCTAGACAGGGAATCACCTTAAGTTCCTACAGAAAAGGTACCTCCCTCCTTCCTCAGTTGTGTCAGTATCACATTCTGGTAAGCACAACTGCAGGAGCCAATTATTGGGTGATGAGATTATTTTAAACAGAAAACTGGGCCATCCCTCTCAGTGTTGTCATGGGGTGAAGCAGGTTTGGCAGTTTGTTGGCACCTGGAGTTGTGTGAGGTTGGGTTGTGCTTGTTAATGAGGAAAGCAAACAATGCTGGCAGCTGGGAGGCAAGGTTGGTGAGCGATTCATAGCATCATGGGTGCAGAGGAGTTCTGGAAGCAAAAGGACAGAATCAGGGCTGTCTGCTACCAGGATGAAGCTCACTCACACTTCTGGCCACCTGTGGCTTTTCTAGCACCCAGAGTAGACCATCATGCTTCCTCCCTTTGAACTGCCCGCTGACACCACTTTCCTATATTCTAAGATGAATTTGAGGCCCTGCTGAGTGTGTGTTGGACCACAGAATGGAATTTCTCTGTTGCTGCCCCACTGCAGAGATTATGATGATTCAGATCCCAATCTGACATAATTTGAAATGTTCCAACTTCCACTACACCCTACCGCAGGCAAGAGCCCCAGCAACCCATCAAAGAGGTAACTTGATGCAAGTTCACCTTGATGAAAGAGATTACAGGGTAGGAGAAACTGCAGAGGAGTGGCCAACTGCTAAGTATGGAGAGATCCGCCATCTGGTCAATTATACTGAAACATGATTAAAGCAATTTCAATATTACTGGATGGGACACTGCACAAAACAGACCTCTAGTCACCCAAACCAATATGTTCATTAATACACAGGAGAAGAAAAGAAGGTGGTTCCACAAGGAGATCTCTGAGGAGCAGCAAAGAACATACATTATCCCCAGTTCCTTACATTGCTTTTCTCCCCCCATGTCCCATAGTCATACCTGAAACCTGCCTGTAGGTATTTTAGACTGATTCCATCCAGTGCTGCGGAATTCCAGCTATAGCCCCTGGAGCAGAGAGAGCAGCTCAGAAACCCATGTGCAGGCATCACAGCACTACAGACAAAAAATAATCCCCCAAAGGTGTTATCCTTGCTCTGAGCTATTCACTGCCAGAGGGCACAAGCATATCTTAACTGGGGCACAGATTAGACACGGTGGAGAATGGAAAGTGAACAGGAGCTTAACATAAACTATGAGATTTGCATTCTGCAATCCTCTTTAGTAGCTCCTGTTGGCTGCTGACATTGCAAAATCTTCTGGACTAGCAAATGCAGGTCATTGGGAAGGAGGGGCAAGGGGGACTACAGTGGAGGGAGTCTATTTCACTTGAGACACTTTAACATCTTGCACACTGTTCTGCCCACTCATATGTGGCAGGCTTCTCCTAATTTGGTTTGACAATGAGCTTTGAACGCTGTAGAGTGCTGACACATCTCTGGGGATCCCCATTCATGTTTGCTCATTGTAACCAGTCAGATAAATTTCCATCCCACAGGTTAAAGGAAAGTAGTAGTATTGGATCGTTTTCAACAGGCTATCACCCTTGTGTCATTCAGGATAAGCATTCAGGGCAGGTTATGTTCTGTAAAGTCACAAGTCATTTGCCCCATCTTTCAGGAATGCCAACTGCTTATAGCTCTGGTCTGTCTGTCCTAGAGATCGGCCTACCACCTGGTTTTATGTATCTAAATCTAGAATATTTATGCCCACAGCTCCTGTATATTTATTTGCAGCATCTTCCTTTTCCCTTTACCTGTGCCTCTCTCTCCAGCTAATGCTTTGTGTGCATGTCACTGGTTACTTGTCTGTGTGGATCAATAGATAAAAATCAGTTATCTGAAATTAGATTTACCAGTACAGATTAAACCTCAAAGGCTGGATATATGCAATAGCCCTGCAGTATATGCAAAAGTTCATTCAGGATACTGACTAGGGTTTTCAGAGGAATCCCGGGGAGTTAGGTGCATTGAATTTCAATAGGGCTTGGATGCCTAATTTTGTTTTAGTCTCTTTTGAAAATCCCAACCATTTTTCGTTATTTGTTTGCAGCAACACCCATTGTGGTTTATGTGTTTTCCAGACCTACAAGGGAGGGTCCTTGCCCGAGGAGATCTCAGCCCAAGGAAAGACAGTCAGGCAGGTAGATAAAAGTCAGGGAAAGGGCACAACAAAAGGGCTTTTCTATGCAAATCAACAAGATCCATCACAAACAGTATGGTACAAGGACTTTTAAGAAGGGCACAGAAGTTAGGTGGGCAGGGTCCCTAGGGATGTGATCAAGGACCATTCGAATGAGTTTGCTGGGAAGATAGCATGGAGGCACCTGTTCAAGAGTCTGACAAGCGGGTGGGAATGTAGGGGATGTGAAATAAAACTTAGCAAGTTTATAAGCAGAATTAAACGGAGTCACCATCATCAGGTACAATACAACTTTTCCTTTGCTCTCACTAAGGAATGTTCAAACAATATGGGAAGTGATTTAGGCCTGGAGAAGGCTTCTTCTGCATGTCTCTTGTTCCTCTCACATACAAATCTATCTAGATACCACTCAAAGATCTTTTGTAGAGATAGATGCATATATTAGAACCTCCTAGACAGCCCTCCAGCTGGAAAGTGAAACTATTGTCATTCTTGTTTCCAAATTTTAACAAAATGGCAGACAGTTTCCACAGTTCTGTAAAAAGTTGTTTTTGATGGAAAAAAGGGGAAAACTCACAAAGTAAAAATAGTAAACATTTGCCTAGGGTAAATTCAGAGGATGAGAATAGGACAGGGGTGGGCGAACTCCAGCCTGCAGGCCACATCTGGCCCGCGGGACCATCCTGTCCAGTCCGCTTGAGCTCCCGGCCGGGGAGACTGCCCCGGCCCCTCCCCTGCTCCCTCTCCCCTGACCGCCCTCCCCCAAGTCTCTGCCCCATCCAATGCCCCCTGCTCCCTGTTTCCTGACTGCCCCCTGTGACTCCCTGCCCCTTATCCAATCCTGCCCCCTGGAGCCAGTCACGCCACTTTAACTTTCCTCGGCAGGAGAAGCAGGCCGGAGCGCTAGCAGCGTGGCTGCATGGGACGGGCCTGGGCTTGCCTCCATGGCCGGGAGCTCAGGTGAGCTGGACAAGACATGGGCAAACTACGGCCCACAGGCCACATCCAGCCCGCAGGACCATCCTGTCCAATCCCCAGCCCCTCCCCCACTGTCCCCCTTTCCCTACAGCCACACCACTAGCACTCTGGCCCGCTGCTCCTGCCAGGGAGCGTTGAAGCAGCAGGACTGGCTCTGGCGAGTGGCGGTGGGGTGGGATTGGATAAGGGGCAGGGGATTGTGGGGGGCAGCTAGGGAACAGGGAGCGTTGGATGGGGCAGAGACTCACGGGGAGAGCAGTCAGGGGAGGTGAAGCAGAGGGTGGAGTTCCAGGGGACCTGTCAGAGGGAGGGGGTGTGGATAGGGATCGGAGCAGTCAGGGGACAGTTGGGGTTGGGTAGGGGGTGAGGTCCCAGGGGCAGTTAAGGTGGGGAGGGTCACTAGAGGGGGTTCTCAGGGGACAAGGAGTAGGGAGGCTTAAATAGGGAGGAGGTGAGCTTCTGGGGGACAGTTACGGTGGGGGGGGTCTCTGGAGGGGGCGGTCAGGAGACAAGGAGCAGGGAGGTTGGATGGGTTGGGGATTCTGAGGGGGACAGTCAGATGGTGGAAAGTGGAAGGGAATGGATAGAGGCGGGGGTCATGCTATTTGGCGAGGCACCACTTTCCCTACCCAGCCCTCCTCTCCGTTTTACAACCCCATGTGGCTCTCAGGCCAGAAAGTTTGCCCACTCCAGAATAGGACCATGAATACCGATGTTTCCTTGAAGAAAAGATGGCAAAATGTCAGCTGGGATAAGGTTTCCAGATATTATCAACAAACATAATGGAAATGATTGCTCATTTTTTAAAAAGGTTCCATGCACCAGGGCACTTTGCACTAATTCACCCACATTGTTCCCGTTTAATATCAATTTACATTAAATGGAATCAAAACATCTAATGTCAATGGAAAATGACTGATTAGCTGCTCCAGAGGGCATTTATTGTCAGTTACTGCACATAATGCTAGCTGGTTTTTCATTTAGCACTGCTATATAATTTGAGGCTTTCAGAATGTTACCTACAAACCAACAACCTCGTGGAACAATGACAGGAATAGAATGTTTTCACTTTCTACCACTGAAAAGTTGCCTCTATCTTGGGGAACTTAATGGCAGTTTGCAGAGGAAACTGATTGCTTAGTGGAAGTTTTAAAAAAATTAAAAATGAAAGTTGAAGCTAAGCACATTTTCTATCAAATAAAAATAACAAACCTCAAACAAAATAATCGAGAGTATAGAAATAGCAAAGTAAAGTACCCCAAACAACTTTAATTCTGCCCCGTATCCATCTACCTGCCATTTACATTCATGAGGTTATTTTACAGCTTCTTTGTATGGAATGCTCTGCATATTCCCATTTGTGGGATCAAAGTGCTTTTTCCAGGAGCTCCTGGAACTTTCTGGAAAGCAATGTCCATTGGGGGCCACATGCCTCTCTTCCTTTCTCCCTGCCCCATCTTGGAGGGCTGCAGGGGTATAAAAGGTGAAGTAGCCCCAGTCACCCTCAGTTCCTTTCTAACCACCAAAAGTGCAGTGAACACCTCAATAAGGTCCTCAACCTTTTCTCCTCCCCGTCATTAGGTATGTTTTGTTTATAGTTAGTTTCTTACATAATCAGATTTTTCTTTTACAATACGAGGTTAAGCCTACCCAGCATGGGCTTTGTATAGACCTGCAAGAGCTGGAGGGTCACCTCAGACAGCCCTACTAATGGGAGAGGCTTCTCCGGCCTTATTGTGACCCTAAAAACCCTCCATGCCAACTGACAAAGGGATCACTGTTCTATAACAGCAATTTCTATCAGGCCTGACAAACTCACTACACCACTGCTTCCACAGTATTTCTCCAAAAAAGGTCAAGAGAGGTATCTAATAAAAACTTATGTCCTACTGATCTTCACAATCATTGTGAGATGTGTGTGCAAATGATTTTTAGGAAGTTGCATATATGTACTGAAAATATGGTTTTGAGTCTGTGTCCCAGGCAGGGTTGACAAACAAGTTTTGCCAAAGTGATGTGTATTCTCCTGTCTGTCTTGGTTCACATACAAAATGAGCATGGATAGACAATGCATCAACAGGAAGATGTAAAGCCAATTTGCAGCTAGGATACCAGGCAATATATTAGGGGGATCATTCTGACTATGGGGTCAAAACAATGAACCTTGGAGCAAAAGAACACATCCTTATCCTTCACCGAGGAAGCAAAAAGGTTAGCGCTTTCGTATTCATGGAAAGGGATTCCCAGGCATGTTGGTTGGTGATGGGATATTGCTGTAGGTGAGAAACTGCTTTTGACAATGATTTTAGCCTGTTAAAAGTTAAGTTTAGACTCTAGGAAGCATGTTCCACTTTTTGTTTTATATGTAACCATTTCTATTATTTCCTTACTTGCTATCTCTTAAATCTTACCCTTTGATCATAAACTTTTCATTGTTTTCACCATAAATAAATCTCAGTGCCATGATGTTACAAAGGACCTGATCCTGAATTGTACTAGTCCATCTTTGTGTACACTGTTCCCTTCGGAACAGCAAATCTGGTCATTTGTGTGGCTGTCCAGTGGCAGGGGATAGATATGATAGGGGGATGCTTTCAGAGGGGCCTGTGGTCTGGGGTACACCTATTGTTAACCTACAAGGCAAAGTAAGGGCTGGCAGAGCCCTGAGAAGATTGTTTGGGTTGCTAACGGGCTGGTGGTGTCAGGGAGATGACATCCAGTTAAGCATAAAGAAGTCTCTCTTTCATTGAGACAGGGAGATAATGAGATGACCCAGAATCCTGGTACCCCTAGAAAGCATCACACCAGTTGACTAAGCTTGCAACCAATAAGTCCAGTGTCAGCTTTGGGAAGCATCCCATAGGAGAGGTTTGGCCTCTTCACAAACTCCTGCTAACAGGGGAGGCTCCTTAGCCCAGTTGACAAACTGGCACTAAGTAAATCCAGTGTTGGCTTCAAAGATTGTCCCACAGAAGCAGGTTTGGCTTCTCCTTGCCCCACTGCATGGGAGAGGCATCTCAAGCTGGTCACTGGGTCTGTCCTGATTGACCTAGGAGACCTACCTTTGTGCATAAAGGGGCTCTTTGGCTGTTGAATCCAATTTCCACAGAATCTGAATCCACAGAGTTTGGATTCTGCTGCTAAGCATAGAACTGGGGTTGCAAAACATGTATCTGGCAGTCTAGCATGGATCCAGAGCTGGAAAACCCAGATCAGGAAACTTAGCATGAATTTGGGACTGCAAAATCCAGATCTGGTTCCCACAGTGTGGATCCAGCACTACAAAATCCAGATGCAGATCCAGATCTGGCAGCCTTGCATGAATTCAAGGCTTCAAAACCCAGACCTAGCAGTCAAGCATGGATCTGGGAGCTACAAAACCCAGATCCACAGCAGAGCACAGATCCAAAGCTATGGAAAAAAATGTGTATGGATCCTTGACTGATAAAGGATGGCTTTGGAGCTAAATGGATCCGGGGTCAAGAGCCTGAATCCAGATTCAGCAGTCAAGCATGAAGAATTCCCAAGCACAGTTGCCAAGAGGGGATCCTATTACCTGGGATCAAGCCAACATGAGGATCTGACATCTGACTGTTGAGAGTCACTTGTCTAGGTGTCTCTGTACCACTGAGGTCCTGGATCTACCCAGGTCAGTGGAGTACTGTACTACATTTCCAATACCATGAGCAGCAGTACTGCTGATTCTGTGCCCAACACAGTGCCATAAAGAAACATATCAGTGTGGAGATTGTCATAAATATAAAGAAAAAGGTAACAACATTTGTGTATACCATAACATAAAATCCCTCCTGGCCAGAGGTACAGAATCACTTTACCTGTAAGGGGTTAAGAAGCTCAAATAACCTGGTTGGTATGTGACCAAAAGGATCAATAAGGAAAGAGGATGCTTTCAAATCGGGGGTGTGCGGGGGGAGGGAGAGGTTTTGTTTGTGCTCTCTTTGTTGTTCCTCTCTGGAGAGAGAGGGGGGGAGACCAAGCAGGTAAACCATCTCCTGAAAAGATGCCAGAAATGATACATCTAAAATTACAGAAACTGTAAGTAAAGGCAAGAAAATACATTAGATTATCTTTTGTTTTAGCTTGTGAATTTTCCCTGTGCTAAGAGGGAATTTTATTCCTATTTTTTGTAACTTTGAAGCTGAGTCTAGAGGGAAATCTTCTGTGTTTTAAATCTCTTTATTTACCCTGTAAAGTTACCTTCCATCCTGATTTTGCAGATGTGATTCTTTTACTTTTTTTAACAAAATTCTTCTTTTAAGAACCTGACTGATTTTCAGTGTCCTAAAAACCCAAGGGTTTGGTCTGTGCTCACTTTGTAACCAATTGGTTAGTATATTATTCTCAAGCCTCTCCAGGAAAGGGTGTGAAAGGATTTTGGGGAATATTTTGGGGAAGCAGGGACTCCAAGTGGCCCTTTTTCTTGGATTTTGATCTAAATCACTTGGTGGTGGTGGCAATACTGTCCAAGGACAAGGAAAGGATTTGTGTTTTGGGGAAGTTTTAACCTCAGCTGGTAGCAATAAACTTAGGAGGTCTTTCATGCAGGTTCCCACATCTGTACTCCACAGTGGAGAGCGAACCCTGATGGAAGTCCTTGCAATCCTGGCAAGGGGAAATACATTACAAACTGCTGATCAGATCTGGAATGGTGGTGGCTCTCCCAGTTACAGAAGAGTATTTTCCCACTGTGTTTCACACATTTTCAGATGCACATACTTAATGCGATACTTATCTGGGAGGAGGTTGTCCAGTTCCAGTGCTCCATCTTCAGACCCTTGCCTGGCAGGTGAGCACAGAGGAACTGATCCTTTCTTAGACTCTTTTACTATCAAACCTTGTAAAAGCCAATTTATTTGGTCCTGGAGCTGTTAGCTCCCTTCGTTCTGGGGAGGAACTTTGGAGATTCTCTTGGGCTCCTAGACTATTCCTAAGGGCTAATTCAGCTGTCAGGATCAGATTTATGAGACTCTGACAGGCTAAGAACGGATGCCAGTATCAGAGGCTCCCTGAGGATATGAGAGTACAATATCCATCTCAGTTCTATCCATTCTGAGATTCACAGATCCAAAGATTTCTTTGTTACATATCCTCGGTAGGAAAAAAAAGATGTGGTGTTGCAGGAGCCATCTTTTGCTTCAGAAAGGACTGCCTTTTGTTTTCAGAGTCTCTTTGTAACCTTTGAAGGCAAAGACAAAAGAGAGATATCTGGGTGTGACACAGAGGCTCCTTGACAAAGGGCAAAGTTTTTTGCAAACAACTCTCACCTCAGATCTGGCAAAATCACTACACCAAAAATGTGTCTTGTAGTATTGTTATCCATAAAAAGTAACATGTAAGGTATCTACAGAAAGCTCATGATTTATCCAGACTCATACCCACTGTGAGATTTATGTGTGGGTATTATTTAAGAAATAATGTAATTATATGAGAAGTATGCTTGTGACGGAGTGGGAATTTTTTATAAATATTTTGTATGAATGCTGCATGTGCCTCAGTTTCCCTATATGCTGCATGGTTAACTAGGTGGTGGGAAAGGCTGTTTACTCTCAGGCAGGCTACAACAAAGGTGGGAATGGTCTTTGAAGATGCTAATTTCCCATCTTCCTGAGAAGCTTTCCTGGAATGCTACAAACAGCCTTTGACTCATGGCTGCTTTGACACTGCAGGGTCATGTGATCATGTGACCTAGTATTGGACTCCACAATGGAATATCAGTGTTTTTCCACTCAGGTGTGTTGGGGCAAAGGGTGGGGAGGAATCATACTGGAAAACAAAGGATTCCTGCCATATATAAAAGCTATTTAAGGCAGGGGAGGCACATAATCAGCATTCGTTCTTCACTGAATCCCCATCGAGGATGACTTGTGAACATCTAAGGGCCTGTCTACATTTACCAAAGGATTGACATGCGGCGATCGATGCATTGGCGGTCAGTTTAGAGGGTCTAATGAAGACCTGCTAAATCGACCGCAGATCGCTCTCCCGTTGACTTCTGTACCCCATCAGATTGAGAAGAGTAAGGGGAGTCGAAGGGAGGGCGTCTTCCATCGACATTGTGTAGTGTGGACCCCGCACTAAGTAGATCTAAGCTACATCGACTTCTGTTACGCTATTCATGGAACTCATATTGCTTAGCTTAGATAGACTTTTCCCTGTAACGTAGACAAGGCCAGAAACAAAAACCAAGGAGGGAGGGGGCGGGGAGAAGGCCTGAGCCCAGGCTGGACAGGTGTCTGGCCTGTGAAAGAAATACCTAGAGCTTTAAACTGCAAGCAAGAGCAGCTTGCCTTCAAAAACCTCTGCAATTTGCCTAAACCAACATTTAGAGTGAGAAATTACTACTTGCAACTAGTTTCAGAGTAGTAGCCATGTTAGTCTGTATCCGGAAAAAGAAGGAGGCATACTTGTGGCACCTTAGAGACTAACAAATCTGTTATTCTAAGGTGCCACGAGTACTTCTCGTTCTTTTTACTTGCAACCAGTTTCTGTAGATGCAGACATCTAAATCCTTAAGCAAACTACCAAATTATACAGGATTTAAAAGGTCTCAACCATGGCAGTTCATAGCGAAACTGAAGAAAATAGAGGGTTTAAAATGTAACTTAGCTGTGATAATTATCAGTAAAGTATCTAATTTAGAAAGAGGGTATGCAGGGCAACAGGAATACAAAGGAAAAATTACTATTGTTTTGGTTATTTTAACTTCACATTTTCATATTCTCCAACTTTTTTGTTCACTTTAAAAGTTTCTTGTCTGTTCAGTATTTGTGGGTTTTGTTTTGTTTTGTTAAACTTCAGTGTTCCTTTAAGAGATTTTATGCCTCCTGAAGATTTATTTGTATTTAGAAAATTATATCATAATGATTTTTTTCCTATGGGATTTTCTTTCTTTTTTGAAAATAATAAAGTTGTCAAGAATATGTTGGCGCCCTGGAGTTATGTAAGTTATGTAAGTTACACTGTAGATTAGTCATTTTGGTCTCTCATTTGGTCTCTCGTTTGCTAGAATTGCAACAGAATGTTATCAACATGACACTTTGTTGCGTCATGGGAGTGAATTCATTAGCCCAGATTTGAATGTGCTGTGGTGGTGGATGTACATGGGAGGGGATACTCCTTAACCCAGGTCTAGTGAGTGTGGGAGCTTCTAAGCTACACGAGAGGCAGGGCTGAAAAGGTCCAGAAGAATCCATGAGGGGGTAAAAATGTTCACTGGTGTATAGTGGATTAGATAGAGGCTTGGCAGAACTCAAGGTTTTTTTATATAATTTTGATGGATAATATTGATGTTTATTTTTAAGCATTTTTCTATTTTTAGCTAGATACATTTCCATTGTTGTGGGAAATTATGGGGGAAGGGGGAGGGCCAAACAGCTGAGGGGATGGGGAAAACTAAAACAATTATTTAATGACAAGCATTGACATTCAAAAAGGTAAAACTTTGTAACCACTGAAACACAAATCGTGAACATCACTTGCCAAAATATTAGTGCTGTTGATTTATCGCAATTAACTCGTGATTAACTCAAAAAACTAATTGCGATTATAAAATATTATCACAATTAACCGCAGTTTTAATTGCATGGTTAAACAAGAGAATACCAATTGAAATTTATGAAATATTTTTGCATGTTCTTCTACATTTTCAAATACATTGATTTCAGCTACACCAAAGAATATAAAGTGTACGGTCCTCACTTGACAGTCCTACAAAACATACAAAGTAAATATCCTTAAATAAAATGCTACTAAGTTCTCAAGCAGCAGTTTTCTTACTTTTGCCTAGCTGTAAATTTTTATTATTATGAATGGAAATATTTTTTCATCAGTTAGCATGTGCATGGTGAAATTTATGTTTAACAACATTTACTGTTAAAAGCCTAGTTATATAGCTCCATACGGATCCATGCAGGAATTAGAAGTGCCATAGGAGAGAGTACATTAACCTACGTTTATACATGTGTATGTGTACTGTCTGAGTGTGATGGTGGTGATGTCGGGAAAGCTGTGTGTATGTGTGCTGATGGTGTATGTAACTGTAGACATAGTGTGTTGGAAGGAGACTGACATCCTTATTCCAGTACTGTAACAATGATTTTGCTGCAGTGTAAAAGTCCATAGAAATTCATTGCATTTGTGGCAAACATTGTAAAATCTGCTGGAGCCCAGCAGACTGTTCTGATATCTCTAATTTGGCAGTGAAAAAATTCCAAGCTATGCATTCCTCCTTTTCTCGGGGTAAAAGGAACTAGGCTGTTTTGAATAAATCAAATTTGAAGTTTCTAGGCCAAACCGTTCTTGAGCTATGGCATGACAAAAGAGCAAGACTTTTTTTTTCCCAAATATGACTTACACCTAATGTTTCAAACTCCCTATTTCAGAAACTGCTTCTCCAGTTTTCTTCAAGCCAAAAATAATTATCCACTTTCCCCAGACTGCATGTATGAAATTTGAAGTGGATCATTTCTGAACATACGGAAAATGGGACAAAATATAAGTTCTCAGACATTATGGTGATAAGCTCTACTGAAGTGACTGTACACTTTAATTAAGTAACATTAATTTTAAATGAAGATAGACTTAAAATAAAGGCAAGCTGGTTACAATCTTAATTATGCAGAGGCTAACTTCCATCCACTAATCAAAATCCCAGCTAAAGCCCAGTTGTTCACTAGAAGTCATCAAGAATCGAAACCCCTTAGTTGTCACAGATTAGATGCTAAATTGTCCTTCCTTCACTGCATTTAACACAAATGAGCAGGCCAAGGAAACCGCTCTGAATGGAGTATTACAATTAAAGCATTCAGATTTATACAGGAAAAATAAGTGTTCTTACAAAATATGCAGGATGTTGTTAAGCAAGCTTCTCATTTCCAACTTAAATTCCTGTGATGCCATGTTCTCTGAATTGTTACCCTGCAGCAAAAACATTTCAGTGCTTAGCTATAAACCTCTAGGGAGGCAAGAAGGAGGAAGTCAATCCCATGAGAAAGACAGAGGGAAAGCGCATGTGGAGGAACACAGAGACTTTCCCAGCCAGCTGCAGGAGGAATTTAGAGAGCATGGAGAAAGAGGGGATGGGGGACAGAGATGACCAAGGGAAAGCATTTAGACGTGATCGGAGAGAGACATAGCGCATTAGAATGAATGCAATTTCAGCTGCCTGCTTTGAGGATATATTTTTTAAATATTGTCAATACTTTACTGAAAGTTTGCTTAGCCTGACTACCATTATGAACTAAACCTAGCAGCCAGTGACCTCTTTCACCTTTTTATGTCCGTAACAGATGGATAGGTCAGGAACTCTTATTTTAACAGGAAAATACTTTTTACATTTTAAATTAAGGTTGCCACTCTTTGCAGATGCTAATGAATGTTACAGTTACAAAACTCTAAGCATTTAACACTACAGAAGGGAATGGTTAAGGGGAAAGATACAAGATTAAAATATTCTCACAGGTTCTACAACCACTAAATAAATGTATGGTGTAAAAGATGGCCCTAACTACTCCAAAAATAGCCTTAACTGCCTTCATACCCTAATCCAATCTCAAAAACCTTTTTAAATTCAACCAACATACATTAAATACGTTTGCAATACAGATTATAAACATTAACGAACCACCACCCATCCATCACACCTGGGTCATGGAGTATCCTCCAGTTCATCAGATATTATAGTTAGAGGCATCAGCAACTTGGGACCAGATCTTCAAATGGTGTAAATCAGTGCAGTACCACTGATTTCAACTGAGTTATGCCAATTACACTAGCAAGGAATCTAGCTTCTTGCCTTTTCTTTCCTTCTGGAGACAGGCCCTCCTCAATCTCAACAATTCACTACAGTCAAGAGATTACATCATATACCCCATACAGAGTGCGGAAAATAAGTGCCTTTCCCTCCATCCACTATTCCATTATAATTTACAGAAAGGAAAACAAACAATCTAACAAAAAAACAACCATTGGGTGGCACTCTGCAGAGAAACGCTGCTACAGACACATGCCAAAATTATTAGATAACCTGCATAAACTTGCAAGGCCACAAAAATCTTTGGTCCTTTACCTCCAAAAATGTATTTCATTGCTGTCACCTCACTCATTTACACTCCACCCAATTTAACTTTGCCCCTATAAAGTTTGCAGAAATATACAATTTACTAAGAGATTCCTATTTCAAACCCATTTTCTATTTCAAACTCATTTCCTATTCAAGAGATCCATTTTCAGTAGACTGTGGCTGGGATTTTCCAAAGGAACCTAAGAGAGTTAAGTGCATAACTCTGTTAGGCTGCTTTGAAAATCTCAGCCCATAACACTACTCACATTACCCACTATGCAAAAAACACCAGCTTACATATGTTAGCTGTGACACCACATAGTTAAAACACTCACACTTGCAAGCTTTACATACACTTGTATAGACCTAGGAGACCCTGTAATCTACACATTCCATAACACCAAATGGATCAATCATTCCAGTTCTAAACATAAAAATATTTTCCTGCTCCAATACACAACACTGTGAGAATTTATTGAATTCTGACATAACTTAATGCACCCTGGGACTATGTTCCTTTCAAAATCTTTACAGCACATTTGCTAAGCAATATATAAAAACTGCAGTATAAATCCACATTATAGTTCCATTACAGAACAAAACAAAGGGCAAAGTTAAGGTTTTGTGGGCTGTGTATATCAAGTGAGGTGGTAGAAAATGAGGGAGGATTATATAGTGGTGAGGAACAGAACAGACTGAGCCAGATGAGATGTCACATGGGCCTAGATACCTCTGAGGATCTGGTCCTGGATCTCTAACTCATTTCCAGACATTCTTTTTTTTTAAAAAAAAAAAAAACACAAAAAAACCCTGTAGAATTGGATTTGTGTATTAGTTGGACTCTACTAACCACACTTCAGCTGTAATTCTTTCACCCAAAGCTTTTTGTTTGAGAATCTGCAAACTATCCTCATTGCAATTAGATGTAATAGTTCTGCCTTTGTGTAATGACAACCTATTTTCTTTAAATACAGTGAACACATATGTTTTCAAGGAGATTTAGCTACTCAGGTAGGGATGAATCATTCTTCATCTAAAGCATCACAAAGGAAGTTTGAATTTCACATCAGGGCGATTTTCCAGATTGATCTAACCTACAAAGTAAAAGTTTTCTGTTTTATCCTGCATATTGAGGAGCACTATGGCCCTGCTCCAGCACAGCACTTTAGCACATGCCTAACTTTAAAACATATGAATAGTCTCATTTATAAAACATGTTTAAGAGCTTTCGGGAGCCTAGCAGGATTGAGCCCTTTCCCTGCACTATCTAAGGCCACAAAAGGGATTTCGGCAGGGATGGGCAAAATTTTTAGCTCAAGGGCCACATCTGCATATAGAAATTGTATGGTGGGTCATGAATACTCGTGAGTGCTGGAGGTGGTGAGGGGTCTGGCTGGGAGTGCGGTCTCTGGGGTGGGGCCAGAAATGAGGAGTTGAGGGTGTAGGAGGGGGCTCCAGGCTGGGGTGCAGGGTTGGAGTGCAGGGAATGAGGGATTTGGGGTGTAGGAGGGTACTCCAGGCTGGGATCAAGAGGTTCAGAGGGTGGGAGGAGGATCAGGGCTGGGGCAGGGACTTGTGGCGTGGGAGGGGCTCAAGAGTGAAGGCTCCAGGTGGTGCTTATCCCAAGCAGCTCCCAGAAGAAGTGGCATGTCCCCCATCCAGTTCCTACACCGAAGCGCGGCCAGGCGGCTCTGCGTGCTGCCCTGTCCTCAGGTGCAGCCCCTGCAGCTCCCATTGGCTGCAGTTCCCGGCCAATGGGAGCTACGGGGGTGGTGTTTGGGGTAGGCGAAGGACGCGGAGCCCCCTGACTGCCCCTTAAATGTAGGAGCTGGACGGGGGACATGCCACTCTTCCAGAATCAGTGGCAGACATGCTCCCACACACGCACAGAACAGCCTTCAACCCGGCTCCCCAGCAGGAGCTCCAGGGCTGGATGGTTTGCCCACCTCTGGACTTAGGTTTTGTGTGCTGAGCATCACAGAGCCTAACTTTTAGTTGCCTAGAAAAATCTCAGAAACAACACTGTGATTCAGAAAGCCTGAGTTAGACATCTGGGCTCCCTGTACAATGACTGGGGAGAGAGAGGCACCTTAGAATGTAAGCCACAAAGCCAGCATGCTAAGCCAGGAGCCGCCTAACCTAATCAATGGGAAATGCTGCTGACAGTAGAGTGCGTAGGCTCCCCACCTCTTTTAGAGTTTGGTGCCTGAGTCTGGACTGCCAGAAAGTACCTATCTCTGTGATTCACAAACCGGGAGGAGAGGGGCATTTGGTTGCCTAAGTCATATGCAGGGCCTTATCTGATAGGAGTACTCAGAGGCCACCTAACTCCACACAAAACAGCCAGGGGAGAGAGGGAGGAAGACCTTCCTTAGAAACTTTAGCTCCGTGGTTGGGGTACTCCCCTGAGATGAGGCAGACCCCTGCTGCAAATAGCCCTTCTGCCTCCTGAAGAGAATTGCCACCTCTCAGGTATAGACTATCTAATAGTCTGAGGTGGGTCTCCCTGGATGCCTAGGTTCCCTTATCTGTAAAACGAGGATAAAGATGCTTCCTTTTTTGACAGGGCAGGATAAATTCATTATTGTATATGAGGTGCACAGTTACCACAAATACTATAGTGATGATTAGCACCTTAGGAAAACCATAAACAAACGTGTCTAGATAAACAATTTTGCTATCAAAAGTTATGAGAGAGTTCCAAATGGTGCTTATAATGGAACCTTTATTTTTGCCTGCAATCTTTATTCTGGAGAGAAATCCCTTTGTCCATAATCATTCTGTATTATTTTTCTGAGGGAACTTTGTTCTCTTCCCTGAACCACATAGCTGTCAAAGATGCGGGAGAAGACACATGCCTGAACAAATGTACACTGGGATAACGTCTCTAAACACAAAACAAAAGATATTGCTTACAATACCAAAGGGGCCAGTCACTTCTTGGACAAACCACTGGAAGAGAAACCAGTGACAGCTGACAAGGTTAAATCTAGACTGATAAAGCTCAGAATGTTACCCGACTTAAACTTTCGCAGTGTACGTTCCTTAGCCATATATGTGAGGCTTTTCACAGCCTGTACCTAGCAAGATAAATGCAAGTTGTTTTCTTTGTTTTTATCTCTTTGTTCTCTCTGTTTTTCTTAAACAATCAACATCATCTTTAATTGAAACTGTCATTTGTTTGATCTGGGGCATGACAGCTGGTGCCTGAATGCTCTTGAATGAAGGAATGTGGAGCCTTGGAGAGGAAGGCAGAATGAAGTGGTTTGCACTCCTCAGTAAAGTAACGGGAAGGCTTTGGCTGGAACGATGATCTCATACAAAAGAAGTATCTTGGAATAAAGAGAGCCCTGAGTGGAAGTGGAAAAGCATGACCCACAGTGACAAGTGCTGATCAAGCACTGAAATTGCATAGTTTAGCAAAACCAATCCTTCTACTTCCCAGATAATACACTGTAAGGAGAAAACAATCATTTCTCTTGTCTTCCTTATTTTCCAAGGGCTTCGGGTAAGATCAACCAGAAAATATGACATCTTATTAAAAGGGCCTACTTCAGAAAATCATAGAACAATAGGAGTGGAAGGGACCTCAAGCCTGCTCTCATGACAGAACTAAATATGTGTAGAGAGAGAAGCATTAATCCTAAAAAACATCACCAAAAACCACTGAAGGAGGGAGTTGCATCAATGAGATCACAAGCAGTGCAGGCATCTGAGTTGAGCAGGGACTCAGCAGAAGCAGCGAATGAAAACCCCCCTGCATGGGACAGACAGTTTGAGGATTAGGAACTTTTCCATCGGTTTCCATGAGCCCTGAGGCTCTCCTCTTGACTCTGGAATCTTGCCAGGGCCTGCTGTCATTTGAGGGAAGAGGAGAGGTCGCCACTGCGTGTCAGCCCTTCTAAGGGGTGTGGAAATTGGGCCACTGACT
Organism: Dermatemys mawii; assembly: GCA_007922305.1. NCBI lineage: Eukaryota > Metazoa > Chordata > Testudines > Dermatemydidae > Dermatemys > Dermatemys mawii. The sequence goes on from ML677350.1 coordinate 5,332,410, forward strand.
GCTGCCCACGTAAGGTGCTGGCTGGAATATTCTGCTGCAGGAGGTGAGGGAAAAGTCTGCTGCCTGCACTTTCTACAGTGGAGTGAAGATTTTGCTGCAGGAGAAGCAAAGTGCCATCCACTCTGGCTGCCTCTAAAGGAATCCTGGTGAAGGCAGAGAGCGGGAGGATGCTTGGCGACAGTACCATCAATGAAGTGAGAACTGCCAAGCAGCTTCTGTGACAGCCATCAAGGACAGAGGCAATAGTAGGAATAGAAGGAAAGATCCAGCTGCAAATGCCCAAAAGGGCATAAAGCCAACCCAGGAAGAGAGCAGGGGGAGAAAGTGTGCAGACATGTGGACAGAGGCCAGAAGGGGCCAGGGAAAACTTGACTCCACTGCTACAAGGAAAGCATCAGAGGAGCATGGAAAGCCCTGTTACAGACTAACTGCACTACAGAGAACTATGCAAAGGGTGCCTATGAGAACAGCCCTTCCTTCTCCTTCTTAAAGGGGATGTGGCAGTGGAGTGGAGTGGAGAGGGTTCCCCCTTCCCCTTCAGAGTTTACACAGCTCAGTTTCTGCAGGGGCCCCAAAGGGAAGTCAGAGCCTACGAAACACAGCATTAATTGCCAGAGATGACAGCATGTAAAAGAGATAAAGAAGTGGCACTTTATAATAGAAGATGTCTTTTCACATCTGTCCTGGCATAACATGACTTGACTTGACACTGCATCATGATCCAACAGCACATCCCTTGTTAGTACCTCAAGCAAAGAGTACGTGCAAACAGTTCTGTGGGTCTGCTCCTCACTGTCACACACAGCCAGACAATCTGGCTCCACCTGGTGTTGTGTGGTGTGTGTGTGTGTGTGTGTGTGTGTGTCAGTATTCACGTGTCTGTGTAGGTAGGTGTATATGCAACTAGACATGTATGCATTTCATTTTTCCCACAATTTATCCATTTATTTGTGCTCATTTATTCTAGAGTGTATTTAATGCTGGTGAAAGGCAGCTCTAGACAAAAACACCTCCCAGGCAGAGCCAGTGCAGTTTTAGCCCATTAAAATATATCAAGCCCAGACTGGGTGGGATCACTTTGCAGGGGCAGAGGGGTCCAGTGTAAAGAGCTGTGCTGAGATTGACCACTCCATTCACACAGGCCACTGAACTCAGGCAATCATATGGGGGAGAGGAAAGTAGTGGTACTTTACTTAGCTCCTCCCACAAAGGAAGTTCCACCCACTTTAGCCAAAATGGAACTCCTCTCAGTAGATTGTCCAGACATTCAAAACATGACTGGGGCTGTGATCCTCCTGGGGCTTCAAGTACACTCTACTAGAGGCTCTACTTGACTTGGCTCGGCTCCTTCTCAAGAGGGGAAAATAATTAATGGTCGCTCCCAACAACACCCATTTGTGGTGCTGGTTCATACAGGCCACAGGAAAGTCATTATGACCTATATCATGCAGTAATGACTTTTGGTTACTATCCATCTGGACTCAAATCTCATATGGAGGGAAAAGCTCTGAATTTCACTGCTGTGCAATCCTCTTTCAATTAATCTGTTCTGGGCTCTTGTTGTTCCTTTGTGTTTGTTCTCACAATATTTTTGGCATGTTAATTATATATGAGATTAATTTGCTCCAGGTGTTGATGGTTCTTTTTTCTCCCAATCACAAGGGTTTGCACCTGGTGGTTTCTGACGGTTAATTGGAAGCATCGACTGGGAAAAGCTTCTAAACTTGATTGACTGGGGATTGCTTTTTTTATCTCTTGCATCTAAGATATCCCTGTCTAAGTTTATGCTCTGGATTATAAATGGGTAAAGCGGACAGGGTGAGAGAGACCTTGTTTTTCCTCTGCTATAAAAATGTTGTTCCCTAAATCATATTTGTATTTCTTGGTAACTGGAATAAAATCCAGATTATAAAATGTTTGCATGAGTTACTACGCCTCTTTACTGTGAATGGAAAGTTCTTGCTTCCTCTAACGCTCAGCATCTGGTTATAAATGGCACTTTAATAAAACAATGTTTACCTCTGACTAAGCTTTGGTGGGAGTTTGAGTATATAGGATACAGGAAATAATAGGATAATGATTTCAAAATAGCCCAGTCATAGTGGTTATTCCCCTGAGGTGTTATAAATTAAAGAGAAAAAAAAAGTCTGTGTAATGATTGTGTTTATTGTAACTGCTGCAGGTTTCCTTTGAGCAGGTTTCCTATGTGCATTTACCGGTGCTCCTCTTATGGGACCTTTTTGACCCCCAGCTCAGGAAAGTACTTAAACACATACTTAAATAAAATACGTACTTAAATACATCTATGAATTGGGCCCTTTATGAATAAGAGAAAACAGGGAGGCAGTGATAGTGATAAACCAGGCCCACCAGACCCTATAGCTGTAAAATGTGACAGATGGTTATAGCTTCATCCGTACCTACCACAGTGCAGTAGCAAAGTGGGAGTGAACACTGTTAAAGGTCCTGTTCTTCCTGAGTCATTAAACCAACGTGCCTTAGGTCTCTAAGGATACAGCTACATAGCAAAAAACAAACCTACCTACCTGCACCCTTAGAGCACAGGGCAAGTGATTTGGGCTTGTGGGGCTAAATAGCCATGTAGATCTTTGGGCTCAAGGCTGGAACTGGAGCCTGGGCTTGAGGCCTTCTCCACCTATCAGGTTTCAGAGCCTGAGCTCCACCCTAAGCCATCAGCATGTCTACACTGCTATTTTTAACCATGCAGGGCAAGCCTGAGTCAATTGACCCAGGCTCTGAAATTCACTGCCATGGGTCTTTTTTTGCTGTGTAAACATATCCCAAGTGGAAAGTTACAGATTCATTGGACTGGCCAATATGCCATTGCTCTCCCTCGTTGAGCTAAGGGGTGAGTAAATAGTAACTGCAATAGGAATCTCTGAAAGCCAAGATGCAATCAGTGTATTAAATTAAAGCTAATTTCTCCCCATTTTAAAACAATATCATGATCACCACCACCAACTGATTATATTTAAAGTGAAAGGATGCAGATGGAATCTCAATTCTTTCAGTCAACATTCAGTCACAGCTGCAAGGGATTAAGAATTGTTTAAAATTCCCTTAAGATTCTGCCAAAGTTGCTAGTCATTAGAACCAGTAGGTGTTTGTCATTCTAGACATTGTTTGTGATAATGAAAATCACAGACTTGTAGGTGTCTGTGCTCCTCCAACAAAAAGAGATGGGGAAAGTGTGGGAAAATAGATCTAATCTCTTTTCATTTGCTTTCAGTGCATTAGTTCTTAGAGGCAATTTCACCCGTATCTACAACAATCTATACAGAAGTAAATTTCAAAACAAAATTACTAAATTGGTAGACCTGGCAGACATGTTGATCTTTAGAAACCAGCGTAGGGCAGCTTTCACAAGATGAGCAGAACAGACTTCATTAGTTCATTTTACCACCTGTTCATTTGTTTTTTCCCCTATGAAAGAATGTCAAATGTTCATCAGAATTAGTTTTTGAAAATACGCAGTATGCCAAATACAGACTATCACTTTTGCCTATGGAACTATGTCCACTAGTAGAAATTGAATTTCTTGTATTCAAACAGATGAAGTGAAAATTGATAGCATTGTAAAGTGGGTTAGCAAATAAAAACACCCGGCACTGGAGTACGTAATACCTAACTCTCTTAAGGCAGAAATTACAGTGTCTGCATGCACTCAAGTGCTAGACTTACAGTTGCAAAAGTGTTTCCATTTTTACCCCCTGCTTTCATTTGCTTAGAACTTTTGGAAAGAGTTGCTTTTGAGGATGAATATTTTCATGTTCAATCTCAGCTGACAGATTATGTTTTGTTGGAAAGTTTGAGGAAAGCTTTTCAATTATTTGTGCCTTATGGATCTGATCCCATGACCCTGGGAATCAATGGGATTATTTCCTTTGATTTCAAAGGGTTTCAGATTGGGCCCTATGTGAAGCTGAAAAGAACTCCACCCACCGTGGAAAAAAATTGTCACACTTCCCCGCCAATTCCCAGACACAGATAACTAAAAAGCATCTAACTTTGATTAACAGGGTGACTTTCCTTGTACTATTTGAAGTACTGGGGGGTGGCTTTCTCCTAGGGCTGGAGAGCCTTGGGCTAAGCCAACCCTGATATGAAATGAGTCCCTTGTGAAGGGAATCAGGCAATTCCCTATAAGGAGCAGAAAAATGGCTCCAGTAAAAGGAAGAGGGCAGCTACACAAGGTGTTGAAATTATTTGGAGGCGTGGGGCTATGATAGCAGGGAGTTTGCAGGATAAAAACCAGCAAGCAGGAAGCTCCCGGGGAATGGGAAACCATGACTATGTTGGGGCTGAACTTCAGAGTCCCAGCAAGAGAGCTGGGAAGACTGGCTGGGAGGTCAGACTGGGATGAAAGAAGAGTCCTTGAACTGACAGAAAATGTCAGAGCTAAGTATGGACTTTTTCTTTGTGTTGTTGGCATGGACTTCACTTTGGGATTCTGGGATTAAACTCACCCCAGACAGGGATATCGTTAACCAGAGACAGCCTCGGTGAGTTCTTAAAGGGAACTGAAGAGAAGAAAAACAGATGTGAGGAGGCTGTAGAGATAGCCCTGGCCAGAGTGCTCAGCAAGCAGCAGTCCTGTCACAATCTGTAGCCTGGGGTGTCAATCAGAAGAACAAAAGAATGGCCATACAGGTCAGACCAAAGGTCCATCTAGCGCAGTATCTGTCTTCTGAAATTGACCTAAGACAGGTGCTTCAGAGGGAATGAATAGAACAGGTAATCATCAAGTGATCCATTCCCTGTCGGCCAGTCCCAGCTTCTGGAAAAAAGGAGCTATGAACACTTCAGAGCATGGTTTTGCATCCCTGCCCATCCTGGCTAATAGCCATTGATGGATCTCTCCTCCATGAACGTATCTAGTTTTTTTTAACCCTGTTATAGTCTTGGCCTTCACAACTTCCTCTGGCAAAGAGTTCCACAGGCTGACTGCCTTATATGAAGAAATACTTCCCTTTGTTTGTTTTAAACCTGCTGTGTATCATGTGCATTAGCAAGGTGTCCCTCCACGTTCAAGCTTTACAAAATTGGTGGGATAATGAAGTCAGAAAGCCTTAAAAGTCACATGCATTCATTTAGCATCAACCATGTCTTTTTAGCAGACCACAGAACCCTGCTCCCTTTGTGAAAGCACAGTGAAGATATTCTGTCCACAATTTGCATGAGAGTGATGACTATATTTAGGAGTCATCAGCCTAAAACATTCCAAAGACAGAGGCTTAAAATCTTTGTTGGGAAAACTTAATCACTCAGGTATTTTGCTTATATCCCTCCCCGTCAATTTTCTCTCCTTAAAATAGGAACATCAAATGATTTATATTGTGGTAGCAGCAGTGCTGAAGGCCTCATGGTGCTGGGCACTGTACTAACAAGTACCACAAAAAAAGTCTCTACCCCAGAGACACATGGTTATGATTCTGATGAGACAAATAGAGGAGAGGTGATAGAAGAGATAACTGTAAAGTCAAGTATGTTTGCTTAAATTAATAGTAATCAACCCTTCAGCAAACTTCAGTTTGTGTGCCATACATGTCTGGTTATTATTTAGCTCATCTAGGACTTTTCACCCATAGATCTCAAAGCACTTTACAAAGGAGGTCAGTATCACTATCTCCATTTTGCAGATGGTGAAACTGAAGCACAAAGAGGCAAAGTCTTGCCCTTGACTTGCTCAAGGTCACTCAGTGAGGCACTGCCAGCAGGACTGGCTCTAGACCAAATGGCAATCCAGGCAAGGAGCATCTTTGGCACCCCCCTCCATTTGTTAAACTTCTGAATATCTTTTTATTGCATTTGTAGCTCATTTCATGACTCTGAAGCATGATTTGCATGCATGGTTTATCTCTGTCATATAAGACAATAAATTTGCATGCTAAGATCTGTAAATCTGTATTTATTAATGCCATATATAAGCAAATAAAAAAGAATTTCCTCAGAGCTTATAGAAACTTTTTAATTTTAAGAATAACTGAAATGTACTAACATCAAGAAATTGAATTACACCAACATTGGGTGGGGCAGTATTAGATAGTGTTATGAGTAGGTGACAGCCTTAGACTGTTAACCATAGTCCTTTAGTTCAAAAGGTCACTTTTCTTCCATCTCTTATCAGCTATCGTCAATTGAAGATATGTTTTAATGAGCCCGAGCTTCAAAAAACTGCGTTCACCACTCACATCTGTGATCAGCAGCATAAGAAGAATCCTCAAAGCTATCTGCTCATTAGGAAAAGTGTCCTTCAGATCTGCATCATGAATGAATTGGAGAACCTGGAGTGGAAAGTGTTTCCCACGTGGCAAAATTTGATGATGATGTCAAATTTGACATAGAGGTCTTCATCATTGATTTCTGAACATTCCCTGTGTGTCAGCATCCGGTGAAGGTGTGTACAATTGTTCAAGAGTGTTTTCCTGTCTGTTGACAGCTTACTAAGGTAATACCAAAAAAAACCCAGTTCTTTTCATGGTGCCTCATTTGTCCAAACCTTTCTCCGATGGACGCTCGTGCAGTGTCAATAAGCAAGTAAAAAAACCTCCCTCTTGAATTCTTCTTGTGAGTTTTCCATCGTTTTGTCTCTTCCCTCATGATCAAACTGTATCTTCTTCCAATGAATACAAGTTTCCTTGAAGACAGGCTCAACTTCTAAGTTTTACACAATTTCTTTGGCAGCAGTGATGGCATTTTCAAATCCATTGTTTCTGTAGGCCACAATGAAATCAAGGCAACTTCTCATTATCAAGATGTCCATCAACTCAGTTTGTATTGCCTTGCTTACAATGTTTACTTGGAACAGGATATTGTGCCAAACTACAACTGACACCAGAAATTTGAAGTCAGTGATCTGGTTTGCCAGGCTTTGCAGCTTGTGTCAGATTCTGGCCTTGGCTTTACTCAACTGTGCCAGTTCCATCAGGCCGCCGTAAACATCTGTCAGTTGGTGCCTCACTGGCCCTATGCTGTCAATGCAGCTCTCCCAGTGAGTGTCACTTAACAGCTGCACAGTCAGATTTGTAACATGGTGCGTGAGGATCTACCACCTGACAGCTGATGCTGAAAACAGGATGTGTATTCTTTCCCATACTCCAAAGCGAGATACTGAATCTAAAAAAGATGCTGCTGTATCTGACACAATCAGGTTGAGGGAATGATAGCCACAAGACACAAAGGATCCTTGCCTGAACATAGGGTAACCAGATAGCAAATATGAAAAATCGGGATGGGGTGGCGGGGGTGGGGGGGTGTTAGGGCCTATATAAGAAAAAGACCCCAAAATTGGGACTGTCCCTATAAAATTGGGACATCTGGTCACCCTACCTGAACCCCACTCTTTCTTCCCTTCATGTTCATACCATTGTTGTAGCCTTAGCCGCAGCAGTCCAGAAGCTTTATTTTATTCTCATTCAAAATGTTCATAAGCAGTTCTGTTAGGCCTTTTCCAATAAAGTCATCCACAGACCAGAAATAGATAAAGCTTTCTTTTACTTGGAAACAGCCATCCCCATCATCAACAAATCTTACTGTAAATGACATCTTTTCACTGTGACTAATGTCGGGAGTTCAGTCTATTATTACGGCGTAGTGCTTTGCTGAGCCACATCAATATGTTATCAAGAATCTTCCTTGCCATAAGGTCAATCAATTTATTTTGAACTGTTTTGTTTGTTTGAATTGTTTTGTTTCAGTAATGGTCCATAGCTTCTTTTTGAACTACTTGATGTAGGTGCTCATGCATGACATCATCGTATTTCCCAAGGAGCTCTACTAAACTGAGGAAATTACCGTTATGTTCAGTGAACAACTTACCCAACAAGCCCCGAAAAGCCAAATTATTCTTTGCAAGGAAGAGGGTAAGTGAGATCAGACACTCAAGCACATTCCTCCAATGCTGTGTTTCTATATTAATAATGGTTTAAAATGAACTAGTTTTCTGTATCTATGTATTTATTAGTTGCTACTTATACTCTTCAAGTCTTAAACCACAAGTATATTGTCACAATTACACAAAAAAACAAGGTTCACAATATTGCAGATGGGCTATCACTTCACTTCAGTTCATTCTCATATCTCACTGACTGACTGGAGATGCCAGCCCCTTATACACCCACGAAGGCAAGTCTGACAACATTCTAGGAGGTTCGAGGAAGATATAGTTCTCAGAAATTCTGGAATGTTCCATGAGATTCTACAAAGGTTCAGAATCTTCTAGGAGGTTAGTGAAAAATGAATCCACATATGGAGTACCTGAAACATTTTACTTCAAACATTCTGTTTTCCCTTTTGTTGCAAAAAACAAAAATAGCAGTCCAGCACCCCAGGCAGTCACTTCCCCTAAATCTGGCCCTGCTTACCAGAGCCAGAAACAGAAGCAAGGTCTCCAGAGACCCAGTCTAAACAGGCTGTTTTCCCAGACATGTGTTATGATTTATTGTATGATATGCTGCTCTTCGAGATGCCTTGAGCATGGCATGGCATGAGCTGTAGAAAACATATTTCTCTTCTTTTCTGTGTTTTGCCCTGGGTCACAGAAGGCAGATGTTTTCGTTACAGCTCTTATCCTTCATACACTACAGGTCAATGTTGGAAAACTATAAGTAGGTACATTTGGAAAGAAAAACATGGACTCAACTTTTGCATCAATTTTTCAAAGCTTCTCCATAATTTCAGATGCAAGTTGTGTGTACAAATCACAATTTGCATGGGAAAACCAGATAAATAGAGGCATAAGTATGCGACTGGCACTCACAATAACCTGGTCCTCACTACTGCATTGAGATCTACTGGTACAGACCCCTGTACAGACACAGAGATATAAGACTTTGCATCAGTGCAGAGACCCGCAGTAATGGAACCTGATGCAAGATCAATGCAATAATTTGTGTGTGCAATCTCCAAAGCTGTGTTTTGAAAATTTAGCCCTTTGACTCCAGAGGAATGAAACAATATTTAGGAGTGACACCATGAAGAAGTGGTAAACAGTGTTTGCAAGTTTTGTTTTAAAAAGCACAACAAGCTACATTTAGCTATGGTACAGTAACTTTACTGTGTGTCAGTGCCATTTTGGTGGCAGGATGTAAAGAAAGATAGTTCACTTAATTGGCAAGAGCGGAACAAGACAAAGTGAGAACCAGGAAAAGCTACTGAGGACAGGTAATTGAAAATGTTGCTCCTCAGATACTCTAAAAAACCAGCAGCAAGTACAAATGAGAAATAAAATCACCTAAATAATGAACTGCATTATACACTACCAGGATTTTACTGGGCAATTGGTTCTGTTGCATTTGCTAGTGGCAACTGATGGCTGGACATCATGTAATTTACTGCATAATATCAGTCTATTAGTGCCTTCCAGAGGCAAGAAGATGAAGATCCTGCTATATTCTATAAAGCAGAGAGGATCTCTCCTGTAGCTGAAGAGGCTGAATGCTGTGCTCTTAGAACTGAACAGTCTAGGTTCTTGCCTCTGTGCCCCAGATATGTGAGAAGTCTACACATATACAGATGGGAATTTTTTGTTGAACCAGCTGGAGTAAGTGTAAACAATTAGTGGTGTCCGCTGACAGGAATGCCTTTCTGTACACTATTGAACTGAATGTACATTTTTGGGGTCCAACTTATAAATGTGAGGATCTAAACAGATATCTTAATCCTACTTTTTGACACTGGAATCGGCCCTTAGCTATGCCAAATGAATATTTACACATATTTGGGCCAATCTGAGCCTCCCAATCTGGGATGCTGAATGCCCTGCTAAACATACCCATATTTAAGAACTGGGTTCCCAATGGAAGGTGCTGGCTGCAGGTCAGGCTATTTATTTAGGTGAGTAAGTATGAACTTAGACACTTATCTATAGGCACTTATATTGGAAGATTCTGGCCTACCAGTGTATCATTGTAAGTGTGCACAGGAATGGTGTGTATATATGCTGTGTGAACACTACGTTGACTGCACACTGACATTGCACATTCTTCTTTGGAATAATTCCTATAGAAGAATATTTAAACCTTTCTGTGTTTGGAAAGAAGAAAATACAGGAGCTCTAGTGAATCCATCAGCCTAGGGCACTTTGCTGCACTCTTGCTCCTTGGACCTTAAAGAGTAATATCCACAGGGATGTTGTTCTCCATATTGCAGCTTTTCAGCATAAGAACTAGGGCATGTTGTGAACCGGCACAACCTTTTCAGCTGGATTTTTCTTCTGCCCCAAGGTGCTTTTGGACAGATCTATCTCCACTAGTACCACTATACCACTATACCAAACAACTTAGGCTTAGAGTGGCAGGTGAGCTTTTGAACTGTGACAGAGAGTCTCTTGTAAAAGGAGCCACTGTTTCTTTAAATTGCCCTTTCAAAACATAGCAATGAAATAATGTTTATTATTTCACAGGATACTGTCAAATAACTCAGCTTCAACATTGGGCCTATTTTTATTTGGAAATGCTGCTGTCAGGGGCAGCTCCAGCTTTTTTGCTGCCCCAAGAGGCGAAAAAAAAACCCCTCAAGTCATAGACCTGCCGCTGAAACACTGCCGTTGGACAAAGATGCCGCCAAAAGAAGCGGAGCACCGCCCCAAGTACATACGGCGCGCCGCCCCCTCAATGTTCACCGTCCCGTGGGGCACTGGTGCCTGGAGGCAGCCCTGGCTGATGTTACTATAAGTCTATCCATTAAAAGAGCTGGGGAGGGTCACTGCGGAAATAAAACAAAAATGTTTTTCTTTTAGATAAGTTAAGAAGCGATTTTGAAATACCACCAGAATGCTTAATGCACAGGCAAGGTTTCAAGATCGATCCACCTCCTCTATCTGTTACCAGTATCTGAACCGGCCCCCCATGGCAAAGTGCCATCCAGCAGCAATGCTTCCGCTACAGTGGTACAAATGCAAGCAAATCCCACCTTTCTCCCAGGGGAATATGACTCCCTGAGAGAATAACCCTCTGTCTAACAAGGTGCATGCAAGAATGTAATTCTGTGCCAACAGGGAGGCAAGAAGGCGGGTGACTAACTTCAGCCCAGCCACCATGTTTCCAAAGACTGCTGAGACCTTTTAAAGGGTACTAGTGACATTGTCTAGATATGTAAGTCAGAATGGTGCTGACCTGTTTTGTGACGTCACCCATTTAATAGCCAACTAAAATTGGACTAAGCAGCTAGTAGTGGCACCAGCTCTTTTGATGGGTTCACTTTGTCTCAGGGAATAATTGCAGTACACTGTGCGCTAAGCAGTAAAAACAGGGATAGTCAGGCCACCAATAATAATTCTGAGTTCAGAGTACTAGGGACAATAAGCTTTACTGGAGGAAAAGGGTACAAGGAAGAAGTTAACTCTAAAAAAGTGTCAGTTTACTAATTCATACCTCCTCCATCTGCAGCCAGAAATTCCCGTTCCCAAAGGCCTCAGAGCTTTGTCCTCAAATATCAGCTTTGAGAGCTCCCCTTTCTTTAGACTTGTGGCTGGAAAGTGCAGGTACTGAAGTAGGAATAACTATAGTTTTCAGGTATCCAAGCCCAGTGGCCCTTGCAAACACATAGTCCAACACAGCTCTCCTGTGCCAAAATTCCAGGCTGTAAGGGTCTAATATGAATCAAAATGCAGCAATTAGGCTCTTCTTCCCACAAAGGTTCTGTCAACCCTATGGAATAGACAATAGTTGCAGGGACATCCCCAACAGTACTTACATCAGCAGCTGGAATGGAGATTGAGCCACATGACTGGGCCACAGCAGGTAGTCTCAGCTGTCAAACCAGCCCTTCATGCCATTTGCTGTTTCCCCTCTTCTAAGAGAGAGAACGGTGACTGGGGCCAGATAGGGAGCCAACAGGACGGAGAACAAGGGGCTGCAGAAGTTCTCCTTTTACTCTGCCTCCCTCTGTTTCCTCCAAAAACTCTCTCTGCTCTCCTCTTGCATCATTCACGCTCTCTCAGTCCCATTTACTTTTCCATCAGGATGTAGGGTGGGGGGAAATGGGGAGAGGGATGAGAGGACTAACGAGAGCAACTGTTTCCACATTCAGGGAATGCTTTGTACTGCCACAGAAAGCATTCCACTCCTTAGACTAACAATACTTCTTACAATAGTAAATTGTAACCCCAAGCAGGCTATAGGCCAATCAGTTGGTTTCAACCAAGTTTCATCAATTCTGCCCTCACCAGTGACTGATGGCTTCAATTTTTATAGGTGACACAGTCACAGTACTCAGTGGACCAAATCCAGAAGTCCTTACACAGGCAAAATAATCATTTGATGTCAGTAGGGTTGTCACCTAAGTAGAGAGACTAAGTAAGAGAATGCAGAATATAGAAAGTAAAAAAAAGAGCTAAGTTCCAGCATTCGTTCCTGCCCAGCCCCTCATTCATGTGAATGACTGTTTCGAGACGTCAGAGGAAAATGATGCAAAGACTGAAAAATGAATCAGTGGCATAAGGCAAACAAGACTGAGATTTTAGAAGGCAGGATGTTGTTATTCAAAAGATTTGACTAGTTTAAAACTCTGCACTGCCACATTTCATATGCTTACCGCTTTAAAAAAGATGTAAAGTACATTTAGCCTATTTTATGAGCACTAAACTGACAGCACTGGAGACTGAAGCTCTCGGTTTACCCTCAGAGCAAGTACAGAACAGCACTGCAAGCTGCTCCTTTTCCTGTCAGTCCTCTCTTCTGCTGTCCATTACTTCTGTCCTGGAGGAACAGCCTCCAGAGCTGGGAGATGGTTTGGGGTCACAAGGTGTGTTCTTTACGATAACCAATTGGAATCTGGATCAGGTCAAAATCCTTTACAGTCCCTGGACTCTGTGTTGAATCTACCAACAAAAGTGCCAGTTCCTGCCAGTTGCGGTGTTGTTTCCACATTGAGCTAGATGTAGGACTGGTCATCAAAAATTTCCATAACTGATTTTCATAGAAAATATGTTTTTCAATTAAACAAAATTCCTTGTGAAAAGTGTCTGCTTTCTGGGGAAAAAATAGATTTTTTTCAACATAAAATCAGCATTTGAAATATTTTGTCCCCAAACCAAACTGTTTTGATTCTGAAATGCCAACATGGTACTTCATGCTTCCATTTTCCTCTATGGGCTGGGCACAGGGTTACCACCTGGCCAGTATTTGATCCTGTTTTTTTGTATGGATTGGCCAGTTGCCAGATAAATAATTTAATCTGCCGGGGGGGTTTTACATGGGTCTAAAGATTTGCGTGATTGTCATAATACACTGGGATATCTAATCTGTGTCCAGCTAAAGATACTGAAGTGTTCCCACTTCCCTGGTTAAGTAAGAAAATGATGCTCTCTCTTTAGAGACTCTACGTGGCTACTGAAGGGGGCGCGGAGGTTGATAGGGTGACCAGACAGCAAATGTGAAAAATCGGGACAGGTGGGGGAGGTAATAGGAGCCTATGTAAGAAAAAGACCCCAAAATTGGGACTGTCCCTATAAAATTGGGACATCTGGTCACCCTAGAGCTTGGGAAGTTGCCTTGTGGTTACGGTTTGAGATTGCAGCACTGAATTTTTTTGGTTTTGTTTACACTAAAGTTGTCCATGGACATTCCTCTTCTCTCTGCTTTGGCCATTTTCCAACCAATGCAGATCACCAACTCATTTCACATAGGCAGTGCCTAGCCAATACCTTGTTTTGTCCTGTACCGAGGAAAGTTGCTCATTGAAATCATTATGAAGAAGGACCCTCTGAATTAATAGGATGCTTTTTGGCATTTTAGCTTTCCCATTGCAGGCAATAAGAAGTTCACCTTTGATTATCTATTTAGCTAAATTGGACAGAACACTTTGAGCAGAGAATGTCAATTTAAAACATCTCATTTTTTGCTTTTCCTTATCCTTTACACCCTAATCTATATACATGCATACCTCTGATATGGACACCCTTTAATCTTGGCTCTGATTCGCTTCATAGTGTGAACTAATTAAGCAGAAGCAGACATGTGGCGATTATAAGCAGCATGAGCAATTCTGAGTTTTTTCCATTATTTAAGCACTTGACAGCAATTCTGTTCTTTAAAGGGGCAGTGCCAGGGCTGGAAGCCCTGAAACTTGACCTAATTTTAGTTTCTTATATACTTGTTTTAATTACCTATTGAGCGCCAGCAATATGTTCTCGGCTGTATAGAATGCAGAGGAAGACATGGGCTGTCCCCAGAATATCTTAAAATAGGAGACCCTGAACCTGCAAACTAGGGTGACCAGACAACAAGTGTGAAAAATCAGGACGGGGTTGGAGGTAATAGGAGCCTATATAAGAAAAAGACCCATCAGGACATATGGTCACACTACTGCAAATGCTCACTGCTTTGACTCATGTGCACAGTTTCACTGATCACGTAAGGGCCTGTGACATGAAGCCTCTCAAAATTATGACTCTGATCCTGAAAACTGTTTGATGAATGTGGATTCCCATGCATGCCCTGGGCTTCACTGAAGACAATGGGAATCCGCTCAGCATGGCATGCAACAGCTTGGAGCATCAGAGCTTATATTAGTTGGCAAAGTCCATATAATTATTTTTTCCAAAACAAATCTTACTTAATGCTCTTTTTTATTTTAGGAAAAACAAAACAAGAAAACCAGTGCCAGCAAACCTAGCGCTTAAGGAAGAACTCTCAGGGAGCAAACAAGTGTGCTTGCAGATGTTTTTTAAACGTCCAAAGAATTATAATACAAATCACAGGGAGCATTAAAAAGAAATTTAGAAACGGCCAGAAAAAAAGGTCATGATGGCGGGGGACTCTAATTTCAGAAATGCATGTGTCAGAAGGAGATTCTCCAAAGTCAGTGTGAGGCGTGCCAGCTGCCATTTGTTGTGCCTTTGAAATCGCCCCGGAACCAATAATCAGAAACCTTGAATAAACCACATTGGTTATGGTTCACAAGAATACTATGACAACAAAGATTTCATGTATGACAGAGGAAGCTTGCGCTCTGGCTAACCATACCTAAATTAAATGTGGCACAGGGGAAACATTTTTTCTTGCTTGTTTCATTTAAAGTGAGGTTACAATCAGGAAAGTGGGCATAAAAATAGTCCTTCAGTACTACATACATTAGCTCCTGCTGTCTTAGTTACAGCTCTTGGTTTATGGACACAAACAGAATCTCCCTAGTGTGGGCCCTACAGTTAAGGAAAAGTTAGCTGTATTCCATGCTGCCACATCTATCAGCAAAGCACTCACCCCTTCCCCTTTGATCCCACAATCATTGTTGTTAGTGGTGACGTATGAGGCAGGAAGAACACAGCTTGATTGTGAGATATCGCTTTGAACTTGTACTTGCTGGCAGGTAAAAGCCTTATATTGAGCTTTAAACAGAGCACGCTTTATATGGGAACCACTGAGAAGGGAATAAATAGGGAAAACCCAGCTGTCATTTTATAGAGTTACTTCTCAGACCATGGCCACACTTTGACAAAGAAATTGGGGTGAATTTAAGTGCTGAAAGGCACCCAACTGTCAGTCCCGTAGAATAAGGTCCTCTATTTATCCCCAAAAGGGGTACAGAGTAGGTAGTGGAAGCTTCCCATGTTACCCTGTGAATGTGCCTCCACCCTGTTGCCATGGGACCATCGCTAAGGGTAAAAGAGAAGTTTAGTCTCCAGGCCTTGTTCACTCTGCTGAGACAGTCAACAAACGCCAATTGTGATGTTGAGTTTTGAGATAGTGACATCTGTCCTATAGGAACTGAACCCACCAGTTCAGCTCACAGGACACCCACAAGTCACGTGTTGAACAAAAATGATTTTCAGTCTCTACCCAGCTCACATCTATACCCCTAGCTGGCTTTCAGACAGCAATCTGTTATTAATCCATGAGTCCATACAGCTTCTCGGAGCATAGCTATGCTATAAATGATCAAACTGTGACAATCAACAGCTAAGGAGTTTCCTTGGGCTTTATGACCTAGTAAAAGCGCTGACGTTCTCAGGATACAGGGATTGAGGTTGTTGTGGCTGAAGAGAGAGTTTCTTGAAAATTAACAACCAGTCAGAATTCCAAATTTTCATTCCCATCAGCCTCAAAGGTCTGATCATGATCCTTTCAGACACCCTGTGGAAACCAGCAGTGGCACAGCTCTTCATATTGTTGGCTAGCATTGTATGATATTAAATAAGCTTGTACTCCTTGCAGCTGTCATTGCTATCATGTGTCCCCTAGATCTCTCCTCCCTCAGACAGTATTCAAGGCTTGCTGTGAAAGCAACTTGTTAAAATAACAATAATGTTTACCACCCTGAAATGCCTCTCTTGCATTGCAGTATGGAGGGAAAAGCAGCAGTCATTTGTTCTGACATGTATGCTCATTATTACTGCATACATTGTGCGTGGATCTAACCAGTAATTATTTCACAGTGGAGGAAGGAAAGAATATTGAATTCTCATCCTCTCTGGTTTTATTGTAGTCCTTGTCTACTCAGTTTAGATTGCCAGCTAGTGACAACTGACATGGTGGATCATGAGGATGCCGTCCGCTAGGAACTGATTTGAGTCCGTCAGAGACTTATGAACAAATGCCTTAAAAATGTGCATTACAATAACCAACCAAACCCAGGGGAACAAAGCACACAGTTCCATACAGTTTACGGTCAGTAATATTTCCAAGGAAGTTGTCACTACCACAGTATTTTTTCAATTCCTGTGCAGTATAGGTAATCATCTAACAGATTTTATAGAGGTTTCATAGAATGTAAGGTCAGAAGGGACCAGTAGATAATCTTGCCTGACCTCCTGACTAGCACAGACTATTACATTTCACCCAGACATCTACGTATTGAGCCTAATCCTCAGGAAACTGAACCACTTTGTGCCACAGGCAGAAAACAGAAAAGACTCAAAGTCCCACCAGTGCCTGATACCCCGCCGATAGCAGAAAACTCCTTAAGTGAGATATGGCCAGATGAGCCTAGCAGGCAATTCACACTCCATGCTTCAGAGGAAGGCAAAAACAAGCCAAAAAATCCCAAGGTCCCAGCCAATCCGACCTGGGGGAAAATTCCTCCGCATCAACCACCTGTTTGACCCTGAGCATGTGAACAAGACACACCAGCCAGGCATCTAAGAAAGAGTATTCTCTCTACTGCATCAGAGTCCTGGCCCACCCCATCTGGTGTCCCATCTTCCACAGGGATCAATCCCACCCTAGAATGCAGCTGGCCAGTTAGGCACTGGGTGCACTTGATCCAGTGGCAGTTTCCTGCACAGCACAATGCCACCTCTCTCATTTCTCCAGGGTTAGGAACCCTTTTTCCTGGTCACTTTTCGGTGAGAAGTCTTCTATGAGTCCTGATAGTCAGATGGCTCCTGGTGAATCTTTTCTGCCTCCAACTTCTTTGCAGCTTCTAGCTCACCATGCAGCCAGCATTTCCAAAACAGAGTCCAGCCAATTCACCTGACCTGGCCAGGGAATGGGGATGTGCAGCAGGGAAGGGAGCTGCTGAGAGTTAGAGCCCCCGTGCTTAACAGATCCATCTCACTTGATTACAACATGGGGGTCCCAAGCCTTTTTTGCAAAGCTTCCATAGCCAGATCGAGGCTCCCCGTGGCTTTTATTATGAGTCTTTGGTATGTATCGTTTAGCATGTCTTCAATTTCTATGTCTCTTATAGTGAAAAGATTAGATATTTGGCTACTGTTTATTCACTACTCAGACTAAATACATTTGTCTGCAAAAATAACCCCAGCACACATGTCCATTTTTAAAAAATATTAAAATGATAGGCATGCCTGGTTTGATAAACCTGTGTAATCCGAGATTTTAGTCAGTTTAATTAAATCACCAGAAACAACATGTCTTGTGTAGCCTAAAGAGGCTCAATGGGATAACATCCAGCTAAATACAGAGATTGGATGATTTATATTACTGTAAAATGTTTCTCTAAAAAAGTTCACTGTTCTAATGATTATCATTTTGTAGCTGATATTTACAACACAATGATTTCTAATGATTATCATTTTGTGTCTGATATTTACATGGCAATGATTTGTACATGTGTTAAAACTTCCTAAAAAAAATAAAGCTTAAAAAAAAAGTTTAGTGTATTTTGAAGTTTTTTCTGCGATATCATGATTTTTGCTTCCCTCCCTCCCACTCCCTTAGGGCCATTAGCTTTCTAGAAAATATAAGTTCCTCTGAAGACCATCTCATTCAGGATGATAGTATAACTAGATAATCAGCACAGAGAAATAATGTTATCCCGGGGCCGGAGATTGTTCCAGTAAGATTGACAAGTCATTGATAGGTTGAAGAGATTTGGAATAAGCTTGCATCACCGTTTTACTCTCTTTTCTTGCTTATAGGCCTCCATTTGCATTTTCTTTATTTTTATCTTGCATGTGATTGCATTGGTACGTAATATTGGCATTCCCGCATTTAGGAAACAGGCTTAATATTTAGAGTAGATCATTAGTGTTCTCCAGCCTGTCAGTCAAATGCTGGTGAGGATACATATTAGTAAGTGGCTGTGTTTGCCCTACAATTTGACTTTGTAGCACTTCAAATTTTATCCTGAGAGCCAGACTGAGTGAAAAGCTTATTTAAAGTCTATGGAAGTGGACAAATACCCTCCTGGTTTTGTGTTGTTTATGTGTTTGTTAATTTGCATTAAATAGGGTTAAGATGTGGTCCATCCTTCATTTCTCAGAGAGAAAACTAATTTAGCTTTTATTAATTGTACTGTTGCTGGTCCTTTTGTGGAGGATGTTACAGAAAAATTTGCTCATGTTGCAGCTAACACAGGTATCCCTGGAATTAATCGGGTTGAGAGCATCTCCGCTTTCGCATTTGGGGGAAATTTAGTCCATTTTACCACTTCTCGGGGAAATGTAAGGATTGAAGATTTAGGTTAAATAATTTTAGAAAGGCCTTCTGGATGCATTCAGACCAAAGTTTCAGAATGCCACTGGATATATTGTCTGGACCACATGATTTCCTGGACTTGCGTTGGTAGAGATTTTACTTTAGTTCATGGTATTTAAGGGGATGTGGTAGCTCCTAATGGTGTTTCCAAGTGTAGTTATTTTTCTAATGATATTGCCTTTTTCTTATGTCAGATTTCTGGGTTTGTAGAGATCTTGGAAGTGTTCTGTCCAAATTTTACCATTCTGGATGACTGGATTTTTGAGTCTATTTGGCTCAAATTCTTTCCAGATTTTCCAGATGGAGTTACTGTTGCATCTTCAGTTGTTTCCAATTACATTTCAAGAGAAATTCAGTCAACCATGATGTAGTTACCCAAAAATAGAATTTGGCCAGAACATGGGTCTCATTCTTCTTTCAAAAAGCACTATGGGACCTTCAGTTGCCACAAATGACCAGGCACTTAGTTTTATTTCTCCTCCAAAACACAGATGTCATTGGACATCTTTGGGTGAGATTACACCATGAAATCTTCTCCAAGGCCTATATTTTCAAATGTGACTAAAAATTACCCATTTTGGGGTGCACGATTTGAGAGACCTAGAAGGAGCTAGACTTTCTGACAGTGCTGAGCACCTTTTATCTGAAAATCGGGCTCCTTTAAGGCATCTCTGCTTGAGCACCCAAAATCATTAGTTACTTTTAAAAACATAGGCACTGGTTAGTTGTTTTTTGCTCAAAATATGTATTTCCTGTAATATTCTCACCCTTTTCCCCTCCTGTTTAGAGTGTCTATGGCCTTTGCTCCTTGTACTTGCTCTGACTGCTTCGCTTGCATGGATGGGAAGCTGCCTGAGTTCTAGGTGCTTCCTCATTTGCCAGAAAAATAAATGTTAGTGCAAGAAAATAAGAGCATTGTTTGCAAAGAACAATATAGTACATCAGGCATACCAACGAATGCTTTGATATGCTGCTAAGATAAAACATAATGCTACATCATTGAGGTAGATTAGAATGTTCTGTTAAAAGGGTTGAATGTCATGTTGTGTGAAAAATTTTGAGAATTGCATTTAGGAACCAGGCTCAGTGTTTAGAGTAGAACACTGGCATTCTCCAGCCTGCCCATCAAATGCAGGGGAGGATGCATCGATCTGCATTGTCCACCAGGTTTAAAGAGAGGGTTCAGATTCACTGAAGAAATGCGGATATATTGTTGCTAACTGGATATTGATTTTGATACCGATGAGCCCTAAAAGCACAGGACTCTCCCAGTGGGTGTTTCAGGTCTGGGATTTGGGTTTATGCCCATTTCTAGTTTTGTGTAAAAAGCAGTGATAGAGCAGAATGTGACAATATGTTGTCCAGTTCTGTTTACTGGGTTTCACTTGTTGTGAAGCTGCTAAGGGAAGTACTGAGAGTTAACTACTGCTCTTAATATTCTTGCGCCTGCAAAGCAGGGCTTCCAGTAACAGCTGAAAGCCCCCTGTTGTGAGCAGTAGGCATTTGCTGAGGCTGCAGCTCACTTGGAGCCTGAAAAAAGAGGAGCCAGGCTGCACATGGAAAGTAAAGCTCCATTGATACTTTCCTGCTGGGAAAAGTACCCCTTAAGGCTACTGAACTTCAGCCAGTTCTCTCTCTCTCTGATCCTGTAACCGCCATCTGTTAATACAGCGTTTAGCACATTGCCCTGAGAGGGTGACACTGGTGGCGACTGAAGTGCGTACATCAGAACACAGCACAAACATGTGCTTCCTGGTCTCTAGAGCCTAATAACTAAACAAATCAAAAACACCAACGGGAGCTGTTGCTGCAGTGGAACAAAACATAATAGCAGCCCTTCAAAGAGCCATCTGGAGTGTGGCAAGGAAGGTGCTCCATGCTAATACCCCCTTCTTTCAGCAAGCCTCTCTGGTGATGCTACATCTATATTAACCACCAGTTTCATGCTGGAGAGCTACAGATGATGCTCCTGATCCTGCATCTACCAAAGTCAATGGGAGCTTTCCCACCAGCATCAGTGGGAGCAGAATGAAGCCCGATGTGAAGGTTGAGAATGTTATTAAACTCATTGTGGACTTGACCTTTGACTTTAGATGGTCTCTTTTTGGAAGGAAGGTAGCTGTGAATAAGTTCTCCCTCTCCCACCTTCCCCTTCACATTTATTTCAGATGTTGTAACACACCCTTGAAGGAGATAGGTAACAAAAAATAAAACAGTTTCTCACTGGAGTAGCAGGGGATAGGAACATGGTAAAAACATTACATTCAAACCCTTTTAAGGAGAAGGATTTCTTCACAATGCTCTCACTTTTGCTTCTGGCTTGGCTGTCTGCTGACATCAAACACCTACAAATATCCAGAGGGCCGGATCTTCCTCTGCATTGGGATGGCTTTGCATTATCCATCAGTGTAAAGCAGCTCTAAAGCCATCTTAGTTGGCCACAGGAAAATCACCACTGCAGAGGGAGAGACCCAGTTGGTGTGGACCCAGTCTAGTGGCTCCTATACGCCCCAACTCCCAGGCCCAGTGCAGGAAGCATAGCCAGAGGCAAGGAGAATTAACCCCTGAATCCCAGTGATAACCTCGTTGCCAAAATGGGCCCTTGGAGCCACTGGCAGCTGACACAAGTTAGGGCAGCCTTCAGGCTGCTCTCACTAGAGCGAGAGGAAAGGAACTGGCACAGAGTGGTCCCAGGATCACAGATGGGGATATCCAAAGGTGGCTTCAAAGCACCTTTGGGTCATTTCCTGAAACTGTGCCAAGTGCTCCTAGGCCACAGCAGAAGATCTGCCCTAGAGACGCTAGTTCATTCATCGGTGTTGGCTTGGTCCCGAAGTCTGCACCCAGGCCTCACTCCCCTGACACTTAACAGAAATGTGTCTGAGTGATGGACTGATCCCTGTGTTGACAAAGTGAGTAATAGAATTTGTCATTTCCATGAAGCTTACTAGAAACCCTACAGGCATTATGGGGAGGGGCCGGGAACACCAACCAAGTAGAACAAGATTATAGATCAGTTGTCAGATTGGAAGAGAAATTTTTCTTTCTTTGGACAGATTGCTTGCTGAGGATCATTAACCATTTAGGACATACTTTATTTTTTATTTTTGTAATTACTTTCAAACCCAGTGATAGGAAAATGAAACCCCATTATGACAAAATAATATCCCATTTGTTTTCAGAAACTAATCCTTCAAGTCTGATTAGAGAGAAGAGGCGTCTTGTTGGGGTTTAATATATTCAACAGCTCTGAGAGAACAGGCCATGCTCAGAACAGACAAAACGAGATCATTGTACTATTTTTAATATGTTTACAACATAAATGGTATTGCAGCTAATTATATACTCTCCCTGCTTTACTCTGATAGCTGGTGATTCAGACTCACATCCACCTGCCTTGGCAAAGGAGTAGAAGGAAGCAAGAATCCACCTATGCCTAATGTGAGTAATCCAGACCTTGGGTTTAGGCACATGGCACTAAGGAGGATTATTTGCTGCATAATCTCTCTGCAGAGCAAATGGGTGGGGAGTAACAGGGAATAAGTGAACCTTGGTTTTGGGTCCCCTATTGCTGATTTAGGCCTCCTCTACCCACAGTTTTCGTACTGATTCAACTATTTGGGTTAGACGTGTGATTTTTCTGCTAATATAGTTATACCAGTACAAGCCTGAGTGGGGATGCAGTTATAGAACTATAAAAGAAATTTACACTGGCATAACTTATTCCCCTTCCTATACATAGGAATAAATTATCCTGGTGTGAAGCATTTATACTGATATAACTGCATCCACCGGAGGCAAGGGTGGAAGACACCATACTGCTTTAAGAACACCACTATAGTTAAAGTGGTACCACCTGTGTGTAGACAAGGCCTTACTGCTCCACAGGAGCAAGGAAGAAGCAGTGGAGGAATTGTGAGTAGAGCTGGTTGGGAAATGTTTGGAGGGAGGAAAAAAATGACAAAAATTAAAAAGCTTAGTTTTTTGTCAAAAAAAAGTTTCAGGTACAGTCAAAAAAACCCAAACCCAACTCTGAACACTTTTCAGCTGAAATTTCAGTTTTTGTTTTTCAGTGAAAAGTCCAAAATTTAATCCAAACAGGCTTTTCCTGCAGAAATTTCCATTCTGGTGAAAAGACATTTTTTGTTGGGAAAAAAAAAACCCTTAGAATGAACGATATCAAACAGCTCTATCTGTGACTCAGAGGGGTGAGTCTCACTCCCAGTGCCTCCCAGAGCAGTGCGTCTAGGCCAACCTCACCCCTAGCCCCCCCAACCCTGGTGATAATTTCTGTTCTTCTGCACTGGAATTGCAGAAAATGTGTGCTCCATAGAAACTAAATGGGGAGATTGTTATTCACATATCACACAGTAGATGCCATCTGCTTGGAGTGCTACAGCATCCACTTTATGATGATCACCTATCCACTCCTGATATGCAGCTGTCAACCATAACCATTCCAATGAAACCTCAAGATCCTGGGCGCATGTAAAGATGGCTTGAGGTTCAATAGGATTTGGATCCACCAAAATTTCAGGAATTCCCCCAACAGGCACTTCTCCCATCGTAACACCACCCTCTTCTCTAGCTATCATGTTCTTTTTATTACGCTCAGATGGTTGATATTCACTGACTGTGTTATTTTGGCAGCTCCCTGTAGTCAAAAGCCCTACCCTTCAAAGTGGAAGTTGGCTTCTGGTTGACTCCAGCCATCCCTCTACATCCTTAGGTAACAATCACAGCTGTGCCACACACCACTTCTGAGATGAACGGAGTGAACTGATCACTGGCGTAACTTGTCTGGTCCCATGGAAACTTGAAGCCACTGGAGTTGCACCAGATTTGAATACAGCTCTTAACCTTCCCAAAGGAGACAGTCTAGATCCATCACAGTAGCCAGACAGCTGCCAAAAATGAGCTGTGCGCTGGACGGCTGTCCGGTACTCTGTCTCTAATTCACTGCTGAGCTCAGGCCACCTCTGGTGGTGGGCCTCTCACAGAGTCTACTCACCTTGAGTGTGCCCCCTCCTGGTTACTCTGGGAATTAGATGATTCCAGGTCCATTTCCTCCTTTCCATCTATTGCTACATGACCTGCCTTCTTTTCCTGGCTCTCAGCCAGACAAGAAACTCTGTGTTCATGGCTTAGCCTAGTCACATGTCCCCCACTTCCAGGGGATCAAACTCTCTTCTTATGAACAGGCTCAGGCAGTCTTCCCATTCACTGCCCAACTGGTGCCACTTCTCCAGTTGGAGAAGAAGTGGCACCAACTGGGCAGTGAATGGGAAGACTGCCTGATAGAGGAACCCAAACCCCAACCTCTGCTCTGAGGTCCAGCTCAGAGACCTTCAAAACAGCAGCCAAGGTCTGTTCCAATCTAGACCTTACAGCTTTTCCCCTGAGCCCTTCCTAGCCTTCTGGCTCCCCACCCCTTCTCTGGGTTTACCAGCTCTCAAAATCCCTCCTCTCAGGAGTAATTGTAGTCTATTTTGGCTCCATAATTACCCAAATACACCTCCCAGGGAATGACTGCAGACTATTTTACAGCCCTCACACTGCTGCCAAACTCCTGTCTTTATAAACCCAGCCCAACTCGTTCCTCCTCAGCTGGGCTCTCTCACGATTCAGGTAGGGAATTACTTAAGCCCCTTGATTCCTCTCAGCTGTGACCTGTATGGTTAATTAGCCACCTTCTTAACCTACATTAACCCCTTCAGGGCAAGTGTGGGGTGAACAACCCCATCACAGGGCCCAAGATCACAGGGATCTTGCCTTAGTCTACACTTGGGTATATCAGGCACACTGAGCAGAAACTGAGTGGCTAATATTCTGCCCTGCAAATAATATTAATAATCAAGGGTGAAATTTTGAAGTAAGCATCTGCCTTTTAATGGGCACTAGCTAGTTCTGGTGTCAGTGCCCACTCTGTGGTCTAACAGTAGGAACCCAAAATAAAGGCAGGCATCAGGCCTGATTCTCCTCTCACTCACACCCTGTTTTACATTGGTGTAACTCCACTGACAGTAATGGAGTTACTCTTGATTTAAATAGTTGTAACTGATAGGCGTGTCAGACTCAATGTTTATAATGGTGGAGTGCTCTTTATGTGTCTTTACCACTTAGTTGTTCCCTAGGATGCTTTCAGGGTATTCATATGTGCATTGCTGGATGCCTCATTATATATTAAAGTGTAATTACCAGCTCAGTCCTGCGCTCACACAATACAGCCTCACAAGTTTGCATTCTTCTCCCAATGTTTTGTTCCACTTGAAAAGTGAAACTGACAAGAGGCCTGATTTCTTAAGAGCTGGGACAAAGCCCTTCAGAGGTTAGCATTCTTCTAAATTTTACTTTGCGTCTGCCATGCACAAAGCACATTTTCACTCTCAGGGGCAAGACAACTAAGTGCGGGGTGTGGCAGAGGTGAAAGTAAGCTGGTCCGCCCCAGTACGGTGGACTGGCAAGAGCCAGTGCACCGTACCGGGATGGACTGGCTTCCCCAGGTGGCAATTTAAAGGGCCTGGGACGCCCAGCAGCAGCTGGAGCCACAGGCTGTAAAACAGCAGCTGGAGCCACAGGCCTTTTAAATTGCCAACAGAACCCTGCTGCTGGAGCCCTGGGGTAGCAGCGGTGGGGCTCTGGTGGCTATTTAAAGAATCTAGGGCTCCTGCTGCCTCTACCATCCCGGGTCCTTTAAATACCTGCTGGAGACCTGCCGCCACTACCCCAGGGCTCCAGCAGCAGGGCTCCGGGGATGATTTAAAGGGCCCCAGAGAGTAGTGGCAGCCAGAGCCTCAGGCCTTTTAAATTGCCGCCGAGCTGGCCACACCTCATCCACTAGAGGCCACACCTCTTCCGGTCAAGGGCCTGCTCTCTCTCCTCAAGACTCCCGAGTCCCAGTAAGTCCTTTAAGTTACTTTCACCCCTGGGTGGTGGTAAAAGAGACAACCAGGAGGTAAAAGAGAGAACAGATTTGGGCTTGTCAGGAGGTAAGAAAGGGCTAAGAGAATAAAGGATGTGCCAGGGAGCATCTCACGATTTTTACAGAAAATCTTGTGAGCTTGTATATGTTTTTTTAACTATTTAGGTCTCACAAAATGGAAATAAAACCATTCAATTTGACTTTTCATTTTCTGGTCCAGTGTTGACTTATACACAAGGCACCCTATATTTCCAATAAGGTTTAAACTCTAAGCAACATACAGTACAGTAGCACATGATTGTCTCTTCAACATTCTTAGGATAAGAGATGCTCAGAACAATGTCTAACATACTTGCAACTCCATCTTATAACTACTTGGAATTAAATGGTTGCTATAACAACATGATGCACTTATTTCTATATAGGTTTTCTTTTTTAAAAAAAAAACATCATATTTAGAACATCAGTTGCCATAACAACAGAATACAGCATTTTAAACGTAGCAGTTCATCTATATTTATGCAGTGCAATTAATGAGATAAAACACGAGAGCAGGGCATGAATTGGGATGGATTAATTCACTCCTCTGTATTCCCAGGCGTGAAACATCAACTGCTTCCAATGCAATAGGTTTGTACTGAGACCATAGCCATTTTCAAGTGAAGTTTATTTCTGGGATTACAAGTATAGTTAACTTCGCAACAGTGGTTATTGTTAGTTACATCTTTTCTTGGATCTCTTTCTGAGCTGTGATTTCTGTTAATTTCAGTAATGGCTCAGAGTTCTTATTAGTTAATCTCATCACTCAAAGGAACACGAGAGTTTCCATACTGGAGCAGACCATTTGTGATTTAATCTGCTATTCTGTTTCCGGTAATGCACTGACTGAGTCAGATTCTTAGCCTGGGCTCCAGCTGCCTTACACTGCTTCAGTGATGTAAAGCATCCTGAAAGCTGCCCTAAAGGGACACCACCTTGCTCCCCACTCCCACATAGCAGGCATGTCAGTATGGAAACAGCAGCATGCCAAGGGAGGACCAGAATCAAGGCCAGTGCAAGGATATTTTGTGCCCTAGGCAAAACTTCCACCCTTCAGCCCCCCCTTCCCCTTTCCTCCTCCCGTAGCATCACTTATCATAAACTTTCAAAATACTTTCAGAAATACACCCTGTTTAGTCACGTATACTTCCTTCCTTCATTCTTTCAGATCAAAATCTATTACATTTTATTCTACCTTTAGAGTATCCAGTTATTGTTATTAATAAAATTTATAAAATTACAATGGCAGATACTCCATCATACAACAACTGACAATATCAACATGAAAATGTCAACCTACACACACGTATCCACACATAAACATATACACTCAAATACTTAACATACACACACAATTGACACAAAGTATCAGTGAAATGATGCAGCAGCACTTGCCAGAGCCTTAGATCTGAAACAACTCAACAAAATAGTTAACCTCAGGCAACAACCTCCGAAAACTAGTCAACTTAGCATTCTAAACAGCCTGGCAGAACGGGTAATAGCTGCGCACGAAGAGGAAAATGACGTCATTGCCACTTTGTACCGTAGTGAAGCAGTACGCTTGTGCCCGCAACGCAGAGCTGGCGTAGGCTATAGATGTAAAGTAGGAGAGAATGAGAAGATAAAATGTACGTTCAACAACGTTTCTCTTTTCTTTATTCATTCATGTTCCAGCAATAGTGTAAAAAAAAAATTGAGGCACCACTTTTTGGTGCCCCCAAATCTTGGCACCCTAGGCAGCCCTCAGACTGCTCTAAGTTATCCTGGGGATTGTTTTGGCTGTTGCTCACTCAGCAACAGAGGAGGAGAAAGAAGCAGGAGATTATTGTAAATTCAGTACAGCTGAGGATCTGGCCACTGTATATTCCTTCAGGGGGAAACTAAAGAAATAAACCCGATAATGCACCTGACAAAATGTGCAATGCTACAATATTAGGGAAAGGAAGGGGAGAGGAAATTTCTTTCTGACCCTGAAACATGAGGATTATCTTCCCTTGTGATATAGTCTTTGATTGAAACTTTAGGCTTAGTGAAGCTGTTTATACACTTGTTCGTATGTTTATTTGCTCTCCTTTTATATCCAAATAACCCATTTTCCTCAGTGATTTCCTTTGGCAGTGAATACCTCCAGTTTATTATAAGGTGGGTAAAGAAGTATCTCTTGGCAGTTTTATAATCTTTGCTTTTCCGTGGAGAAGCTGCTCCCCTATTTGTTTTGGGTTCTGCAGCGGAGGAAGGAGTCACACTGAATAAACAGCAGCTATAAATGTGAGTTCTCTCCTTTTCAGAAAGAAGCAGCAAATGAATTCTGTTCCACATCACAGAAATGTTACCTGTCACTTGACTTCCACTTCCCTTCTCAGCCTCTGCGAGAGGAGGAGAGGGACAGTGGCTATTGCCTTGTAGCTGATGAGTCAGGAATGACCTTGATGTCACCAGGATTCTGCTTTGTGCAACACCGCGTATCCCTTGGAGGTGGATAAGGTTTCCATTGGCAGGCTGAGCGGGAGACAGAACTAGGAGAGGAATAGGTATTAGATAGATACAGCTCCTTATCTCAGTCTTGTCTCCTCCTCAGACTGGCTGTGCCCTCTCTCTCCTCCTTTCCAGCTCTCTCGGTTCCTTAGCCTATCAGATTTTTCTCTCTCTCTTCACCTGCAGAGCTAAACAAAATTGCTGTTCCCAAAGCTGAAGCACCACTAGATTCTTCTTCCACGTCAAACTTTTGCTTCCCAGCAGAATGTCTCTGTTACACAGCAGTGGTTGAACAGAGCAATATGCAGATCGTGCTAGACCACAAGTAGCATCCGTTTCTGGAGGATGCAACAGTCAGTAGTGAGGCTGTTATAAGAAACCTTTACATACTTCCAAATAATGAAATACTTGCTACCTACCCAGAAGCATGTTCAGTGTCTGATCTCCCAGCCAACCTCCTCAAACTGATTAATGGTGCCGACTTGTAGCATTTGTACTGTGGTAGCACCAAAAGGTCCTATCCCCATTGCACTAGGCATTATACAAACCATAAGAGAAAGACAGCCTCACCCCCAGTTTATGTAAGACTTGTATGGATGTCACTCTGGAAGTACTACCTCTAGGAAACCAGTGGCTGGTGCAATGATGTTCTGTTTGGAAGTACTCCTTTATGGCCAGTCCCTGACTGATACCTTTCAACATTATGGAGGTTCTGTGATATACTGTACAGTAGTTTCAAATGGATGAGCTGTTCTGGGCTGATTACTCACCCCTGCATATAAGATCCTATTTCTATGGAAACACTCTGAGTAATAAAGGAGAACAGGGTAAAAATATAGCAAGGTTGCACATCCATCTTTTTTCCGTGGGAGGCATTGCATGGTTAGCTCTCCACACTGGAACAAAGGAATCACCGAAAGAGGAAACATTTGCTCTTTCAGCCAATTGTTTTTACCCTTTAAGCAATGCTGGGTGAGAGAATGGGGTGTGAGAAGACTGAGCAAGGACACAGCAGAACAGTTTCTGAGAAAGGCTGGGCTCACCTCTCACTCTTTTCCTGCTGGTCCTTTAGCCAGCTCCAACACTGGCAGGGCTCGGAAGACAAGCAAATTGCTTTCTGGGTCTTGAACGTGATCCGTTGCTCCAGCCAAGGAAATTTGCCTGGCCTGAGGAGAGAGGAGGATTCACTGTTCAAACACTGAATGCAGGTCTAACTCCTGCACAGTTAAAACTGGGCTGCCTGATGAGATGCCCAATTGACCAGCTTCTGCTCTGTGGCTGCTTTTGTGAGTATGTCAGGACATGGCCCTGCAAATCATCCTCTGTTTATTTAGTTAGGTTCAGAGAATCCCTAGGGGACAGGACAGTCTGGCTGCTGGACCCTGCTCTGTACAAAACTGAAATGCCCTGAACATCTCTGTTGGGCCATGTGATAGATATGCAAACCCCATACTGGGGTGGAAGGGATGAAAGGATCGTCTGGGGCCCAGCTATCCCTGCCCTTCAAACCCTACAGAGAATGCTCCAGCTAAAGACAGTGTTGAAAAGGCAGCAGCCCAGCTAAGATGGCTGCAGAGGAGTACAGACCTCCCCTGTAAGCTCCTGACAAATGGGGCTAGAGATGCCTCCCTGAAGTACCAGGACTCCACGCTGAGCCTGGCTGCGGGCTCATGGGTTGGTTTCCTTACTGTTTTTCCTTATTTGGGACCAGAAGCAGAGGGTGCAATGATAGGAAGAGACCCACAGAGGATAACTCAATGAGTCCCTCTCTTTCCCGCCCCCCCAGGGGTCAACGCTGTCAACCATCCTAGGGCCCTGGATCAGAGCTCAGTGGAATGAGTGGGCCCAGACTCCCCTATCACTACCCCACAAATGAGTGGATGCTAACCCCTAGGCTACCCAGTCCACCAAAGACCTTACTACATGCTGTATATTTTTGAGAAGCACTCAGCTCACTGTTACCTGTTGGAATACTGTTATTGTTCAACACTAGGGCTGTCAAGCAATTAAAAAATTAATTACAATTAATCACACAATTAAAAAAATTAAGCACAGTGTTAATAGAATACCATTTTAAAATTTTGTATTTAAATATATTTGGATGTTTTCTACATTTTCAAATATATTGATTTCAATTACAACACAGCACGGAAAGTGTACAGTGCCCACTTTATCTTATTTTTTATTACAAATATTTGCACTGTAAAAAACAAAAGAAATTGTATTTTTCAATTCACCTAATATAAGTACTGTAGTGCAATCTTTTAATCGTGAAAGTTGAACTTACAAATGTAGAATTATGTACAAAAATAACTGCATTCAAAAATAAAACAATGTACAATTTTAGAGGCTGCAATTCCACTCAGTCCTGCTTCTTGTTCAGCCAATCGCTCAGACAGACAAGTTTGTTTCCATCTGCGGGAGACAATGCTGCCCACTTCTTTTTACAATGTCACATGAAAGTGAAAACAAGCGTTCACATGGCACTGTTGTAGCCTGCGTCACAAGATATTTACGTGCCATGTGCACTAAAGATTCCTATGTCCCTTAATGCTTCAACCACCCTTCATGGGTCCATGCTGATGATGGGTTCTGTTCGATAACCATCCAAAGCAGTGCGGACTGACACATGTTCATTTTTATAACCTGAGTCAGATGCCACCAGAAGAAGGTTGATTTTCTTTTTTGGTGGTTCGGGTTCTGTTGTGTCTGCATCGGAATGTTGCTCTTTTAAGATTTCTGAAAGCATGCTGCACACCTCATCCCTCTCAGATTTTGGAAGGCACCTCAGATTCCTAAACCTTGGGTTGAGTGCTGTAGGTATCTTTAGAAATCTCACATTGGAACCTTCTTTTGCATTTTGTCAAATCTGCAGTGAAACTGTTCTTAAAATGAACAACATACGTGAGGTCGTCATCTGAGACTGCTATAACAAGAAATATATGGCAGAATGCGGGTAAAACAGAGCAGGGGACATACAATTCTCCCACAAGGAGTTCAATCACAAATTTAATTAAGACATTATTTTTTAATAAGCATCATCAACATGGAAACATGTCCTCTGGAATGGTGGCCGATGCACAAAGGAGCATACGAATGTTTAGCATATTTGGCACATAAATACCTTGGAATGCCAGCTACAAAAGAGCCATGCAAACTCCTGTTCTCACTTTTGGGTGACACTGTAAATAAGTATCTGGCAGCATTATTTTCCATAAATGTAAACAAATGTGTTGGTCTTAGCAATTGGCTGAACAAGATGTAGGACTGAGTGGACTTGTAGGCTCTAAAGTTTTGCATTTTTTTGTTTTGAGTGCAGTTATGTAACAAAAAAATCTATATTTGTAAGTTGCGCTTTCACGATAAACAGATTGCACTACAGTACTTGTATGAGGTGAATTGGAAAATACTATTTCTTTTATCATTTTTATAGTGCAAATATTTGTAAGTCAAAATAATAATATAAAGGGAGCACTGTACACTTTGTATTCTGTGTCGTAACTGAAATCAATATACTTGAAAATGTAGAAAAACATCCAAAAATATTAAATAATTTTCATTTGGTATTCTATTGTTTAACAGGGCAATTAAAAGTGTGATTAATCAAAATTAATTTTTTTAATCACGATTAATTTTTTTTAGTTCATTGCATGACTTAACTGCAACTAATAGACAGTCCTATTTAACACTGTTCCTTATGCATAAACTGCATCGTCCAGACACACCTGTTTGCTGGTACTGGGCCCAAAGAAAAGTAGGGCTCTCAGAAGCATTAGCTATGTATGCATGTTCTAGAAATACCACAGGGATAACATTTATGAGGCCACCAAGATCTAGGGGAAGGGCAGGTGGAATATGTGGAAGACTTTGATTCTAGAACTAAGTTCTTCTATTTGCCTCTTGCGTGGTTTCTTGGATCCTTAGTACACTGTGTATATTGTGCATTAAAAGCAGAGATAGACATAAACTCTATTTCCATGAACAGGAAATTGCATAATTTTAGATCCCCCCCCTTCTGACATGGAATGAAAATAAATCAAAATTTCCCACATAATGAATTTGTTTAAAAATTGGAGCAGTTGACAGACTTTTTTTTAATAAAACTGACTATTTGGACTATTTTATAGAAGGAAATTTTAAAAACGGAACTGGAAAAAATCAAAACATTCCATTCTATAAAGATAAAAATAGAATGTTTCAACATTATCAGATTGTTCCATTCTATTTTTTTCCCAAAAAACAAAATGTCATTGAAATTTACAGATTTCCATGAAACACTTCTGTTTCAAGAAATTGGCATTTTTCTGATGGAAAACTGTTCTGCTGGAAAATTTCCAACCAGCTCTAATTGAAATTGTTCTTGGAGTCAGGGTGACATCTGCTGTGTACACATCTACAGGAATGCTGGAGGCACTTTTTTGGCTGTACGGCTTGATTGCAGTAGATCCAGTTACCACGAAACAAATAATGCCACACACCAGCTCAACACCATCCCACCCTGTGAATCCAGGACCCTCATACATATCACCTAGCACTGGTTAATAGGCTAGGGGGTTACAGGAACATGTAGGATAGAAGCAGAATTGCCTATGAGTAGAATACTCTTGAAAGTTTCCCAAAAGGCATCAGGAACTCTACACGTAAATGGAATTTGCATAATTGATGTCCTCTTCTAGCTGAGCGCTGGCTCTGACAGTTTAAGCAATAATTGTGTTTTTCTGTCTGCATGCAACCACCAGAAAAATCATATGTTGTGTTATAACAAGGTGATGCACACCTTGTCACATCAATATGTTGTCATGACAATAGTACAGTCCATAGGAATGACAATCCCTTAGCCTCACAGATATTTTAGGTCCATTTCATTGCCCTGTCAGGCTCACTGTTCTGCTGAGACAGCCCCTTCAAAACTGTTGCAAGTCTTGGAAAAATATGCAATTATTAATATGTGTGTGTATAATATAATACAGACACACACAGAGAGATTTTTCTTTCTGAAGTAAAGGAAGAACAGAAAATCTGCAATTATATATTTGAGGCACTCCAATAATTGGGGGAATTTTCAGAGACTAAAATACCCTAATGTAATAGAAAATATTTGAGAAGTTCCATGATCAAACAAGATACTGCATTAAATAGATTTTGCTATGTGGCCTTTCCAAATGTATTTAATCTTGCATTGCCTTAAGGGTTTCACCTTCTGCACAGCAACATACTATTCAAAATTCACCAGAGTATTCTTCCCAGACTCCTGGGAAATGTCCACTTCTCCCTCTTTATTTATTTTCTTTGCAATGAGGAGAACTGTGTTGAGTCTGATAATGGACCCTCTTTTTCTGGAGGCTTGTTCTGTCACAAGGACTAATGAATACTGCTGACCGTGTTCATTCCAGAGTTAGTGAAGATGAGATTTCTACATTCACAGAGAGCCTCTTCAATTCACATTGAACCTTTCCTGCAGCTGGGGAACTAGGAAGGCAGGTGGTCATATTGCAGTCCATACTCATATATGTTCCCTCTATCATTAGTTGTAAGGATCTGACCCAAATGCTATGGAACAAAATATTCACCAATTCATTCATGCTGTAGGTATGAATTATTTTGATATCCACCTTCATCATGGGTTTTCCATGATGCCAGCTGCAATTCTAATGCTATTACCCCCAGTTTTCTATTTGTCGTGAAAACCAGCAGGCTTATTTAAGAGCATGGAGTGTATTGTTTCCATGTCAACAAATGCAAACCCCATCTCAAAGATGCACCACACAATGAAGGGAACTGAGACTTATAAAAATACCAGGGAACTGATATCGAAGAATGTTTTGCAACTCTATCAGTGAAGCAGAAGATGTGATTGTTCGTTCCATGCTAAGACGACAAATGTATCTCAGCATGCAGTTATTGATTTTCCTATGCTTTGTAAGGATACAAGTTCTTGCTTGTTTTTTGACTGTTTCGGACACTTTCAGATGAGGAAAAGTGACTACGTTGCTTATTCCACTTCTTGAACCCCTTCTTCTGGCTTTCAAATTACTACCCAATCTCCCCAAGCTCATTAGAAGTAAGCTCCCCCAGACCAGGACACAGTGGTACCAGAACCTGGCAGATGCAAAACCTGTAGACATATCTCCTGCTACAATGATCAACACTCCTCACAACACACCTTTCAAGATCACTGGGTCCTACACATGCCTATCACAACAGGAAGTGTACCTCACCCAGTGCATGAAATGCCCCAATAACAACTATGTGGGTGAAACTAGACAATTGCTGTACTCTGTAATGAACTCACACAGAAATATTAGAAAAGACAAAAACACCCTATCGCCTGTGGGCGACACTTTTCATGAAGTGCTCTCTCTGTTTGTGAACTCTCAATCCCTGTCCTCAAAGGAAGCCTGCACAACACCTTCAAAAGATCAGCCTTGGAGCTTAAATTCATAACTTTGCTAGATACTAAAAATCATGGCCTGTACAGATACACTGGATTTATGGCTCATTACAGCACTCTATAACTCAGTAAATCCCACTCCAGCTTTTTGTCTTCCCTCCTCTCTCCTCTATGAATACAGGGATGTTAACAGGCCACTTCACCCTGAATGGTCCCCTGAAATACAGCAGACTCTCAATTATCCGGGATAATAGGGAAAAAATGAATCCCGGTTAATAAAATCCTGGGTAATCACCATCCATAGGAAATATGGGGGGAGGGGGTTGGTTCACCGGCTGCCCTGCGCCATGCGGGAGGGGGTTGGTTCTCTGTCTGCCCTACATCCTGAGGGTGTGGGGGATCTTTGGTTCACCAGCTCCCCTGCAGGAGGGGTTGGTTTGCTGGCCGCCCTGTGCCCTGGGGTTTTTTTGGTTCGCTGGCCGCCCTGCGCCCAGTGGGTTTGGTTCCCCAGCAGGGCCGCCCAGAGGATTCAGGGGGTCTGGGGCAAAGCAATTTCACACCTTTTTAATTTTTACTCACCCGGCGGTGCTCCAGGTCTTCGGCGGTGGGTCCTTCACTCGCCCAGGGTGTGTTTGGCGGCAATCAAGGACACGCCACTGAAATGCCGCCAAAGACCTTGAGCGAGTGAAGGACCCACTGCCGAAGTGCCGCAGAAAACCCGGAGCGCCCCACTTGTCCCCCCATCTTGGAGGCTCTGTTCTCCAGCCACCCTGTGCCCTGAGTGGGGGTTGGTTCTCTGGCTGCCCTGAGCCCTGGTTTTTTTTTTTTCTTTTTGCTTGGTTTGGCAACAAAGCCAGAGCCGGCCCTGCAAATTATGTGTATTTTTTTAAATTCCAGTTAATCCGCAACCCAATTAACCCGATCCTGGATAATCGAGAGTCTACTGTATGTATTAATGACTTATGCTAAATAATAAAGGGGAAGGGATGCAGATTGGGATAAGTAAAGAACACGTCAGAGATCTTCTGACCAATTTGAATGAATCCAAATCAGCAGAGCCAGATGCTATTCCCCCGAGGGTACTGAATGAATTAACTGAAGAAATAGCAGCACCACTGGCAATAATATTTACAAACTCATGGATGACAGGAGAGGTCCTGGAAGACTGGAGAAGGGCTAATGTAGTGCCCACCTTTAAAAAGAGGCAAAAGGAGGAGCCTGGGAACTATAGGCCAATCAACCTGACCTCGATATCTGGGAAGCTATTAGAGCAATGTATAAACCACTCAATTTACAAATACCTGGAGGAGGAAGGATTTATCACTAGCAGCCAGCATGGATTTATCCAGAACAAATCATGCCCAACCAGCTTAATTTCCTTCTTTGACAGGGTAACTGGTCTGATAAATGGAGGGATGCGGTGGTCATAATATATCTGGACATCAGCAAGGCTTTTGTCACAGTCCCACATGGCATTCTGATAAGTAAGCTGGTGAAATGCAGGCTCAACAGAACTCCATTAAGTGGATACATAATTGGTTAAACAACTGCAAACTAGTAACTCTTAATAGAATGATGTCAGATTGGAGGGACATCTCAAGTGGGGTTCCACTGGGATCTGTTCTGGGTCTGATTTGTTAAAAATCTTTATTAGTGACCTGGGTGTAGATATAGAGAGCGTACTGATCACATTTGCAAATGACACAAAGCTAGGGGAAGTTCCCAGTACTTTCAAGGATAGTGCTAAAATTCAGAGGGATCCTGATAAATTGGAGAGAGAATAAAATGAAATTCAACACAGACAAGTGTAAGGTGCTACACTTTGGGAAGAAAAACCAAATGCACAAATACAGAATGGAGGGAAACTGGCTTGCCAGCAGCACTGCTGAGAAGGATCTGGGAGTTGTGATGGATCACAACCTCAACAGGAATCAGCAATGTGATGCTGTTGGCAAAAAAACAAATGCAATTTTCAGTTGTATTACAAAGGCATAGCATGCAAGACACGGTAGGTAACAGTACTGCTCTGCTTGGCGCTGGTTGGGCCTCAGTTGGAGTATTGTGTCCAGTTTTGGTGACCAATGTATACAAAGAGTGTAGAGAAGCTGGAAAGGATCCAGAAGCGAGCAACAAAGATGATCAAAGGGATGGAATGCAAGCCACATGAGCAAAGGCCGAAGGAACTGGGTATGTCTAGTTTGAAAAAGAGAAGATCAAGGAGAGACATGATAGTGGTCTTCAGATACTTGAAAGGCTGCCATAAAAAAGATGGAGAAAAGTTGTTCTGTTTTGCCACAGAGGGCAGGACAAGAGGCAATGGGTTCACACTACAGCATAGCAGATTTACATAAATCTCAGGAAAAACTTCCTAACTATAAGAATATTAGAAAAATGGAACAGATGCCTAGAGAGGTAATGGAAGCTCCTTCACTGGAGGTTTTCAGAAAGAGGCTCGAAAGCCTTCTGTCTTGGATGGTTTAGACACAACAAATCCTGCATTTTGGCAGGGGATTAGACTAGATGACCCTTGCAGTCCCTTCTAACCATACAATTCTGTGATAATCTGATCCACCTTATATTTAACTGTGGCACTCTGAGTACATTTCTCAGACCTGAAGAGCTCTGTATAGTGCAATTTTTTCTCTCTCTCACCAATTGAAGTTGATCCAATAAAAGATATTACTTCACCCACTTTGTCTCTCTGATATCCTGGGACCAACATGGCTACAAGACCACTGCAGATTCCACTATGCACTGCTGCAGAAAGAAAAGGGAGGCATCGTTTGTGGGGTTCTGCAGGGCAATCAACAACAACTTAAGTTGGCCTCATCGTCTGGCCCACTCCACTCCCTTTGCAGCACTCAAGACATTGAAAATGAGAGGATAGCAGCTGCACCTCCCTTGCTGGGAATTCTCCTAATACGGGGAAGTCTGCAGCAGGCATTCAAGCTGCATCACCCCCTCACAGAGACGGGGTGTTGGGGGCAGGGTACACTGTGCTCTGGCTATTCCGGGCTCCTTGGGAACCATCACCAGCTGAAGTAGGATATAACAGCCCCTAGGCTGCTCTAATCTGAACTGGAGCCAGTTTAGAGGCGGGGCCAGAATAAGAGAGCTGCAATCAGTCTTCTGGCTGCTCTCACTGGGCCCAGTGTGGAAGCAAGACACACCTTAGAATCTGGCCCAGTGCTCCAGTATCCCAGAAACACACTTCGGCTCTGTGGCCTTGCAGCAGAGATCCAAAGAGCATCGTGACGAAGCAAAAGAAACTGCAGGAGGAAGCTGCAAGTGGGAATCTGTCACGTGGGAGCGATGGGAGCATTAGACTGAAAGCAGCAGGAAGAGTTACGGCCTAATGTTCTGACCTCATTTGGATTCATTTTGAAATGGAATCTAAAGCAACACTGGCAACTTGTCCTTTGTCAAAAGAAGAAAAACTAAAGGACACAGCGACTGTGATATTCTGCATCAGTGCAAAAGGGGCTGAGAAATATAAGGCAATTGCACTCACAGTGATGTTTGGGGAAGACTTTCACCCCTACAGATGGCCATATTGCAATGCTCACTAAAAAACGTAGATGGCTGTTATTAGTATTGAGGACTGTTTAAAAGCGTTTAAACACACCATACATTATCCTAAAACACGAACTAATTTAATTACTTAATAGCTCTCATTTCAATCTAATGGAACTTGAAAACGTTGAGCAGCCAAGCTTTTGGCCACACAACACCACATATACGAGGCAGCCCCTACACAGTGTAATAAGACAAGACATTAAGGCACCACACCCTGGGCATCAGATAAAGCATTATGTACATGGTATCCACTGCCTGGGTAGGGGTAGACCATTGGACCTGTACATCTCTTCCTATGAGAATGCTTAAGGTAGCTCACCTGTTCCACCATTGTTAAGTGTTGATGATATTGTGACATTCTTCCCTTGATAATGGTAAATCAGGGTCTACATGAACTGTGATGCTCTGGCAGTGCA
The DNA here is from genome assembly GCA_007922305.1 of Dermatemys mawii. NCBI lineage: Eukaryota > Metazoa > Chordata > Testudines > Dermatemydidae > Dermatemys > Dermatemys mawii. The sequence goes on from ML677350.1 coordinate 5,371,128, forward strand.
AAGCAGCTGTTAACATAGTCGAGCCAGCCAGTTCAAATGGGTTTATGGCTGTGTTAAGAGAGGAGCTCACAGCAGCCAGAGTGCACCAGTGAATCCAGACCTATAATTACGTTTAAAATGAAGGATATAAGGATTTAGGCCCAGATTTTTAAAGGAATTTAGACCTTGCTTCACTCAGTGTTGTGGCATCTAACTGATTTAGAAGTCTAAGTCTCATTTTCAAAAGTGATTTAAGCACCGAGGAACCTAAATCCCATTGACTCTAAATAGGATTTTGGCTCCTACGTGCCCAAATCCCTTTTGAAAAGGAGACTTAGTCTCCTAAATCCACTAGGTGCTGCAATGCTGAATGCAATACAAGCTGGGCCTTAGCCTATCACACGTGCCACATCTATGAGATCTCTCTCTGATATCCTCCACATACTTTCTGACACTGAAGGTATTACTGTCACAGATTCTAGTTAAGCAGCCCACATTGAGACCAGGAATTCTTATTGTTGAAGGATTTGAAGAGCTAATGCAATCGAATGCTAGGGAAAAGGAGAGCCAACATGACAGAATCACAGAAAGAGAGACTCTGAATTCTCAGATATAGTTACTGACAACGTGGCATGCCAGGAATGGCTGTCCGCACTGAATGTAGCTGAGCAGCCCTCATGCCACATTTCAGAAATAAAGGTTATTATTGTTTTTCTACATGATAAACGTGACAGAGCATTAAAACATGAACAGAACTTAATATATGCAGTTTAGCCTACAATCATGAAAACAAAAGCATTGCAAGCTCCCTGATCTGTCCAGCTTGGAAAGGGTGATACCGAAACAATGTATATACCTATTACCAATGAACTAAAAAAAGCGTCTTTGAGGTAGTAGGCTGATATGATGATTTATTCTTTTGGTTACAGTGTTGCAGATCTGAACTCTCTCTCTGCAGTGTTGCAGAGAGAGAGTTCAGATCTCTCTCTCTCACACACACACACACACACACACACACACTTTAAAGCAGCCTCTCTCTCTCTCTCTCTTTAGAGCAGCGGTTCTCAAACTTTTGAGAACAGCGACCCTTTTTTGTGTTCGTGACTGGCGCGGCAGACCCTTGTATGTCCGCCGAAAAGCCGCCGAATGCGGAAGTAATCAATTCGGCGGCTTTTCAGCAGTGGCAGGAGCTCACGAGCCCCCTGGGAGCTCTCGGCGACCCCCGGAGGGGTTGCGACCCCCAGTTTGAGAACTGCTGCTTTAGAGCAGTCACAGGACCAGCTAGTTATGCCACCTCAGGGTAAGGTTAGGAGCTCCAGCTACCCTATCTCCTCTCTCCAGAATCCCTCTTCCTGCCCCTGAAATGTCCCTATGTTGTGGGGAGTAGACTAACCCAACAAGTGTGAAAAATTGGGATGGAGGAGGGGGGTGATAGGAGCCTATATAGGAAAAAGACCCAAAAATTGGGACTGTCCTTGTAAAACACTGGTCTACAATTTTTTAGAAGTTGTCTGCTTCAGAGATAAAATGTGATATTTATTATGCATTTTGATGTGCTGAATTCAAATATGACAATTAAAACAACTGATTGGCTACTGTTTCTAAGATATCTAAGTTTTTACATTTTATGTCTATGTATATTGTATAGATAGTAGAGTTTTAATCATAAATTGTAAACCTAGGTCTTTTCATGTGTTTATGGTTGCTTTACATGATAATATTGCACCTGTCCTGTTTATGTAACACTTTAAAAATCAGCAAAAGGGTTATATAAATAAAATGTATTATGAAACAAAAGGCAAAAAAACTATTCAGTGTCTACTCAGCGCTTCTTGGCTTGTCTCTTGTATGCATTAAATGGAGCATCTCTTGTCACTGTCCAGCAGTAGTCTGCAAGCATTGATGGGCTCCATTTGCCCTGATAGCGTTTCTCCATAGTTGCAATGTCCTGGTGAAATCGCTCGCCGTGCTCATCGCTCACTGCTCCGCAGTTTGGTGTAAAAAAAATCTAGATGAGTGTGCAAAAAATGTATCTTTAGTGACATGTTGCAACCAAGGCTTTTGTATGCCTTGAGGAGGTTTTCCACCAACAACCTGTAGTTGTCTGCCTTGTTGTTTCCGAGAAAATGTGTTGCCACTGACTGGAAGGTTTTCCATGCCATCTTTTCCTTACCACGCAGTGCATGGTCAAATGCATCATCTCAAAGAAGTTCATGAATCTGAGGACCAACAAAGACACCTTCCTTTATCTTAGCTTCACTTAACCTTGGAAATTTTCCACGGAGGTACTTGAAAGCTGCTTGTGTTTTGTCAATGGCCTTGACAAAGTTCTTCATCAGACCCAGCTTGATGTGTAAGGGTAGTAACAAAATCTTCCTTGATTCAACAAGTGGTGGATGCTGAACACTTTTCCTCCCAGGCTCTGTCATAAGTGTGAAGTAGCCTAGAATTAGTGTTTACCTGTAAGGGGTTAAGCTAAAGGTAACCTGAGAGGTGGACAACTGACCAATGAGAAATTCCTCAGGAGACAAAGGATTTTGAGTTTCAGTTTCTCTCTGGGTCTCTCTCTGTTCACCTCGGCTATGGGATGAACACAGCTATGTCTTTCACTGTAACTATAGATTCTATCAAGTACTGTAGTCAGTAAGTTTACCTTCTTTTTATCACTTGGAGGGTTCTCAGTGGTGAGCGTTGGCTGGGTGCTTCTTGATATTGTAAGCTTCAGCAGAGATATCAACAGTGGGAGAAAGTTGCCTCGGGGGAGAGGTTTGGTTTCTGAATCCTTTTGTTGATTATGGTAGATGCTGTTCTATTGATGGTTATAAGGGATTTATTCCTTTCTTTTTTTCTTTTATTAAAATCTTTCTTTTAAGAAGCTGACGGCTTGTTTTCCATTGTGTAAGATCCTGGTTTTGGATCGGGCACGTCTCGCAGGATCAGGCGAGGTTTGGGTTTTTTTATTCTCTCAAGCTTTCCAGGGAAGGAAGAAGTTTGGGGGGTTAGTGGAAAGGGAAAGAAGGGTCCCAAACTACCCTAGACCTAGTTTGGTGGTGGCAGCGTACCAGGTCCAGATACAGAAGAAGCTGTGTTCTGGGGAAAAACATTTTAACCCAAGCTGGTAAAATAAACTTGGGGGGGGGGTATTTCTTTTTTCATACGGGTCCCCACATCTGTACCCTAGAGTTCAGAGTGGGGAGGCAATCCTGACAGGCTCCAATGACTGTCGGAGTGGCCAATCTTTCTTGATGTAGTGGGAATCTCTTGCACGACTATCCCATTCGCAGAGAAAACAGCAGTACTTTGTGTATCCAGTCTGCAGACCAAGCAAGAGAGCAACAACCTTCAAATTGTCACAAAGCTGCCACTGATGTTGGTCATAGTTTATGCAGCTCAAAAGTTGTTTCATGTTGTCATAGGTTTCTTTCATATGGACTGCATGACCAACTGGAATTGATAGCAAAACATTGCCATTATGAAGCAAAACAGCTTTAAGACTTGTCTTCGATGAATCAATGAAGAGTCTCCACTCATCTGGATCGTGAATGATGTTGAGGGCTGCCATCACACCATCAATGTTGTTGCAGGCTACAAGATCACCTTCCATGAAGAAGAATGGGACAAGATCCTTTTGATGGTCACAGAACATGGAAACCCTAACATCACCTGCCAGGAGATTCCACTGCTGTAGTCTGGAGCCCAACAGCTCTGCCTTACTCTTGGGTAGTTCCAAATCCCTGACAAGATCATTCAGTTCAGCTTGTGTTATGAGGTGTGGTTCAGGGGAGGAGGATGGGAGAAAATGTGGGTCCTGTGACATTGATGGTTCAGGACCAGAAGTTTCATCCTCTTCCTCTTCCTCGTCTGACTCAAGTGAGAATGATTCTGGTGCATCAGGAACCGGCAGTCCTTCTCCGTGGGGTACTGAGCGTATAACTGATGGAATGTTTGGATAATGCACAGTCCACTTTTTCTTCTTTGACACACCTTTCCCAACTGGAGGCACCATGCAGAAGTAACAATTGCTGGTATGATCTGTTGGCTCTCTCCAAATCATTGGCACTGCAAAAGGCATAGATTTCCTTTTCCTGTTCAACCACTGGTGAAGATTTGTTGCACAAGTGTTGCAGCATATGTGTGGGGCCCACCTCTTGTCCTGATCTCCAATTTTGCAGCTAAAATAAAGGTGATAGGCTTTCTTAACCATAGTGGTTATACTGCACTTTTGTGATGCAAAAGTCACTTCACCACAAACACAGCAGAAGTTATCTGCACTGTTCACACAAGTACGAGGCATCTCTGCTCACTTTGGCAAAACAGAAACGTGTCCCTTTGCAAAATCACAGTGACAAATAAGAGAGCACTACACTGTATGATTTCTAGAGCTGATATAGGGCAATTTGTTCAGCAGAGTGATGTAAGCTTCGTTATGATTGCATCATCCATGACTTCTAGGAATAACGTGATGCAATTCATATCATGTATGATGCAATACCAGCTTCAGATTGCATCATTCATTGTTTTGCCTAAAAAGCAAGTACTGTCCAAACCCAGTCATAGATTTATTCATAGATCCAGTCAAAGATGTATTTTAGTCATTTCTGGTTGAAATTGAGATCCCTTCCCTTTATAACTCACTTATCCTCCACCATTCCCATGTCAAGGGTCATATATACTGACTCAATAGCATATCTTGAAAACTAGAGCCAATCAACAATTTTAAGCATCATTTTCATTCTCAGTGACCCAGAATTAGTAAAGTTTGACTACATTTATTTCAGAAGCATTTTGGCTGTAGAGCAGTGAAATCGGGACATCTGGTTATCCTAGTGGGGAGGGACCAGCAAGATAGGCAGTTCTACATTAACTGGAGATTTCCCTATGAAAGGGGAATCCTCAGCTGCCCTGTCAGGACAGCTTTATGCTGCAGAAGTTGTACAAAGGGAACAGAGTGGGAGTTCAAGAGGGGGCCAGAGTATTCAAACATCATAGAAATGTAAAGATTAATCTCTGGGATGGCAGGGACCTGCTTTCTTAAAAAAAAAAAAAGATAGATTTAACAGTAGCAAATCAGGATTTAGGGATTGCAGTTTTATCTGACTTCCAGAGTCTGGTCATTTTTTTCAGGGGCAAAACTTTGACTACAGTTTGCAGAATTCAAATTGCTTGCATGAATAAGGTTTGGAACTAGGAGATCAATCTTGTAGACCATGTCGTATTGGTGAAAGTAGGGTAAAGTGAGCTCTTTATAATCTATTGGTCTTAATTTTTTTTCATGAAGTTTTGGTAACCTGAAATTAACCTAATGGGTATGGAATTAAGAGTTCAAAAAAGAGATAGGGAAGTTTCACTGCTAAATAGAGCTAGACAGAAACTGGATTTTCATGTCTCAGGAAATTCCACAAGCTTAAAGATTTTTTTTTATTCTACAATGAAAAAACAAACTCTTTTAAAACTTCCTACAAAATAAAGTTATGATTTTTTGTTGTATTTTATAACTTTTAAAACTATTCATTTTAATAAAATCAAAACATTTTGTTCTGATTTTGACATTTTAGAAGTCTCATTTTTTTAAAGAAATAACTTCTAAGTGAAAAATCAAAAATTCTGTTCCTAAAACACTGAAATACAGTATTCTGACCTTATCACAATGTTTTTTCTTCTTTTTTTCCTGTAAAAGGAAATTACATCAAGATAAACACGTTTCAGCAAAACATTTTGCTTTTATCAAATCTGCGTTTCTGGTGGAAAAACATTCCATCAGAAAATTCCCAATCAGCTCTGTTATATATAGTTTTTAAATGATAGACTCTGAACTAAGACATGTTGTATTCAGTTCTTGGGGTGTTTTAATAGATGCTGAGGTAGGAAGTAATGATTTCGGTATGATCATTTCCTGATGCCTCTGTTTGCAGGTAGTTTAAATGTGATGCCATTTGCCACTTTGGTTCAGTATCAGGGCCTTTGCATTTTTGACATAAAAATAAATTGGATTTGATCTCACTAAGTTTTTCATATCACTTTTTTTTATCAAAGGAAAAACATGATTATAATATATATCCAGATTCAGAGCTGATGGATCACAACGTGTTCAGACAAAGTGTTCTAGACAAAACATCAGCAGAGCACTACGGATGAAACATGTCCATATTACTCATCACAAACATCTGAGATTAATGATCTTTTTGATACATCTCCTTAAGCAGCAGAGCAGGAAATTCTATCACTTCTCTGATGTTTACAGAACTGTGACAGATTAATATTTTTTTTTTATTTTGGATCTGGCTATTGATTGCATCTGATTTTCTCAATAAAGTTACAGAAGGATAGCCATACTGTGGAGAAGCCTGTTGTATAATTATTTCTGGCATCAGTTAGCTTTTTCATTATCCACACTTCCAGTTTCCTTTCACACTACTTTTCTAGATAAAGAACTTCTCTGTGTTTCCAGTTCATTGCTATTTCACCTGGTGCTGCTGCTATCAAATGTGAAATAAATTCTGTGTTTTTTCAGCCCATATTTTCCTTTTTTGGGAGACCTAGTAAAACTTCTGCCAGGTCAGTGATAGTCGCCCTGGTTTTGAGCCCAGGGAATTCATCAAAAGGCAAAGCTACTGATTGCCATAAGAGTTGAGGGGAGTGTTAAATTGGAGGCAGTCAGATAGAACAGAACATTGTCAGTAAAGAATGAAATTTGATTAGTAATACTTAGGAGGTTATTGTAGACTATATCTGGAGAATGATTGCACTGAGAAGCGGACAAGGGCTCTAAGGTTAGGCCAAACTGCACTGAGGGATCCAAGGATGGATAGAGCAAAGAAGATTGGTGAGCAGACTTTTCTGATCCTTGCTATCACTTTCAAGCCTGTCTGCTCAGTGACCCTTAGGCATCTGCCAGAACTTGGTAGCAGCACACCTCAGGGGAGATGACACAGCAGCGTATGCCCCTCTGACTAAGAACCTGAGTGTGGAGAGGCTTCCCATACTTTCTTATCTGAGGTCCGTGTCCTCTCATGGGGACAGTAGGAGAGAATTAACTGAAGTTCGCCAGCTGGCCAAATTAAAACTAGATTTATTAAGACTAGAAAAAGAAAAGCAAATTCAAACAAGTAGTAGTTTTGCATGACATAGCTGCTCATGAAGATTATATGCTAAAATCCTGAACTACCCTGGAATACTAAACTAGGTTACAGTGACTAAAAGAGACTACATTTTTCTAGATAGATAGAGAACCTTCACTCTCCCTATCAGCCTCTCAGCTTGTCAATCCTTTTTTGGGGCAGATTCTCAGGCACTCACTGGTCCCTTGTGTCTTTGTTGTCCTAAGATTTTGGTTTTTTCTTCAACGCCTTCCTCTCTGGTTACATCCTCCCAACTCTTTTAACATCCAAGGTGCTTCAGAGTCCGCTACCATATCCAGAAATTTTCTGTCTTTCACAGACATCCCTCTCCCACATCCCTTCTGCAAAGATGCTCTGGCTTATTAGCATACAAAAAAAACTCCCTCAGCAAGTTGGGTTTCTCCATCTTTGTTCAGTATTGTATTGTACCATTGTTCCTTACTCTCCCATAATGTCTTTTTTCAAGATAAATCTCACAGCTGGAGAAAACGCCATTCCGTCTAGGACTGTAGGGAACACACCTCTTTGAGATGTTAATTAACTTGTTTCTAACATCTGCCAGCTTACAGATGAAGTTTTATACAATTTCACCACTCAATGTTAAAATTAATTGTACACTATATTAAGTACACGTTATTGACAGATACCAATTAGGTCATCCTTACTATGGAATTATGGAAAGGGGAATACATTGCTACTTGATTTGCAGGACATTGACTGTATCTGAAATTTAATCAAGAACACATTTGTAGCAAGGCAGAAAATGGCCTGTCAAATGCAAATTGATGACTTCTTAATTAAAAAACAATTATAAATCTCTGTGTGAGAAGTGGGAATATTTCATTAAAAACCTGGAAAGGGTTATATAAACTCTGTAAAAAACCTATTTTAAAATTAAACAAGAAAAAAGTCAACACACCAAACACAACAGCCACCTACCACCCAGCTATAATTACAGCACAAACTAATATAATCACTTCTAGCCTAGAGTTTATTGCCTGATCCAAACTTCTGCCTGCTCCCATGTTTCCTTTAGTAGTGCTTATCTACTGGAGGTTGTGGGTGACTGTTTACCCCGTCGTCCATATAAGAAGAGATTTTCCATAATCCCCAAACAAAAGAATTAAAATCTTCTTAATAAAAAAACTAAATTATTCATATGGGATGCGGACTTGGGATGTAAGTCACCACCATTCTGTCACACATTCTTTCATTGATTCAACCAAAACTGATGCCTGCATCAAAATGGCCATAGACCTACTAAACTACTTTTTCCACAGGCCTCAGCTCAAAGCACACATGACCCTCCCAAACATAAATGCACATCTTTAGGCCAGGCCTCCAGTCAGAATCAGATCTGGGCCTCATTGGCTGTTTTGTTGCAGAAGCAAAGCCACACAATTAAAAAATGAGCAACCCAATGTGCAACTAATTCATGTGCTGCAGACAGCAGACACAATTACTATACTGTAGAAACCACACAAACGTTACACAGGGAAGCCAAGATTAGATCTCTAGCCCTTTAAAATTTCAAAAACATAGGCCACTAACACTTACACAGTCGGAGACCTCCCTTAGCCAGCATTAGTAGCAGGTCTCTTACTCTCTTCGTAGACAGCTACCAAAGGACATCACCACTTGCTTGTACACAAAACCAGTGCAATAAATGTACATACAAATTCATCTCAGTAAAAGTGGCTTGAAGTCCTACTGACCTGCAGAGGTTGCATTCATTTATCCATTGAAGTCCTACTGACTTCCAGTGGTTGCCTGAGCTGAATTTGGACTCGTGTTCAGCTCCCCCTACCAGGACAAAAGGACATTGAAGTAAAGTGCCCCAGTTTTCAAAACAGTCCCTCCAGCTCCCGTTGACTTTAATAGTGCTCAGCAACACTGAAAATCAGGCAGGTGACTGGGGCGTGTAAATATTGTGGGGCATAATTTTAGGCAGCCACAGCTGAAAAGTTTGACCTGAGAGCCTATCAACACTGGTGAAATAAATTGTTGCTGCCTGGGCTTATCAACAAAAGGCTCGTGTGGACCCTTTTATTGGGATGTCAGTTAATATTTTGAAGAGTTCCTAAGGGCTTGTTTATATGAACATTCAGTTCGCAGCAAACTGGAGTGTAAAGCGACTCTACACTAGTCTGTTGCGCTGTGTGTGTGTCCATGTGGACCCTGCAGCTGTGCTCTTAAAGTTCCTATAGTGCTTTACACTTTAGTGCTTTTGATTTACCCCACTCTGAGATACTGTTTCAAAATGAAGTCCGAGGAATCACAAGGGAACTTTTAGTGAGTAGAACCAGGGTCCACAAAGATACTTAGTGCACAACAGGCTAGACTCAGGTAGGTAGATTTACACCCCAGCTTGCCACAAACTAAGTGTTCACATAGGCAAGCCCTATGTGATTCAAGAGCATAAGTAATATTCCTTAGGATATTCCTTTGAAAATTTTTCCAGTTGGAACATTTTAACTACTACTGTAAAGAGGTCAAAACAGTTGCCAACGCTGTTGTATAAACATGTTATATGCCACCAGATCTCTGTCCACACACTTCTCTGTAGTGGGGTTGAAAATGCTTTCATCCCATCTACAGCTAAACTATTTTCAGCATCTGCTAAACAGAGGAGGCAGGTCCTATTGCTGCCAAAGGATAATTTTCCAAGTATAGATGGAGCCACCTTGATAATAGGAGAAAAAGGGAATGGAAAGAACTTAAGTGTTGAATTCCAAACATACCCGTTTCAAAGGATCCACAAATGCAATACAAAGTCAATGGAAAATTCTTTCCCTTTCTTCTTTCATTGTCAGCTTTTATATTATATATATTTATACAGCATGCTGCATATGATCAGCTACATTTCACAAACCCTGGTGTAAGTTTCAGACCTTTATATACAGAGACTTTACAGTACACTTGTGGATGTCACTCAGCTCTGCCCACATACCAATAAAACTTGTTTCTATAGTAACTAATGTTACTTAGTACCAAGTAACTAAAGTACTTGAAAGAGGAAAACCACATATTGTCACAAACAGGGGTTGTCAGTGCTTATTATCAATTTTATTGTTGGTTGTTAGTTAAAAAGGAGCCTAAAAAGGGGCAAAACATGAACAAAATAAGACAAACAATATATAATAGTATCATAAGTAAGAGTATAAAGTGTGGAGTGCTCTAAAGTTTTAATTGCTAGCTTTTTCTGAAAACCCTATACGAGTGGATCTGAGACATCACCACTCATGAGTAATGTTGCCTCCCCAAATTCATGGCAAAATACCTTTATAGTCCCCGGTACCATGATATATTTTCTAACTGCACTATGCATACAGCATGGCATTATCTCTGTAAGTGAAATTCATCCCTACTCAGAGGGGCAGCACAAGGTTGTACAACATTTAAGTCTCACTTAAACCCTCAAATTTCTGCTGTATGGACAATTAAAGTAAGACGTATGTGGGACATAGGTCTTGTGTTAGCCCTCTGCACAGGGACAGGTTTCCTTGCATAGAGCCGCAGGGCGAAAGTTAATTCCATTTTGGGGAGGATTTTGATATTTCAGCTTTTGTTTTTGTTCTGATTAGGCACAAAAACCAACCATTTCACAGTTCTCCACAAAAGAGAATGGAGCAGGCCTTGGAAGCTATGGCTCCAAGGGAAATCTACACAGGATGGGTGTTCTAGGGGTTATGGATCCTGGCAATCATGGGGCCCCCCAGTCCTGGAGCAGTTTACATGGCTGGCTGCTCCAGAGCTGCAGAATCTGGGATCCCAGCAGCCCACCAGGAGGTCCACTAAGAAGCCAGAAAGGGTGGATAGGCAGGAAAGTTCTGTCAGGACTTTGGTAAAATTGACAATCTCCACAAAACATTTCAATTTTGCCAAACTGGCAAATTCCAGATACACAGAATGTTTCTGACCAGCTCTAACTCTTTATGAATATTTGCTGCTGCGAGCCCCAGAGCTAGAAGGATTAATAGATGGAACATTCTTCTGGCTCCACAGGGGGGAAAAGATCAGCTCTGGCCAGCCTTACGTGAATTTTAATGTTGTTTACCCAAAATTTCACATACTGAGTTTTGTTGCTTTTAGTTGGAACGTGCTTGTGTTCTGATTGTACAAATGACACTAAAGTGTTACAGTAACTATACTCCTGAAGCAGTATAGGAATCATGCAAGATATGCCTGGAGTGCAAGGGTCATGCTGACTCTACAGGCAAGTGAACTCTGGCTAGAGAATGGGATATAAAAGAGCGGGTGGAGAACTTTATCTTGGTGACCAGCTGTGTGATGCCAGAGAGCAGGGACTCTGTTCAAGGATCCTGTGTCGCTCTGAGTTCCCCATATGATATTCTGAAAATCTTACATGGAGTGATTCTGCAGGACTCCAAGTGGTGGCAGTGCACACAGCTGATTTCACAGGACCCCACCTGGCAGCAGCAGCACACAGCTAATTTCATGGTACCGACAGGCAGCATAGAACTGACTTCATAGCGAGACCCAACCAGCCCAGCAATGGCAGAAGTGGCATCACTGACATGGATCAGGTTGCTGCATATAGGAGCAGGTGCTGTGGACTTCTATGGACTGGAGTAGACAGTGGGAGGAGAGCCAACACTTGATGCCCCAGCTACTCCTGAGTCAAACTGGACCTGTGAGTGGGCACAGCAAGCCAGACAACTAATATATTGGAACTGTGGGGTTGGTTAAACTCCTGACACATGGGTTGGGTTTTGTTCCTTTTATGGGATGTATGTAAATGTAGAGAAGAGTGTGTGGGGAAGAGCCGTAGTAACCCACGTCCTGGCACTGCACCTGCTGCAGTTGTGATGAAGCAGCACAGAATGCTGTTCTGGCAAGAGAGACAGACAGTGAGAGCGCAACTCGAGCTGGGGAGCGGGCTCAGAATCCACCCGAAGGGGGCAGTTGGACAAGGCTGCTAGAGAAGTAGAAGAATGGAGATGCTGAGCTAGCAGATGAACCAGAGCTGGGGTAGGAGGTGAGGGATAAAATACAAGAACAGGAGAATTTAAGTAGGGGACTGGAAAATGAGGAGGAGGAAAGAGGAAAATAGGAAAGTTTTCAGCTCCGTAGAAGCAGGAAAAAAATAGACCTGGGTACATGAGCAGATGCTATTAGAGGGAAGTAGAGAGAAATAAAATCTACAGACTTCCCAGAGAAAGAGTATGTCAAAGGCAGAAAACTGAGAGGAAATCTAACTGGTGAAAAAAGGAATTGTTCAAAAGCTGTGTTGGATGCAAACTGATCCTGAAAATGGTAAACAAGAAGGCCACTCACAGAGGACCTAGAGTGCGTGAACAGAGAGAGTGACTGAACATCTATTGTTGGAATACAGTTCAAAGGTGCCTAATGGACAAGTGAGGGCCCAGTAGGTAAAGAAACCCCTCTTGTGGATAAATTTGATGAAAAGAAGAACAGCCCTAGGAAATCAAATCTGAGGAGCACTTCACGACAAAAAGAAGCAACAAACAGGATAGCAAGAATAGAGCCAAGGAGAGGAAAAGTTTATTTTTCTCCCAAGTGACACTGCATATTGTTAAGCAATCTCTTTTGTTCTTGTTAAAAACAAGGTTTGGTACTAACTGCCCTGTGTACTAGCTCACAAAGATTAATGAGCTGCTAACCTATAGTTTATTATATTCTATATTATTTATGCTCCTGGTATAATTTGGTCCCCCCATCCTTATAAAGTTCAAAAAGTTTAAAAGTATCCCTTTTGTCTTGGTTTGCCTTGGCCTCTTCTCACACTTAGCAGAGTCTAGCCTAGCAGGTCACCACAGAGCCGCCTGCAAAAGTCACTAGAGAGGTTAAAATTTTAACTTCCAAGAGCCAGAGGTCAGAGCATGGCTCCAGGTGGGGACTCAAGCCATTGTTTTATTTATTTTAGCAAAGGAGCTGTAGGCAGATTGAATCAATCCTTGTTGCTGCTGTTGGTATCTGGCAGAAGGGTTACACTATCATTAATAACTAGGAGTGACATCCTGGTCCACTTGAAGACAATGGGAGTGTAGATATTGATTTCAATAGGGCCAGAACTTCATCCCAAGAATGCTGTCATGGAGTCCACTCACCACTGGGGTACCTCCTTGTGGCTGCTCTCTCTCTCACTCTCTGTGACTAAGGATGCTCTCCTGGCTTATTACTCTGGCTAGGTCACTGTGTGTTTTCCCTCTTCCAGGATATCAATATCTCTTCATCCCAGATGGCAGTCCTCCCTTCACTGCCCAAACCATGCCACTTTCCCAGTGGCTGGTAAGAGAACCCAGGCCTGCCCTCTACTCTGGACTCCAGCTCAGGGACTCTCTAAATCAACAATCAAGGTCTGAACCTTCAAAATCTTGCTGCTTTTCTCTATGCCCTCTCCACCTAATCTCCCTCTCTATTGTCCAGAGAGTAACTACAGCTCCCTCACTGCAGTCCCCTTCTACTACATGCTTCCTGGCTTTTTTCTAGCTCCACCCATTCCTTCCTCAGTTGTGTTCTATCACTGTTAGGCTAACTAATTCCACCACCTGTAGTCTAGCCAGTTAATTGGCCTCTCCCCAACCTCATTAACTCCTTCTAGGCTGATGTGGAGATGAACTTTCCATCACAGAAGCAAAACCTGTGAAGTCCTTGCTCCGATTTTGCTCCATTTTTACTTAGATCCACTTCAAACGGACATGAGTGGGAGTTTTCCTGAGTAAGTAAAAACTCAGTCAGAACCTCAGGCATGACAGTAACAACCTTACAACTTCCATAGTACTCTACTTCTGTTTAACTGTGTGCCACCTTTATTCAACCTTTTCTGCAGGTGGGTCCTCCATGGTGGGAAATGATGTGCTTGATAGCAATTCACTCTAAGCACACTGTGAAGCAAGTCAGAAATAGATAGGCAGCCCTAACTCAGATTCCCCTCTCCACCTCCCACCCCCACTTGGCTAGATTATCAGAACTTGACATTATTGTAATAGGGTGCTGGGAGCTGAGAAGTGGTTGAATTTAATCATACAGTGTACATGTAAACTGCACGGGTGGCAACTATTAAAGGCTTGTTAACATCTCTGCATTTGGAGACAATCAAACAGCCTTTTGAATTGAGCTGATGAAATGTCAGCTCAGAGAAGCATGGCAACACAAAAGATGCATGGGTCTTTGGAAGTGCGCTGAAGACAACCATGACCGCAGGTCAAGGAGGGTGATGATGCAGAACATAGCATAGGAATTATCAAGTGGCTCAGCTTATTGGAACAATGTGATTGTTGTCTAGTAGAGGATTTTAAGGAGATGTGTCATTCAGAGACTTTAACTTCACATACAGCTTTGGAACAAAGGCTCCTTCCCTCTCTTTCTTCAGGCATTTCTCAGTATCTCACAAAATTCTCCTTCATCTCCCCTGCCCACAGCATACTGCCTTATAGCCATAATTTGTTGCCACTATTTTCAAAAGGAGGAGGACTGGACAGGAACTCCTGTTAGTGCCAGCTGCATCAATCAAGGGAGGCTTAAAGATTCTGCCAATGAGGCACCACTTGTCTCTTCAGTGATTACTTTACTTTTATGCAACTGGTCAAGCCTAGACAAATCCCAAGTTGGAGTTTCTTTCCTAGTCTACACAGAATTTAGTAATCAAATACTGCAGTGCAGTATTTGTAAAACAGGATCTTTCCTTTCACATAAACCCAGGATCCTTTCCAAAATATGAACTAAAACTTTTTAAAATATGTATCTTAAGGACTTTCATCACATTTTCAAATATTTTGAGTAGAGAGAGGCCCGAATCAAACCAACCTGTTTTCAAACACCCCCAGGGCTGGCCCACAACATTTTGGCACTTGAGGCGGGGAGCTCAAAGGACACCTCCATGCCCACTCATTTGGGCCAAAACTTTGAAAGGTCTCAGTTCTGCCTTCTTCCTGTTCCACTATGGAAGCTCTGCTACCTACCCCAATAAAGGAGAACTAACAACTTAAAATGCCTTGTTCAAACATTTTAAGTAACACAACTTTGAAATGCCTGAACAGCAAATGTAACTTTTCTTGCTTGCAAAGTGAACACTGGCATTTTTATCTGTTTGAATAATCAAAGTGGTGCTTCTTGGTTGCAAAGATTTTAACTGCTTCCTGAAGGTCCACAGTCTGGGCCAGTTCATGCTCTACTGAGAGAGTTGCAAGGCTGACCAGCCTCTCCTGTGTCATTGTGGAGCATTGATGTGTTTTCATTAACTTCAGTTTGGAGAAGCTGCATTCTCTACTGGCAACTGTTACAGGAACTGTTTGAAGTATGTGCATAATAACAAAAGCATTTAGAAAGAGGGAAGTCATCTTATTTGTGCCTGTATATTCCAGAACAGCCTTTGGAGTTGATCCTCGTGAAATGTATCTTGAAAGGGCTTCAGTTTATCACTTAAATCACTCACATCAATATCGCACATGTCATCATGTGTCAACACTCTGTGCACCTAGAACAGAGAGATTACATATGCACCAGCAGCGGACACAATTTTCTACACTCCAGTTGCTGCCTCAGTTCATCTCATGGTAAGGCCAGCCCTGAACACCCCCAAACTGTGGGATGGTCTATCTCCAGCTTTTTTTCCATAGCTTTTCCCTTGCTCTATAATGGCCCAAACAGGAATTCCAGACCCAAACACCTCCATGCTTTTAGGGAAGTTCATATCCAGGCTTTGCAGCTCTGTCCCATTGATACTTTTGAGATGGCTTTCAGTTTATTCACAGACACAAACAGAAATGAAGTAGTGGTCCCTCCTCCTACCCCACGGCACATTTCCAGTCCTTGGTTTTTCTTCAC
Organism: Dermatemys mawii; assembly: GCA_007922305.1. NCBI lineage: Eukaryota > Metazoa > Chordata > Testudines > Dermatemydidae > Dermatemys > Dermatemys mawii. The sequence goes on from ML677350.1 coordinate 5,387,036, forward strand.
CTTCCTCTGGAGCCTTGAGCGAGAATCCATTTTTAGGATCAAATACATATATCCTCCATTATATCCTGTGATTACAGGGGCCTCATCACTGGCGGACCATAGTCCTTCCTTTAATATATTTCTATGGCTACCACCAGACTTCTGATCTCAAAGGAAATCCTATTACATGGAAAACAGCTTCTTTGCCTTTATGAGCCTTTTCCCATGTTCAGCACCTTCTCTTCCAGGTGGGCAAAAAAGCAGAACTATCCCAACATGCCCCCAACCAAGGCAAGTATTCAAACATTTCTAAATCAATTGAGGCATTATAATTCTGTTCCTCTGCTGTCTACAGCCGATTCCATGGCTAACCATGCAGGAAAAAGCAGGAGGAGTCTGAACTGTGACACAGTCTGTAATAGCTAATCAGAATACTGAGCGGAAATAATGAGGAAGGAGAACAGTTTGTTAATAGGAGGAGGTTTGTGGATGTGCCAGAATGATTTGCTCTATTTTAATTTTTTTTTTAAACCAAGAAGAACTAAGTTTTTTAAATGCTCCCGGGGCTCTTTGGAAGATAATTTCCTTGTACAGTCCAGACAGAATGGATTTCATGTACTATTAAATGTCTGCCCTCCCTTCTATCAAAGACATGGCTTCCCACTAACTTTTCCCCATGAAAACTCCTGAGCACCTGCCAGATAATAACTCACTGAGAATTCCATTAGGAAGATGAAGAAATGGAATAAGGGCCCCCATCTGTTCCCCACTTCTCTCCCCCTATAAGAACAAGGCAACAAATTACCTCTCTGCAAATTATTCACAATTGCCATATGAACACAGGGGCTCACAAAAGGCTGTCTTTCATTGTACTTCTGCATCAAGCCATGCTGGAGGCTCAGACAAGTTTAGTAGTTCGAGACTAGCTATGTAGACTATTTCTGTACCTTTTCCCTCTTCTTAGTTGGAACCTCTGTGCCCTATAGACCACAAGATCCCACCATTTCCCTGCAATCTTTAGCTACTATTAATCATAAAGTCATGCACTACTTCCCCTCAACTTTCTGTTGGAGAGTCACACTCACAGTAGTCCTGAGTTGTCATGTGATGATCATATGTTTCCTCTAGCCACAGTGCATTGAAGACTAGCAACAGACCTTAGCCACAAAAGTCAGTTCCAGGTTTGGTCCTCTTTCCCTAACCTTCTAAAGTTCAGGGTTGTTCAGATTTGGAATTCCATTTAGGCCACTTATAGAGATAAGACCGAAGTAAGTTGTGATTTTAAGATGACCTGCTATGCTGGGGAAGATGGACAATTACTGAATGTTTATTCTGTGTCATATTTTGTATCTCCTTTGTAAGTTTTCACAGTTCCCCTTGGTATTATTACTATCTATGGAAAATATCTAGAGCTTCTCTTTCTTCTTGACCCTGTGGGGAAGTTATAATCCTATGATGATGATCTGTTTGTTGCTATAGAAGTTTTCTTATTATTATTGGTTGTATAGTAGCACCCAGAGGCCCCAAACAAGAATGGGGCTAGGCACTGTACAAACACATAAGAGAAAGTCATAGTTACGATATCACCAGTTGAAGATTATTACTTCAATGAAAAACCAAGTAGCCTAAGTTCACATAGGCACACAGTGAAAATAGTGAAAGAGGGGACCTCCTCTAAGACTAAATACTTACAGTCATTTTAAGCCCTGCTTTATGGAGAAAGAATTTGGGAACTGATACTTCTGACTAGCACTTTAAAGCAGGAGAACAGGGGATGGGAGAGAAAATTCTGGCTCAGTTGCTTCAGTACTAGTTCTCCACACTGCACAAAAGTGCCGTCTACAGCATTCTATTGATTCTTAATTACAGACACAAGGAAGGTTCATCAAGACGTAACTAGAACAACCATAGCAATGGAAGTGTTTCTGTTCCACACCTGGCCTGTCAAACACTAATTATTTTATGAAATAGATACAACTCTGTGAAAGGTAAATAGATGAAATAAGGGTGGGATTTTCACACACAGTATTGGTCCTAACTCTGCTCCCACTGGGATAAATAGTAAAGCTCCCATTGAGTTGAATGAGAGCAGAACTTACATGAACTCTGAGCTCTTCTGAAAATCTCACCCTGCTGTTCTACCCAACAAGAAAGAGATCATAAAAGCTTGGTCATTGCAGTTTTTGGCACACCTTTCAATGGCCACAGTAGAGAGGCCATGAATAGATTGAGCATGCAGAATGGACTAAAAAAATCAATTTTTGTTAAAAATGTTGAGTGTTGTTTTTCTAATGAAAATCAACAAAATTTCAAAGAAAAGGGAAATTTTTTTCATTAAAATTTATTTAGCCAAAAGCTATTTTCCACTGAAAAAAAATGTTGATGGAGAATTTTGGACCAGCTTTGGTGTCTGTTTACACACACAGCAAGAGTATACCCATAATATATGATTTTAAAATCTTCGTAGTCAGATTGTGGAGAAACAGGATAATTATAAATATATAAAGGAATGATATTCAGAGAACAAGAACCAATTCTTCTAATTAGCCAGTGAGGATGGAACAAGATGTAATGCACTTTAAAAGACACTGTCATATTGAATTTTTGAACCTGACTAATTTAAAAAATTCCAGCTTTGGACAAAGCACCCTTTAAATAGCATGTCCTGTTTTTTAAAAAAGTTGGTTAATAAGGAATTTTTGACTTCCCCATGTAAGTCTTTTAAGCAAGGGAGGAATTGACTGAGTAAATGCCTATACCTAGGCTTATGCAGTGTTGTGGTTGTGTTGGTGCCAGGATATTAGACACACAAGGTGGGTGAGAAGTTGGTCCAATAAAAAGATGTTACTTCGCCCACTCTGTCTTTCCAGTATACCTAAGCTTGGCAGAATTTGATTTTTTTAATAGTTTTGTCGGATAACATCAATGTTTATTTTTAAGCTTATTTCTACCAAGTTATGTTTTCACAGTTGCACAAAATTTTGTGTTTTAATCCATTTTTAATTTTTATTTATTTAAATGTTCATGGTTTGGGAATTGTGGGGGTGGGGTAGGGAATAATTATTTAATGACATTCTCTAAGGCTCAAGCAGCATTTTTCTTATTTTGTCTATCTAAATTTTGATTAGCAATGGAAATACTTATTCATCGGTGTGTGTAGGGTGAAATTAATGTTTACTGATATTTACCAATAAAAATCTGATCTTTCCAAGCCTAACTGTACACAAAGTATGGTAAAATACTTGAACTACAAAAAATAGGAGAAACTCTCTTTCTTCTTTAAATATCTAATCTTAGGTGTTACTTCTAACTAGTTACAACATTTTTAGACAGAAACAGGATTTTTCCAGTTGATAATGTCCCTTTAAGTCCCAGAAGTGGAAAATCTTGGACTACACTTACATGATGCACTTTATGTATAATATCATTGTGTGTGATCTAGAAATATAATTAGGCCATGATTTCAAAAGTGACTGGTAATTTTGGATGCCTCCATTTTTGAGTGTCCTGAAGCTGGATGCTCCATACTTCCTAAAAATCAGGCTCTTTTAAGATGTCTCAGGTTGGGTGCCTATAAACTGTGGCACCCAAAATCCCTAGTCACTTTTGAAAAATCCTGATCTTAGCTTTTAAATTTTTACAAACTGTTGCTGAGGTGACACATTGGAAAGTTAAGGAGAAAAATTCTGACTATGTTTTCCCCCAAAACAAGTTAGCCAATTGTGATTAATCTAACAGGAGAAAAAAGAGGTGACTACGAACAGCTAACACAATAGTAAACATGCTTTGCCCTGTCTTCCCTAGAAGCAAATCCTGTTTAATATTGTATTAGCTACCAGCTTTAAAACATAACCTATTTTCCAAAGCATGTCAACATTTGTTCACACAAAACTTTTTGAAAAAGAAAAAAAAATGTCTTTTTGTGGAAAATTTGTTTCTGAAAATTCTGTTTTTTCACCAATGTGTTCTTAAAAGAAACCTAAGATTTACAAAAATCTGATTTTTTTTTAATTTTCAGAATTTTTCATGGAAAATACTTACCATTTTCAAACCAGGTCTATTTTCCTAGTCTAGATGTGCCCCAAAGGACAGGACTTGAAATACTGTGTTCATTACCAGAAAGATAGTGAAAAATTGGAGGGAGGTAAGAGAAAAGCAACAGAAAGGTTTTATACCTAGCTACCATGGTGAAAGAGAAAATAAAGATCAGATGATTAAAGGACTGGAGGAACTGACTTGTGAAGAAAGATTAAGAAGAGTTAAATATGTCTAGCTTACTATGTGAAAATGAATTGGGGACAGCACAACAAATTATTTATTTCTAGGTGAGGTGTAAACACCAACAAGGGAATGGAGTTGTTTAGGGTAACACAACATGTTGTTATGAGAGCTAATGTTAAGTGGCAAGGATCGTGAATTCAAAATATTTAGGCTGTACAAACTCCCACAGTATGTGGTGCAAACCCCATTGTTCAAGATCTTTGAATTAGACTAGACAATACCCTCAAACTCTGTGATGATATGTTCACTGTTTCTTTAAATCTGTAGCAGGAAAACAGAGAAGAGGGGTGTTGGGGAAGGTTTAAGATGGGACGTTCTACTGTGAAGCAGAGTTAGACACAGAGACATTTTTGAGATATTATTGTTTTCCTTATTCTAATAATGTTTATTGTTCACTATTTCTCTATGCAAAAGAATAAATGGACACAAATCTGTCATCAGGAATCATAACATTCAAAAACCAGTAGGAGAACACTTCAACCTCCTTGACCATTCTATTAAAGACTTGAAGGTGTCAATTTTAAAACAGAAAAACTTCCAAAACAGACTGCAACGAGAACCTGAGGAACTAGAATTAATTTTCAAATTGGACACTATCAACCACCGGCTAAACAGAGAGTGTGAATGGCTTTGTCATTACACTAATTGAATGCATTTCCCTAGTTAAGTTCCCTTCAAATGTTCTTATCGCCTGTCAGACACAGATCCATTACAAAAGGTTTTTTTCTCCTGCTGATAATGGCCCATCCAAATTAAACAACCTCTTAGAACTGGTATGGTAATGTACAGTTTTTCTTTTTTGCTTTCTGTGTATATAAATACATCTTACTTCTGTTCCATTCTATGCATCTGATGAAGTGGGCTATAGCCCACGAAAGATTATGCTGAAATAAACTGGTTAGTCTCTAAGGTGCCACAAGTATTCCTCATTTTATTATAAGAAAGTGAATTTTTGTGGTTCTTAACCATTGCCGTATGACATATGTATTGTAGGGAACAATCCTTTAGCACGAGGTGAATTAAATGATGCAATAGATCTTTTCCATCTCTAATTTTTATGAGAATACAAACAAATCTCCACACCTGGGAACATTAATCAAACTTGGGAAGCGGCTTAAATCAGAGAAGGAAATAATGGATGGTGCATGCTCAGCACACAATTTTCTAATGCTTATAACTATGTAATTTCCAAACCAAATGCCTTCAAACAAGGCAGTGCATCATTCAGCAGTACATGCACTCCAAGGATGAATTCTCAAAATAATGTTGGTTTGGGGATGAAAAGCATATGTAAAACATCTTAACTATTGAAAAATCACTCTCTCCTCTGAGTGGATAACTAAAAAAGGCAGCTGAATTGATGTTTATCAAATTTTACAAAACAAATTCACTTCTGGACTGAGACCAAGCATGTAAAAATTTAGTCCCAAAGGTAATATTTTGGAGAAAGTTATAAATAAGCGCCATTTAGAATGGAAGTGCAATCTCAACCACAGCAGTGGCATCACAACCACAAAGTCTGAGTGAAGCAGTGGGGATAAATTAGAACAAATTATCTTGATTTCAATTGGACCATGCCAATTTACACCATCAGAGAATGTGTCCCAGTAAAACAAACCAGGACACCAGACAAGAGAGAGAATAGGCCTAGGGAAGAAGAGAGAACAAACAAATGGGGAAAGGGAAAATCAGTAACTGAAAAGCAAGGTGGTTCTTATTAGCCAAACATACTCATTATCTTCAGGTATAATCTAGTTGAAATACCTTTTTGCAGGAGCGGTCCAAAGGATCTAGGAGAATCCCTGTAGTTTTCTGAATATAATATGAGGTATTTATTAAGACAAGAAAATATTTATGGTGAAACCAGGAAAATTGAAAATGTTCTATAATCCTGGAAATAATCACAATACTGCTTAAAAACAGATTGCCAATTTCCAGGATAACACAAAATGCACATGTTTAAACACAACTAGGGCAACTTGTGCAGAATTGTGCAGTTTTATTTTATTTTTCCACCAAAAGTGTGAAACAAAAACTTGAAGCTACTTTTCCCCACTAGCCTATTGCAATCCTTTGTGTAACTCCTCCTTGGTCCACTGATTATTGATATGGTTAAGTGCATGAGTATCCATTGTGCACACTTGGTTGCTGTGTAACAGCCACTAAAACCAAGCACTAACATCTTGTATCATTCCTTTGAACACTACTGTGTTAGAGCCTGATCCAGTATCCTTTGAAGTAACTGACAGTATTCTTATTAGCTTCATAGGAAGGTAGAACAGGCCCTTAAAGAAGAATTACAGCTATTTTTCTCTTTCTACATTAGAAGAATGAAAAGAGATGCATCCAGATTTTGGACCTTCAAACTTGCAGTTTAATAAACAAAGCAAAATCTGGAATTGGACCAGTAGAACAGTGCCTAAAAATGCAAACCATCTATTTCTTTTGGGGTACGGTGTGACAAAAAATGGTGGTTCCCTCCACCCACTTGTCAATGGGAAGCACATTTATACATCATGAAGCAAAAGTGCATAAATTCTCTTTATGAAATTGGAAATCAAGGCCAAACAGAGGCAAAAAACATCTTTTTGTTCTTTGTTTCCACAGCACCTAGCACATAACTAGGGCTCCTAGGCACTACAGTAATACAAATAAATTATCTATTCTGGCCTAGACTAAAATAACCACGGGGATAAGAGGACTTAATAAATTATAAGACAAGCCAGAAAAGCTGTTTCTAATCTCTAACATAAGGCTCAGATAATCCCATTTAAGAACTGAAAGAGCAGCATAGAGGTGGAGTGAAAGATGCGTACACAGAGGGCGAGAAAAAAGAATGGAGGGGAAAGTGACAGCATGTGGGATGAAATAGAGAAGAGAGGGGAAGGAAAATGAAAGGAAAGGGAAAAACAAGACAGAGTGGGGGGGGAGGGACTATGACCCACCACTGAATATAGTAAACTTCTGGTACTGGGCCAAACCAGGGAGTTCTTAATCAGGGAAGTATCCCACTGAAGTCAGTGTTCACATTTACCTAGAGAGTTTGTTCAGGTGAGGAAGAAAGTTTAGTTTTACTGGTCAAGGCATGCCAGAAAGACTTGTTGACTCTCCTGTTTCATCCAAGCTTTTTAAATCAGCCCTGAGTAATGAGAGACCCTGCCAACATGGCAGCCACTGTTGCAGTTAAAAGCTGCTGGCTTCCTGCCATGCAGAGCTATTCCACTGATCAGGCAGGAGGTCAGAGGCTGACTACTTCCCAGATCTTTGCCTCAGCTTCTCTCCTGCTGGTGGGTGTTTGAGTGCGGAGAAGAGCACAGAGCAGCTGAAGCAGAGACAAGAGTCATGGATCTACTAGCTGCCACTCAACCCCCCACGCTAGCCTTAGAGGAACAAGGGCAAGTGACTGGAGGAGAACTGTGCTCTCTCAGCTTTTAGGGCAAACCCTCTCACTCTCCCAGTGGAGTCCAAGTCCAGCGCATCGGTACAGGCTGAGCGTGACTCCCCTTAAAGGGCTGGCTGGCCTGTGACACCGCTTACAAGAAATAAGCCCTGAAAGTGTCAGGTGGTGAGTGAGGCTTACTGTCAGCACACTGAAAATATCAGTGAGGTAGAGCTGGCCCCTGTTATGCCACAGTTTAAGAGGGATACACACAGTAATGGTGGATTGTGCCGCTTCTTGGGAGCTCCTGCCTAGGTTTCAATAAGCATCCGAATTCCTGGAGATGTCACTAACCCCAATGAAGCCCTAGTAGTTAAAATATCCACATTAAAAGTAACCTCTGATGTGCCAGAGTGTGTACAAAATCCTCTGGCAGTTGAGGTCCCAGCAGGCAAAAATCTCCCTCATGAAAATATTTTTTGAGGGACAATCTTACATTGACAATAAAGCAAGAGAGAAGAAAATGAGTTAACAGAGGAGACAGAGAATGAGATTTAGCCAGCATGGAAATATACTAGCCCAACAAAGGCCAGGCAGCCTGATTCCCTCAGAGTGATCAGAGCACAAAAGATTCTAAGACACATGTTCATTTTCAGCCTTTTGTCTCCACCTCTTTGGCACATTCCCTTTCATCTTTGCTTACCTGCATGTCTTCCTCACCAGAGAATGTGTGCACAGCTGCTTGGGAGAGGCCTCCTTCAGCTGGATGCCAGCGTTAGGGGTTGAAGATAGGAGACTGAGTGATTGCCTACATCTGCACAAGGGTCACATCACAGGCAGCACTCGTGCTCCGTCCAAATAGCCGGTCAAAGCTCAGTTCGATTCTGCTGATGCTCTGAAAAATTAATGTGATGCCGGCTCAGAGTAATTTTTAAGTGTCTTTCCAGGAACACCTGCCTCTTACAAGAAAACACATTGATCTAACAAGATGCAGGAAATCTCTGACTTGTCTATGATGGATTGGATAGGGCAGGCATGCTTAACTTTGGATTTGTTATCTTGTTGGTCAAATGATCTTCATTTCCCCAGTAAAGGTAAAACAAGAGTTTGCTGTTAATGGGGAAAAATAGACTGGCACATTATAGGATATATATGGATAATAAGCCTTCCATAGCAACATTAATATGGTTATATTACAAGCATCTTGGGTAGTGAGGCATATAGTTAACGCTGCCTAACATGTTATATTGCAAGTCCCTGTTTTCAACCGCTTGTATTATATTACCAAATATTAACAACTTGGGATAAACTTTTCCATGCAAGATATCTGCCTGAGACTGAAATTTTTGATGTTTCAACAAAAAAAGTTTAGCTGTTGCAGAGAACAAAATTAGGGAAAAATAGTTTAACTTTTTTTTTAATTCCCACCTTTTCTTTAAAGAGATCTAATGCCATCATACTTAGAGCAATGATTTGAAATTTGACAGAAGGACAGTTTTTGGATGAGAGAAGTAACTTTCCCGTCTCCAAGAAAATCCACCTAGATTTGGTTGAGACACAAACTTCTGAAAATTGCTATCTGCGCATGTTCAGTAGAGCTTCTTAAGAATACAAGAATGGCCATACTGAGTTAGACCAAAGGTCCATCTAGCCTAATATCCTCTCTTGCGACATTGGTCAATGTCATGTGCTTCAGAGAAAATAAATAGGTAATCATCAAGGGATCCGTCCCCTGTCACCACTTGCCAGGTTCTGGTAGCTTTTGTTCTTAGAGGCTTGCTAAACATCTGTGTTTTTTTCTTTAATTTAAATTGGATTTTTTAATTTAAATTACATAGAGATTTATTTTTAAAAAAATAAATCCCTATTTAAAATTAAACTAGAAACTGACAATCTATATTAAACAAATTTACTATAATCTATTAATATAAATGAAATAACAATATTAAGCAACACATGTTTGCTCCCAAGTTTTAAAGAAAGATAAACAAGTGTGCTGGTGAAGTCACTGGCTAAGGATCTAAAACCTGAGTTTGCTGAAGTACTAAACCAACTTTTTACAGCAGAAGTCTGTGCTACAATATTTTCTTCATTTTAGTTTATTTATCTAGTTCAGTTCAATGACAAGTTCATACAAAGTTAAAAACCAATTGGGAGATGAAAAAGCAAGATAGTTCGTTTTCCTCTCCCATTCTACGAATAAAAACTACGTATAAGAGGATGAGATCTACTAGTTCTAAAATTTAAGGACATGGTGACCAGACACAATAAGTTCAAATCATTTATTAGAGCTAACACTTCCTTTGTTTATCTAAAGTTTTATCAACAATGTTTTGCATATAACTTTTTAGATAATGTTTTCTTAGCCAAAAGGCTGAGAAATTAAAGTTTTTTCTTATGAATTCTGCGCATTTAAGAAAGCATTTAAAATATTAAATAAAACTATTTTTGTTAATTTTTAATTGAGTTCAAATTTCCATCCAAATGCAGAGCAAGACAGGCATGTAAAAAATTAATCATCTCATAAATAAGAAATACATGGTTCACCATTTTCTAACATAATAAAAATTTAAAAATTAAGAATCTGAATAAATATTGATTAAGCTATATGTTTGCTTAAATAAATGTATATAGATGTAGTGTATCAATCTGGTTAGCAGAAAGAATTCCCAGGTTGGCAGAGTTCTGTGCCACTCATGTTCACAGCCCCTGCACAGAAGGAAGGGAGTATGGCGAGAGTATATTTGAGCACCAGCTCTTTCTGACTGCTGGCAGTGCCATTTGGAGCTGTGCACAGAGAGTCATAAATTAAAACAGACTTTGGGATGCTCTGAGGAGTTGAATCTGCTTGTGGCTGGTCCAGAATTGAAAAATCACAAAAGTAGCATAAACAGTTATTGTCCTCTATTTGGGACCTATGCCAACCATCAATTGGCCAAATCAGAGAACTGGGACCAGTATACGTAGTATAATACTGTATGTACGTGTTCATGCTAGGCACTTTATCAAATAAATCATAATAAATATATACTGGAATTGACTTTATTTTTCTGTGTAACTGTTTAGCGAGGGTTAAAACTGCTTTTAAATTTGCTGTCCTCTCTCAGATTTGAGGGGAACTCTAAGATCCTCCATTGATCTGTGCCTGATGGGAACCACTAACCAAAAAGCTAGGACTGAAGCGAGTGACCTTTGCCTATACCAATGCCTGTTGCAGAAGCCAATGGACAGAGAAACAGAGAGCAAGAGAGAGCTCCGACAGTAATGGGCTGTAATTGAGTTCTCAGCCTTGCTCTAACTGCCTCAGCGCAATTGCCTGTGAAAATTGCTCTGTTTTATGCTCTTTGTTACGTTCTGTCAAGCCCCATTTAAAATAATGAGGCCCCTTCGTTCACTTTTCCTCCATAGAGTTTGGAGCAGTCAAGAGACCTTTCAAAGGAAGAGCAAAAACTGTAATGTGTGGAGAAGAGGCGGCTGTGCTAAATTACTTATGCCCAGGATCTTTACAGCAACTGCTAGTCAGACACGACCTTGACGGAGGACAAATCAAACAGATATTATCCCGCTCTCTCTGCCAATCAGCTTCAGCTCTCAGGAGGTGCAAATTCACGCTGGATGCCCACTAAAACTGCTATTCTCTAAGCAGCCGCTCCATCTCTTTCATCAAGTGAACTAAGTCACAATGCACACTGCAGTGGCAGGAGAGATATTTAACTAACATGTCTCATAAGATCTCCTGTCAAAGTCATATTTGGATTGACACTAGGCCATATCCTGAGGGGAGCAGAGCATTTGCAACTTTCACTGTCTCCAAAAGTCATTGGAGATGCTGACAGTTCCCCTCATCAAATCATTCATGTTAATATTGGGTATATGCCATAACTCACCCCATCTGCTGTAAATGAATGAAATCCCAATCTTGTGTAATATCAAGCAGTAGAACTGATCACAGAAAGGACTAATAAGTACTTTGCCCTTATATAGCACTTTCTATCATGGATTTTTAAAGACTTTGCATACATTCTGAACTATCTCCTACAAGCATCCTGTGGTAGGGGAGTTTTAGTATCCTCATTTTCCAGAATGGCAAATAGGCATAGTAGAGTTAAATGATAGGCCTAAGATTATGAAAGTAGTCGGCAGAGGCAGAAATAAAACCCAGATCTCCCCATTCCTAGGTCTACGTGTTAACCACAAAACCATCTTTCCTCACATATACTAAAATACGATCAGAAGCATTTGTTTTGGCATCAGTTAGCTGGCCAAGATCTCTCATCTGAGTCAGAAGAGTAATGGGTTCAAGGCCCGGAATAAAACTTAGCCCAGGTCTACACTAAGGTGGGGATCGACCTAAGATACGCAACTTCAGTTACGGGAATAATGTAACTGAAGTCAACGTATTTAGGTCTACTTACTGCGACATCTTCCCAGTGCTGAGTCGACTGTTGCCACTCCGCCATTGATCCCCAATAGATCGATCAATAGCCACCGATCCAGCAGGTAATGTAGACCTGGCCTCAGGCTACTACACAACAGAGTCCCTGTAGTGAGAGACCATTGAACCACTAGAGTGCTGGGGTTTGGATGAACTGTTAAACTGAGTATTTTTTTCCTTGCTGTGTGAAGGTTAAAGGACCCATAGCAAATCCCACTCTTTCTGCATCTGTATACCTGTTTTTTTTTCTAAAAGCTAAAAGAAATCTAGTGCACTGTGGAACTTCCAGTGGTAGGGAGAGCTGATTGAAAAATCAAAAATAGTTTTGCATGAAGTTGTGAATGTGTTTTCATTTCAAAGTATTTAAAACAAAAACAGATTTGATTTTTTCACAATTTTGGTTTATTTAAAAACAAATTCAAACACATGATAAAAGTTATTAAAATGTGTTCACTGAAAATTGTTTTTTCAATCAAATGTTTGCTATCACATTTGATATTCTGAATAACAATTTCCACATAAAATAATTGCAAAAGTCTAAAATTTCTCAGTAAAAAAGTAGATTTAGGGGCAAAAAGTTTCATTTTTTTCAAAAAAGGCAATTTTTAATGAAAAAGACTGTTAAATAAAATTAGTCAGTTGTAGTGTTGAACTAAGCATTGAGGCAATCAGTGAGGGGGATCATTCAATTCCCTGCCTATTGTAGTTTTTCCATAGTCCCACGGATGGTGAGATGCTGTGGAGAATGACCATGTAATCTACAGTAAAGGCAATTACTTGGAATGGTTGTGGTGCTGTTAGTCATCTGCACAGTGGTGTTCTGATAAACAGCAGGTTTTAAAACTAAAAATTGTATCTCTTGGATGGCCTTTATCTCACCACCTCTGCGATGGGAGGGGGCATCCTGATACGCAGCCAACAGCAATACACTAGACTGCCAGAAGCAGGGCACAAACCATTGTCCAGGAGGGGGTGAGGAAAGAGATGCTTACTGTCATTCTGGTCAGAAGGAGGAGCTCTCTTCAAGACTGTAAATACCCCTTCTCCCTTACACTGGAGGCCCAGGAAGTGAGAGGCTGAGTCCTCAGTGTTCTGGATGTTTGCCTCTTAAACCATCTTCCCCTGTGTAAGAAGCAATTTGCCCCACTCAGCAATTCCCTCAGGCAGCACGGAAAGAAATGCAGTTTATTATTTAGTCATAAGGGTGGTTTTATGATCCCATAATTGGCAAGGAGACGAGAAATGTTTGATATTCCATATCCAACCACATGCTGAGCTGCAGAAAGAGAGACAGGGCTGAGTCTGCAAGAAGGCTTACGATAACTCATAGCTAACAATCCCCAAGGCAGCCACTTTCTCTCCACTCCTTCACGTCTCTGTATTCATTATTTTTCCATTCTTCATTCGTTTTGCAGATCTTCCTCTTCCATTTCAGAGAGACACCACTTCCACTTCTCCCTCTGTGCTCTACAGCAACTTAGAGTCTGCTTTTAATGTCTCTTGCCCCTTCTGTACATGACTTCAATGAAAGACTCAGGGTGTGTAGTGTGGCATTAATTTGCTTTTTGCATGAGTTTATCCTTGCAGCTTTTGATTATTGGCTATTTTCCTTACTAGACTTTTCTGAGTGCTGACACTGGGCTTCCTTTATTACACACACCAGTCTGTGAAATGTATACTTGCTGTCCTTTCATAATAAAAAGGGAGGGATCTTATTATGCTGTTTGTCTTCTGTATTTATTAGCAACCTGGAAGGTCTATTTGGCAGTGGTGCTGTTCATACAGTCCTGCAGTCACCAGCCTTGAGGCACAGAATAGTATTTACCTCACAATGACAAAGAGTTTTTACATTTCACATCTTGCTGACTAGCTTATTGCCTGTTGCTTGGTTGCTTTTTATTAGGACAATGTTTTGTGCTCTTATTTTTTATTTCTCTTATATAACTCATGGACAGAGGCAACATGGTTCTGTGCATTTAAGATGGTTGTTTCTCTTGCCATTTGAGACTTTTTGCCCAAACAAAAACATATGAACTTGGGGTCACCAAATGACATTAATAGGCAGCAGGTTTAAAATAAAAAATAGGAAGTATTTCTTCACACAACACACAGTCAACCTGTGGAACTCTTTGCCAGAGGATGTTGTGAAGGCCAATACTACAACAGGATTAAAAAAATAATTAGATAAATCCATGGAGGATAGGTCCATCGATGGCTATTATCCAGGATGGGTAGGGCTGGTGTCCCTAGCCTCTGTTTGCCAGAAGCTGGGAATGGGCAACAGGGGATGGATCACTTGGTGATTACGTGTTCTGTTCATTCCCTCTGAATCACCTGGCACTGGACACTGTCGGTAGACAGGATACTGGGTTAGATGGTCCTTTGGTCTGACCCAGTATGGCCATTCTTATGTTATTATATATAAGACATCCACTAGCTCTGAATTAAGAGGATGGCTTATGGAAGAGCTGAGAAGGTGGAAGTTTGGGGCTGGAGTTAAACTAGTCATCAAACACAATAAACTTGGATTCAAGGTGGTTTAGGTCACAAGTAGAAATTAATCTGATGACCTTAACTAAAGCCCACCTGGACATTGGTCTGTGTGGTGGCTCTGTGATGTGGACAAATCTGACTGGGAGTATTGATGAAGCGGAGACCTAAAGCTGAACTACCAAAGAGAGTGTCAAGTCACAGTTGAAGTGCATTAGTAGAGGAAATAGGATAGCACCATCAAAACCATATGGTTTCTTTTAAAACTTTTCCAAGGTGATGGAGGAAGGATGATATATTCTTTTTCTGTAGGATGTTTTACACATACGTGGAATTGTGAGAACATGCATGGAGCTGTGTATTGCTCTGAAACACCAACAGACATAAGAACTAAGAATGGCCATACTGGGTCAGATCAAAGGTCCATTCAGCCCAGTATCCTGTCTACCGACAGTGGCCAATGCCAGGTGCCCCGGAATGAGTGAATCTAAGAGGTAATGATCAAGTGATCCCTCTCCTGCCATCCATCACCCCGCTCTGACAAACAGAGGCTAGGGACACCATTTCTTACCCATTCTGGCTAATAGCCATTAATGGACTTAACCTCCATGAATTTATCCAGTTCTCTTTTAAACCCTGTTATAGTCCTAGCCTTCACTTCCTCCTCAGGCAAGGAGTTTCACAGGTTGACTGTGCGCTGTGTGAAGAAGAACTTCCTTTTATTTGTTTTAAACCTGCTGCCCATTAATTTCATTTGGTGGCCCCTCGTTCTTATATTATGGGAACAAGTAAATAACTTTTCCCTATTCACGTTCTCCACACCACTCATGATTTTATATACCTCTATCATATCCCCCCTTAGTCTCCTCTTTTCAAACTGAAAAGACCATGACCAGAAAATAACTGCCCTTCTCCCAATCCCATTCTGCAGATATTCCTTTCTCCTCGCTCCAAACTCTGGTAAAATATACCACCGTGACAGCTTAAATATCTACCAGGAGCACTACCAAGCTCACCCTGCAATAAAATCTATATGACTCCTATGAGTCAGGCATCAAGACATATGATGGAGCCTATGGAATTCCCTGAGAAAGACACTTGCTGAATTTGTGAGAGTTTGCACAGAATCAAAGAAACGTGAAGGGACAACATTTCTATTCATATAATTCCCCGAGGAGAGAAAGCATTGCAATTTCCTACATTTGGCATTGGAATAACCTTTGGGAGATTATGGACATGGAGAAATTAGAGATGGAGTTTACATATTAGGCCATCTAATCCCACCTCTGCTAATGCTGGAATATTTTTCACAGTACATTTTCTAGTGCTTTGTCCAGTCTTAAATGACTTGAGTGATGAGAATTTCACCACTTTCTTTGGGAGACTATTCCACAGTTGCATAGATCCCACAGTTAGGCAGTGTTTTTGGCTCACTCTTCCTTCTTCAGTTTTATCTTATTACACCTTCTAATATCCCCTAGGTATAAAGTATATAATGCACGTCATGCTAAGCATGTATAGTATCTGGGATGGTGATCTAGGAGACGCAATCTAATGGTTAAACCTGCAAAGAACAAACAAATTTCCATGGGAGCCTCACAACAATTTTGCAACATACATGCACACACACAAATGTGCATGCCTATTCCATCCCAACTGCCACACCACCCCTGTTCTATCACAGCCCAGCCACCCAAATGTTACTACAGTTGTCGGAGAGCATACCGAATTAGTTACATTGCAGAATGTTTAACATAACTGGGAACACTCTGGCACACTGTCCTGGGAGATTTTAAGAGAGAGTCTTATACCTGCAAATACATTTATCTTCCTTTCAATATTTCATTGAGTTAGAATTCATGAACTGGATCTAGTATAGAGAAGTTTTATGAATTATGCACCAGAATCAATGAGTTTTTACTTTTCCCATATTTTACTGTCTCGCAGCCACAGTAGGGATCAGTGTCCATCAAAGGTACTACATATATTAAAGATCAAGTGGTATCAGAGAAGGCAGATGTATAAGGTCTATGGTATACTGTCTATTCAGTGCAAAAAAATGCTGCTTAGTTGCATATTTAAATGTCCCTTTTCAGTCTGTTATATTCAAGTCTTACCTAATGCATGTGTCATGCTCATCTAGAGCACTGGATTCTTAGGAACATTTCTGTCGTTGCTCTGTTGCTTATCAAGTATATTTGCCTAGACTTTACCTCTCACTTTACTATACAGCTACCACTGCCAGCTCCTCAGATGATGTTATTCGGAAGTGACTCCTGTGTCTTCCCTGAAGCCAAAAACTCCACGAGTTAGCTTTCTCTATTTTCCATATAGTAAAAAAGGAATAAGAGTTATGTGGGAATCTCTCTTATATTTTCAGCCAACTTCCAGTGGAGCCACCAGCATCTGGCATCTTCAGTACCACGTACTTCCCCTTTGCTAATACAAGCACATAGCACCGCGTACATATGATGTATTCAGTCAAAAACAAAATCCCCTCACAACTTCCACTTGTGGAGAGGGAAGAAGGGAGAAAGAAGCACTCCTGACAGATGCTATTCACGTCACTTATTGCGCTAATAGAAAGCTCTTAGGTCCAGATCCACAAATCTACTTTGGTACCTAAGTCCCAGGTTCGGCTCCACTGTGGTCCACAGAACTCCCACTGAACTCTGTAGGTGCCTAAGTCAGAGTCTAAGTATCTGCCTCTGGGCATTCACATTGCTGCCTCTCCTAAACATCCAGATGCCTATCTCCCACCTGAGCCCCACAGCGATTTACACCTTGAGGGAAGATAGGCATTTGTCTGCCTAAACACAAGTCTACACTACAAAATTAAGTCAACCTAAGTTATGTTGACATACAGCCACCACAGTAATTACATCATTTTTGCGTGTCCACAGTACGCTTCTTGTGCCACCAGGAGCGCTTGCACCAATTTAATTGTCAGTATGGGGTTTTGTGGGGTGGCTTCTGAAAGGAAGCAAGTCAATGTAAGCAATTCAGTGTCTATACTGATGCTATGTCGACCTAACTACATCAGCCTAAGTGCTACGTCTCTTGCAGAGGTGGGGTTATTAAGTTGGTATAGAGGGAGTGTTACATCAGTGGGAGCTACATTTTAGTCTAGACACGTACAGAGTTAGATTGATGTAAGCTGCCTACATCGACCTTACTCTGTAGTGTAGACTAGGCCTCACTCGTGTGGGGCCTGATGCAGTAAGCATGCTCAGAGGCTGCCTACCAGATCAGATCCTATTCAAAATCTGCCGGTCAGGGAAGGTGCTACAGTGCCCATCTCATAACTTTTAGCTCAGTGGTTTACTACTCACCTAGGATGTGGGAGATCTATTTCAACTCCCCCCTCTGCCAGAGGGGGAAGGAGAGTGCTCTGAACACTAAGCTCTGGGATAGTCTGATGTGGGGCTCTGTTCTTCTCTCCTGTGGCCTCCTTTGAGAACCAGATAGATTGCTGAGCTATGGGCTGTTGCAGCGGAAATCTACAGAAGGTCATGCCAGTGCAGCTCTCATAAAAGTGGGGGGAGGAACCCTCCCTGAGGAGCTTCATCCTCCCACTGTTGCACTGGGAACCCAGATGTCCCTCCCGCCCTGAGGTATGGCAATCAAAGTCCAAGGCAAGCAAACTTAAAGTCCTGGGCTCTCTCTGAGGATCTCTCTCCTCCATATGTTCTCGCTGGAGATTCACATTCTCCGCAGAGGTCATGCAGTGATAATCCAAACCCAAAGTGGCTATTGTTCTTTCTGGTTCTGGGAGAGACTGCCAACAACTCCAGCTCCCTCTGCAGCTTCCCCTCTGATAAAGGAGACAGGTTTTTATATCCTCACCACCATGCTCTACAAATTCCTGACCTTCCCAGAATTCTTTCTGGCTGAAAGAGGAGGGTAGTTTTCACCTGTTCACGCATGAAGGCTCTAATCCTGGACCCTGTGTCAGTCAGCAGCCTTGGTTTTCTCTCAAACCACAGACACCCACCCCAGGACATTTCCACTCTAGTGAATGTTTCTTTTGTCCCACAGTTCTGTCTTTGAAACTAGGTCCCTGGAAGAGGGTAGTAGACTTTCCTCCTTGGTCTTAAATTGCCAATATACCCGATTACAAGGGGAATGGATACTGATGCTGAGGGTGAACTGCATCCTTCTTCAAATGACATGCCAATGCAGTGTCTAGAACTGGCCCTGTCCGCTGGTTCAACTGAAGTTTTTCCAGCTATAGATTTAACTGGAGTGCAGATAACATGTTCTTCCAAAATAAATAAATAAAATAAAAGTGCAAGCTTTCAACCAAACAGCAACAAACATCCATTCTCTCTGCAGCTTAAGTGCTAATGAGTTTTATATGGATTGGTCTCTTACATGGTCAAAGTCAAGCCACCTCTGTGAAATAACTGATTATTGAGAGGACAAAGTGTCTCTTAAGTTCATTCCAACAGCAATACAATTGTATTGGATCTCACCTTTAGGAGAGGATATAGTAAACAGATATGGCATGTCATTTAGATTGGAGTTATTTTGGGGAAGTTCTGTGGCCTGTATTATACAGTTGGTCAGATGAGGTGACAACAGGGGGCCCATCTGCCTTTGGAAACTATATCTGAATCTATGTCCAATGCTGCCACATTTGGTCTGCAATACACACAGCAGAGAACACCCACCTAGAAGAGTCCATTCAGTTCTTGGTGGCACAGGGAATCCCCTCACTAGCCTTTAGAATAAATCCAGGGTGGCAAGCTGATGCAGATCAAAAGTGAAGCGAGTATGGTTGGCCTCATTCTAGTCTCAGGAAAGCATTTTGTAAAGATAACTATGTTGCTTGTGGGGCAGTGCTTTTGTTGGAAGGATTATGTGGCGTGTTAATTGAATATGGCTAGGTAGTTAATACTGGTATTAGCACAGCCAGTACCAATAATCTCAGTGTACCCAGTGTGAAATGGATGATTGTAGACGCCTGAACGTACATAGTCTGGCTTGAGTGTGTCTCTTCTCTCCAAGCAACTTGCCCCTTGAGTGTTTAATAAACATTACATCACATCACAACCACCATCACAAAGGACCTGATCCAAATGCCAGTTGAAATCAGAGATAGTCTTTCTGCTAATTTAAATGGGCTTTGGCTCAGGCCCCAAACGTCACACAATTCTGCATGGCTCATCTCTTGTCAGAAGAGGTCCAGGACTGGAAGAGCAAGGAGTGCTGCAGGCCAAGGTTGAGCTGAGACAGCAGAGTTCTGTGTGCATGCATATCTAACACTGAAATAAGAAGTAGCAGCATTGACCAAGCATGGAGTATATCAACCATGGCAGTGACAGAGCACATTTGTGAGTTTCATAAATAGCTGCAGGTTAAGCCTGCTCCACTACAGCTAGAACTTAATTTAATGTAAAGATGTTTGCCTGCTCAAACTAGAATACTGCTTGATTGCTATAACAAATATTACCACCTCTTAATCACCGTGGGCTAGATTGTGTCATTATCTTATTCAGTGAGCTGAGGGGCAAGGACTACCCTGACACTTTTCAGCTCAGTAAGATCTCCTGGGCCTGGTATGTACATTGGAGTCTCAAATAAAAGCTGGTTTCACAATGGCATATCATCCATATATTCATGAAATGCATGTGTGGATGTTGTGTAGGGAGTTATGCATATACACTGATTATTATGTTGTTAAGATCTGTGACTAGGGACTGGTCACCAGCAAAGAGACAAACAGGTTTCCTGTCAGACGAGAAACATTTAATCCATCTGACTGTCGAATGTAAATTAAGTATTGTGGGGCTCACGCTGGGTCCCATCTCATCAGTCTGACCCAAACACCAATGAAGGATTTTGAAAACTTCAAAGAGAGAAGACTATTAGGAAGAAGGATATGGAGTGGGGTGGGGGCAATCCCTATCTTGAGTTGCACATTAAAGGTTTGATCTAGTCAGTGTATTTGAGAAGCAAAGGAGACTTTCTGTCATCCCTCACCTAGGAAGTAAATGGACAGCACATTTGCTTCATGAAAGAGGAGCATTAACCAGGCTTGGTTGAAAACACTGCAGAGAACTTTAGGTGAGAAAAGCTTCTAAAGACAGGAGGGTAATTTGTTAGTTAAGTTCAGTCTCTGGAAAGCATAATATGACTTTGTTTTATATTTAACATTTGCTTCCAATATCCTTACACACTATCACTTGGATCTCTAGTCTTTGATAGTAAAAGCTTATTCTTGTTTTCACTATAAATATATCTCTGCATTCTATGCAAGGTTTTAAGGAAGGTGCTGATCCTGAGTTGAATCTTACAAACTGGTGTGTATTGTTCCTTTGGGAACAGCAGGCCTAGTAATTCTGTGGGTATCCAGTGGACTCAGGGATTTGTGTGTGCCTATCGCTGCCTGTTCAGAGAGGACAAGGACTGCAGAGGCCTGGAAGGCAGCGTTTGTATGGTTGGAGGTGAGTGGTTTCAGGGATCTGATCCACAGCAAGCACAGGCAAGACTTCCTCACGCTAAGGGGAGATGGTGGTGAAGTACCTCACAATCCTGGGTACCCCGGGGACTGTCACATTGCCTCAAAGATGCAATGTCCCCAGGATTATTCATGAGGCCACACAATTCATGCACCACCTCTTGCTCAGATCTGTGCCTACAGGACCTAGCTGCTAGTGTGCCCAGAAGAAAGATCCCTCTGACCAGGGATGTTTTTTTTTGTAACTGGTAGGTCAGCTTCTCCAGACTGGTTGGCAGAGAGAGAGAGAGAGATGCATACTTTTCTCAAACGTGAACCTTGAAGGGACCAAGGACACAATTGATAAAGGAAAATTATCCTTACTAGATGAGTTCAGGACTCTAACTGCCATTGACAAAAACAACAGAGAGAAGAGAGGCCAGTATTCAAGGACTAGACCTTTGAGTGATAAATGCAGACTCCTGCCTCAGGATACAAGGTAATTATAACTGCCAAGATGACAGATAACACTGTTCTTAAGAGCTAAGTGGATGACTGTGAGAACAAGTTTCATGTAAGAAACCAAAGGGGACTCCGCATCCCTAGGGAAAAACTGTTGAAGAAGCTTACCCTGAAGAACCATTCAAGGGACTCAACTAAGTAGCCTGTCCTGACTGATCTTTCCCCTGGAAGCTCCTTTCCAAGGAAACTGCCTCTTCATGAAGCTCCTGTGCAGTCCAGGTGGTCTTGAAAATAGTCCTCAGTGGAGACAGTATCCTAAAAGCTGCCTAAGTGTTAGAGACTACCACACTACCAAGGAACAGCGGCAAGGTATCAATCCAGAACATACAGCTTCCCTTTCGTAAATGGGGGAAGGAGATGCATCAGACAAGCAACAACTACTCAAAAAGGTAAGAATCTGCTTAGACTGAGTTAGGTTGACTATATCTTTATTAGAGTTGGTTGGGGCCTTGAGAGTAAGAGTTAAAGAAAATGTTCAGAAGTGTAGACAAAACCTCAACCATTTGTATAGCTGATTAAAAAGTCTGAAGCATTTCTAGGAATGTTTGTGTCACAATTTTTCATGTGGGATTTTTTTGGTCAAAATTATAGTTCAAAAACTTTCAGCCAGCTCTATTCTTCCTATTCCAATGGCCGGCAAGGTAAAACACTTTTATAAAGGTAGTGATAAGATGCAGTAGATCATCAATGGCTAGAGGAAATAAACAAAGAATGACTAAGTTGCTATTTTCCCCTTCTGATGCATTATTAATGCAGCTGAGGGGACTGGGTAAAGAGAAAAAAAGAGTAGAAAATACGGTCACCAAACTTCTTAAAAGGTGTTTATATGGATCATGAAAAGTTATTAGATGTCTGGGGAGTGCGTAATAGTTCATGGATGCCTTGGGTAGTTTTGCTTTTTGGTTTACGACAGTAGCACATTTACATTGTTATTTGTATTCCAGCACTTCCTAAAGACTCCGGCTGAGACCCCATTGCATTGGGCAGTGTTTGTACACAGAGTAATGGACAGTTCTGCCCTGAAAAGCAGAGCTCTAACTAGGCATTTTAGCACCCTGGGTGCGCAAGCATATTGCGCCCCACAGTTTGAAAACCATCACCTACAGCCAGGAGCTGGCAGATCGGAGGCTGTGGGGAGCCCCACAGCATGCTCAGGTCCATGGATCTCCATGATGGGGGAGTTGGGACCTTGTCTAGCAGCCCTCCCTGCCCTGCTCCCTGAGCTAGGCTGCCTCTGCACTGTCAGGCACTCCTGAGGCAGTGTAGGTGTCAGAGCTACAAACTGCACCCTGACATGCTCTTGTCTCTCCCCTGAAGGAGCCCAGTGCAGGCTGGTGCTGCCCCCTGGAGCCAGATACTCTCTGCATAGCCCAGTTGCCAGCAGCAGAACCAGTAGCACCAGCAAGCAAGCACCACAGGGAGCATCTCATGTCAGCCAGACTGCATGGTCTTTAATAAAATAGAGCGACATGCAGGGTGATACAGGATGGGATAGCACAGAGGGCACTAACAGAGCTATGGGTGGAAGGAACCTTGGACAGTAACAGCAGAGGTTTCTGCAGGCCAGATCAGAGGTGCATTAGCAGAACTGTGGGAGAGAGATGGTTTTCAGGACTGGAACACCAAGTGAACTTCAGGTCGAGCCAGAAATGTATTGCTAGAACTGTGTAGAGCAACCATGCCCACACTGTGTCTGGCCCTACTAATGGCTCAGCTTTTTCAGATGCGTTTGGTATTCAGGATAGAGCATCAAGATCTGTAATACAATATCCATAAAAGCATAGTTGTTCATTTTATTCATTCGTTGAAAGCTCTGGACATCCATTTTAAATTGTAGAACCATTCTGCTCTAAAAGACATTGATTCAGGAGGCTATCATCGAAAGGTAAAAATTCTTCCCTATGCATACTGCAGGTCCTTATTGATCAGGAGGATATTTTACATGGATATGATGTAAAAAATTGTGCTGGTAAGACAATACTGTCTGACAGACCAGTGGGATTTGTTAGAACAGATTCATCTCTGAGACTCCTGCAGCACATCTGTCTTCTTGGTGAGTGAAGAGGGATCACAGAGGAAACTTTTATGAAATGAGTCCAGTGTTCATGCAATTGAGGAACCAAAATCAGTACTTACACCCTCTGTTCAAGCTTCTCATATACTGATGCTTTTGTGCAACTCTCATCTGATTTGTACTACCTCCTGCTACTCCAGCACTGGAGGTCTCCTGATTAGAGGCTCAATTTTACCCACAGTTATGATTTTGTGATGTATGCAAACAGGGTGTAGGTTAAAATCATCAACATTGTTTTCCCTGTAACCCAAAGGAGGCTTGGGAGCCAAACACACAGAGATGAAAAGCTACAGACAACATTAACTGCTTGTATTATATGGGCCCATTGAAAAGATTTAACATTAACTATGGTTTGTAAGCCATAATTTTTGTATTTTTATGTAGTATTTCCATTACTGGAGGTTTGCCAACAGGGTTAGCCTATTCTGTTTAGTCCTCTGCTAATCTCTTGCTGGATTAATAATCCTTTTGATTAACCCAGGATACTACATTAACTATCCACAATCTTCTTTTTCTACCTCAGTCTTCTGCCATGAATTTTCACTTCCTGTGCCCACTGAACCTCTTAAAAGTATGCCTTGCAAATCAGATCGTTCATATGGCAAAAATTTTGATCAATTGTACATAAACAAATTGGACATATAGCAATCATAGCAATATAGAGCTAGAAGGAACCTTGAGAAGTCATCAAGTTCAGCCCCTCTGCATTGTAGCAGCACCAAGTAAATCTAGACCCGACAGGTGTTTGTCCAACCTATTTTTAAAAATGTCCTCGGATGGGGATTCCCCAACCTCACTTGGAAGCATGTTCCAGAACTTTACTGTCCTTATAGAACATTTTTCCTAATATCTAACCTGAACCTCCTTGCTGCAGATTAAGCCCATTACTTCTGAACCTACCTTCAGTGGACATGGAGAACAATTGATCACCATCCTCTTCATAAGATCCCTTAACATATTTGAAGATTTATCAGGTCTCAAGACTAAACACGCCCAGTTTAACCTTTCCTTGTAGTTTCTAAATCATTTATCATTTTTGTTGTTCTGCAACTTGTCACATCTTTCCTAAAGTGTGGTGCCCAGAACTGGCCTCCCAAGTGCTGAGTATATTGGGGCAATTATCTCTTATTTCTTACATAAGACACTCCTGTTAATACATCCCGGAATGACACTGGCCTTTTTTGCAGCTGCACCACATTGTGGACTTGTATTTAATTTGTGAGCCACTGTGACTCCCAAAACCTCTTCAGTAGTACTTCCACCTGATCAGTGAATCCCCATTTTGTAGTTGTGCATTTATTTTTTCTTTCCCAAGTGAAATACTTTGCACTTGTCTTTATTGAATTTCATTTTGTTGAGTTCAGACCAGTCCTCCGATTTGTGAAGGTCATTTTGAATTTTAATCCTGTCCCCAAGACTACTTGCAATCCGTCCCGGCGTGGTGTCAGCTGCAAATTTTATATGCATGCTCTCCACTCTCTTATCCAGGTCATTAATGAAAATATTGACTAATACCAAATCCAGAAGTATTGGCAACTATTCTTTGAGCCCAGTCTTTCAACCAGTTGTGCACCTGTCTTACAGCAATTTCATCTAGACCACATTTCCCTACTTTGCTTAAGAGAAGCTCATGTGAGAGTTTCTCAAAAGCCTTCCTAAAAATCAAGATATATCACATCTACTACTTCCCCACCCTCCACTGTGCCAGTAACTCTGTCAACATTTGGCGTGATTTGTTCTTGACAAATCCATGATTGCTATTCCTTATAATCTCATTATCCTCTAGGACAGGGGTTCTCAAACTGGGGGTCACAGGACGATTCCCAGGGGGTCGCAGGCGCCCGTTCCATTCAGCGGCATTTCTGCAGACACTCTGAACGCTGGAGTGTGTCTGCCAAAAAGCTGCTGAGTGGAACACTTTGGCTTTCAGCAGCATTTAGGCGCACAGGGAAGCCAAAATGCTGCAGAAACCGTAAGTGTTCAATTCAGCGGCATTGCGGCTGACATACCCCGGGGCCACAGCGCGCGCCGAACACCAAAAAGGGGTCTTGAACCTAGGAAGTTTGAGAACCCCTGCTCTAGGAGGTGTTTACAAATTGATTGTTGAATAATTTGTTCCAGTGTCTTTCCAGGTATTGAAGTTAAATTGACTGATGAGGCCAGATGCCTGCAGAAGATTTTCAGAATCCATTGGAAAGACTCTGTTTGTTTGTTACAATATTAGGAATTCTAAGTATAGCACACCAACTGAAAGTTTCAAACGTGGCAAGATGAACCTATTTAGAATATGCTTTAGGATGCTACCAACACAACTTCACCCCAAGTGATAACATAGACATCAGCTGTAAAGAGAAAAAGAGGGTGATCTAAAGAAGCTGTATAGAGAAAGAAGTTAAATCCTTCAATGCGAGACTCAGAAGCCTGAGCAGACCAGCACAAAACCAAAATAAATAGCAGAAATTGGGATAGATGCCCAGTGCACCCAGTGAGGGTGCACGAGGATAGAGAAAGACGAAGATGGGTAAAATCTGCTGTCAACCAACATAAAGCCCAATGAAATGGGCTTTATGCAAGTGGAGTGAGGAGACACTGGAGCAGTTAAATCCACACACTGCTCCATCCCTGGACCAGTGAGCCTCCTGCATGGGCCCCACTCCTCGCCCACATATCTGCTAGTCAAGCTTCCAGGCTGGAATACCCCCTGGAGCCAGCGGGGAGTGGTCCATAGTATCTTCATAACTATGAATCCTATGGTCCTGGTCCTGACATGCCTCCAGCCCACCCACTTCAGGGGTGGCATTCCTCACTAGTCCCCAGCATCCCTTGTAGCAGCTAGGGGTAAGCAGGCATCCCAGCACAGCTGTCTACCTATGGCTCCCCTGTGCCATGCCTAAGTGCTATTCTGCAGCAGGGCTGAATATCACCCCTAGTGCTTGCTACTGGGAGTTGTTATGCCACTGGTGGTGTTAAGCATTACATTTAGAGGGGACTGTAAGATCAGTCCTTAGTTTAGATATAACCTGCCAGGACACAGTGGCAGAGAGACATCAGATCCAGAGGTATTGAAAGGGGGCAGATTTATAGAAAATAAAATTAAAGAGGTTTCTTGTTTCCAAAGGGCCAGGTCATGTCACTCTCTTGGTTTGGGCTTGTTTGCTTTAACATCTTATGTATTACTTGATTATTTTTAAACTAGATTTACACTACAGACTTTAAGACTACATTGAATAAACGGTGGAATGAAACCCACCACCTCATTTTACAACGGTCATCAAACAAACAACATTGAATTAGTGGGGAAAGCTTCTATATGCCATTCCCAATCCCTAGAGCCTTCCACTGCCAGTCACAAACACTCCTGATGATTAGTATTAACTGCCATTTATATTACAGTAGCACCTAAAGGTGCTAATTGAGATCAGGGCCATGTTGCACTAGGTGCTGTACACACATGTAGGAAGTGACCACCCCTGCCCTGAAGAGCTAATGAACTACACAGACAAGACAGATCAGGGGTGGAAGAAAGAGAAATGACCTGTCCAAGGTCATGTAGGGAGACTGTAGCAGCCAGGAACTGAATCCAGACCTTCTGAGTCCCAGTCCAGGGCCTGACCCACCAGACCTACCTTCCTTTCATAGTGAGCTGCGTGGTATCAAAGGAGGATCCACAGGGAATTTCACAGAGCTTCACACCCTAGACTGTAAAGAACCTGGAAGACCACTGGAGGCCAGGGACCAAGGGATGAGAAGAGTGTCTGCAAAATATAAGGACTGAATTAAGACAAAAATCAGTGCTCAACAGCAATTATCCCTTTCTCTCCTATGAAATCTCTTTCCTCTCACCTGCTTCTTCCTTTCCTCATTTCATGCCACTTGTGGCGAGATTTATTTTCAAGCAAAACCACTGAATTACGACAACACTGCTGCAGCCTTTCAGTCCCTATATATCATGGAACCTGAGCTACTTCACTCCCCAGAAAGCTCTTTACCCAGAATGTATTACTACCAGGATTTTTGCAAACATTTCAGCCACTCCATAGGGATTTATTTGCCCTATTACAGTACATCAGGCAGCTCACTGCTATGAATGAGTTTTCTGTGTGCGTGGAGCGCCTCTCTTTGTATGTTCTCTGTGTCCATTCACACAGGTGCATGTCTCCTAAGACTGGAGAACTGAAGAGTCTATGACAACTGCTCTTAGCCATAGTAAGTGGAATTTTCAGATGATGGGGCAGGGGAAATTGCCTCATTGAGGGCCACAAAGGAAGGAATTTAGCCCTAAATCTCAAAGAACTGGGGACTATTTCTCTTGAGTACTTACATGACCCTGTAATGGTGCATACTCACAATTACCAGCACCCTCCCCAGCACCCCCAGAAAGGTTGCAGAAATCTGCCTCTTGCACCCCTTTGAACACTTCCTTGGCCCCATGATAGCCTCTCTCTTTCAGGGTCTTCCAGTGTCTGGCCCTCTGGCTAGGTCTCATAAAAGTTCAGCCCTGTTCAGGAGGTAACAAAGTCTAAACCAAATATTCAAACTAATTAATTTTCCTGCCCCTCAGGTTCCACTGAAGTCCTCTGCTTCCTGGTTCCTTCAAAACTTCTTTTATCTGCATTCTTCCTCAGTAGGATTCCCCCACTGCCTCCCTTCACCCATGACTCAGGCAGCTTCCTTTAGGGATCTTGCTGCTCCATGTGTGTCCTGTCTCAGGGTTCCCGCACAGGAGCCTTCACGGCTCCCTGTACCTCTCTTCTATTCCCCTTCCAGAACACCAGTCCCAGGACTGTCTCCTTGAACACCTGGCCCCTGGTTACAGGTACCCACCACAGGAGTTAACCCCTGTGGGTCAGCTCCACCCACCCCCACCCACACCCACACCCACAAATTGCAGCACTTTCCCCTATAGTCAGTCAGCATGTGTAACACACATAATGCAGCTCCAGCTTTATTTAAATAGCTCTTCCAATTCCCAGCAGCTGGGGTCAATCATCACAATTAAATCTCCATAGCCGCTTCAGCCATAGTTATTAATTAACCCTATGTTGTTAGTTCACCAGTGAGGCACAGGAATAGCTGCTAACTCACCAGCAGTGCTGAACCTCAGAGGCCCAGCCAGGCCAGCCCATAGCAGGCCCCATTACCATGGATTCTGAGGGTCTCAGAGTGGTTAATGTATTATCCTCACAGCACAGCTGTAGGACAGGGAAGCATTATTATTCTCATTTTGCTGATGAGGACCTGGGGAACAGAGAGACTAAGGACTCGTCTACACTGCCACTTAAGTCCATGTGACTTACATCACTCAGGAGTGTGAAAAAGCCATACATACACACACACACACGAGTTACATCGACCTAAGCGCTGTCCACCAGCACTAAGTCGGAGGGAGATGCTTTCCCACCAACATAGCATCCGGCTCTCGCTAAGGTGGAGTAATTATGCTTTCAGCTCTCCCATCACCATAGTGCTGCTTCACCAGATATACTACAGTGGTGCAGCTGCATCAGTGCAGCTGTGCTGATGTAATGTGGTATCGCACGCTAGCCCTAACTCTCATTGAAAGCAGAGAGAGCTAGGTGTGGAGGTACCTTTGAGGAGATGGGCCTAAGTAACTTGCCCAAGGTCTCACAAAACATCTGTGGCAGAGCAGGCAATTGAACCCAGGTTTCTGGAGTCCCTGGCTAGTATCTTAACCACTGGATCATCCTTTCTCTGCATTGTGTCTATCAAATCATTTGATATGTCTTAAAAGCTATTTTTTCTTTTTCATTTTAAGAGTAGAAGGTAATAAGGGATAGCTCAGGGATTGGCAATAAACTACAGGGCCTTTAACTTCTAAGTCAATACCATCTGTAGATGATCAGTGGTTTATGTGGAAATGGGTTGATGGTCTCAGCCCAGGTTTTAATGAACAGATGGCCACATCACAAATATGCACCCTCAGAACTAGCATCATTGCCAGAATCTCAGCAGAAAGGCCAAGGACTATATAAGACTATCTGGATCCTAGGCTTCTTTTTCATCTTAGAGCTGGTCCAGTGAATGAGACATTGATAGGGAGCTGTGAGTAGAGGATTCCTGCACTGTCTCTGCTCTCTTGTTCTGTGGAGAACTCAGCAGAAGACCAGGCTAGACCACAATTATACTGAGACATTCACCTGTCTTTAACTCCTTAATGGCTGGCTTCTCAAATGAGCTTAGCTCCAAACCTACTGAGCAGTTTGAAAAACTGGTCATTTTATTGTGGGGCCTAAGTGGTAGGTGAGATTATTTTGAAAATCTGGCCCTAGACCTATCCATTTTGTAGTCACTGGCGCACCTGCTTCTGATACTCAGGAGGGAAAAATGCCTGTCTGACTGAATGGTCTGTGTGTCTGTCTATCTATCTGGGGAATGCCCAACAGCAAATCAATGACATAGCAATGAATAAAGCCAAGTGAGAAAGATGCCAGTTGGCTGGCTGGTTTGTTTTGCTTTACTGTCTCCCCTAGCAATGGACATGACACGCACATTAGCCCCAAATGAATTCGGAACGATCAAGAAGATCATTCCACGATACGCCACATGAATTATTAATGACAGAACACAGAAAGAAAAGCCTCCCCTGAGCCAGCGCGGTGGGTGAGAGGCTTAGCCCTCGGCCCTACCATATGGGAAAGTCAGGTTCAATTACAGGTCCCAGGCTCTTACTCCCTAAAGGCCAGGAGAAAGGCTGAATCACCATTACCTGCTTCATAAAACAAGGAATACTTGTGACACCTTAGAGGCCAACCAGTTTACTTCAGCATAAGCTTTCTTGGGCTATAGCCCACTTCACTGGATGTGAAATAAACTGGTTAGTCTCTATGGTGCTACAAGTCTTCCTTGTCTTATATATAGACTAACACAGCTGCTAATCTTAAACCTATTACCTGCTTACATCCCACAGGGAAGGGAGCTCCTCTCAGCAGCAGCCTTTGTGGCTGATGGAGGGGCAGCATTAAAAGGCTTTGATTAGCATTTGTCTCTCCTGGGCTGGATGGATGCTTGTTGTGTCACCTTTTTGGATGTGGGTGTAACACAGAGAACAATGCAGGGGTAGGGGGGAGCCCACAGAGGGAAGTGATGGGGAGAAAGTAAGTGCTTTCCCGTGGCCTCTTTGGTGAGAACATTCCTGCGGGGGCATTTCAGCTGCTTCCAACACAGAGGGGGAGGATGCAGGTACGAAGAGTTCTTTGTGGAACTCCTCCTCCCTTGGACATGTTTGATCTCACAGAGCTAGGTCGGTTTGGGGTCAGTTAATTAACATCTAAGCTCCTGATTCCTTAAGGGTCTATAGACAGGCCTAAACTTCACTCGGGGTAGAAGCAAATGATGCTTTGTGTTTTCCTTCCCCTACATTAGAAAAATAAATCCAGAGTAAAACTCATTAAATCTGTAGGGTTTTAGGGCTAGGGAGTTCAATGGATAACAAAGGCAATTGGTGTTTTCAGTTGCTTTGTTAGTTGTTTTTTCACTTCCTCTTGCTAATATTATTATAGCCCTGGGGACTGACTATAACTCAAGTGGACCGAGCTGATGCTGTTTTCCCTCTACACTGTTTAAAGATCGTGGAGACATGGAGGAATGCTCACAGACAGGGGGTAGAGCAGGAGGGGCTGGGGATGGAGAGATGACTGGGAACAACGCAGTGGAGGCAGTGCATAATGAGGACGATCTAGGCATGATCAGGGGAGTGCCAGCATCTGTGTATTGAGGTGTGGGAGAACAGCACAGTGGATCCTATGCATAGCAACAGTGACATGGAACAATGCAGGGGCCAATGCATGCAGAAGGGGAATGACCTGGGTTTTGGGGGGATGGGGAACAGTGAGAGAAGGGGAGAGCCCTGTGGCTGGTCAGGTTCTGTGCCCACAGGTGGAGATGGGAGAGGAAGAGTTGTGAGGCCTATGCAGGGGGATGCAAGGAGACAGCAGTGCTTGCTGTTTGTAATAAGAATGTCTAAATGGAGTTACATAATTCACATCAACTGGTAAGGATGGCAGTTGTATTGCCTGTTAACTAAATATGAACAGATTTTGTAAAAAAGAGTTTTTATAGTGCCTTGAAGGCTCCAGTGCTAACTGCAGCTATACTGTGATTCAGGCTCCATTCCAGCACAGTTAAAACTCAGCAAAGGGGGTTTTCAGTAACTGGTGGGTAATGTGCACACAACAGTTGCCTCATTGACTTCAATGCTGGGTCTGTAGCTGAGACACGTGCTGTGCATTAGGAATCATGCCTCCTTACCTGTCACAGCAGGACATGCAATCCATTTGCACTGCAGCCTGGTGAAGTGCAAAGGAGATGGTTGCCACTTGAGTGGGGCAGTTTCACAGGGTGGGCACAGCCTACACCCAAACTAAACACTTTATATGAAGTACAGCAAACACCCCAACTACCACCACTCACTCCCTTTTTTATACCTAGTAGTAGCTAGGCTTGATAGATTATAGAGCCCAGGTGTATGTTCACTATCCTCCTTAACCCTTTCCTGTTTGATTCTACTCCTCCCACACAGCTGACAGGGAAACAGGATTGGGCTGGGGCTGGCCCGGTTGATCTGAAGCCCAAATACGCAACTAGTCAGGTGTGATATATTTTCGAAGTACTCATATGCAAAGCCTGTTTGGTCACCAGTCACACACCTAGATATTCCTGGCTTCCTAATCACTAGAGCAGAGTTCCATTTGTAAGCAGTTAACATGAGGACTGTAGGGTATTGGCTGACTCAGGGCATTTCTACAGAGCTTTGCCTATACAGATCACCAACCCAGCCCCACATCCACAGCAGTTATTGCATGGAGTCACACATCATTAATGAGTTGGGGAAGGGGTGGGGCATCAACTCAGTTCCTAATAGACTTGCATCCACATTACAAAAACCACCTCAGCAGTTGGCACTAATTGGCCCCCAGGCCCTATGGAGCAGACAAGGAATGAAGGGGTCAGGGAAACTGATTTCCCTCTTGCCACCAGAGGTGGTCTTTGAAGGGAAGGGCTGATTTTCATTGGTTGGGTTCAATGTGTGAGATGAGCTTATACTGCTGCTCCCCTTTTTATATGGCTTTTTATAGCCCTGTGATATTCTCGCGTTCAATCCACCCCTGCACTGCAACCTGGGGTGCCTCACAATCCTTTGCTGCTCCCACCTGGGCCACTCACAAATAGCCTTCCTTTCCAGTTGATGTGAATTATGCAACTCCCTTCATTTAGAATATTCCACAGACATTCTTACTACAAAGAACATACTGCAGGTCACATCCTGAGTGCATATGTATCGCTGCAGCCTGCCAGCCTCAAACCAGTCACACTCTGGCTTCCACCTACTGTGGTTACTACATTCAGGATGACCAACATACTTCCAGTCCCAGATTCCCCGCTACATACACACATAAAATGTGTGTTCTGCACTGTCCAGCCCTCTCCTGGACAGTCCAGATATATTAGATCTGTTGCCCCTCTGAAAGGATCAATATGCAAACAATCTGCTACCTTAAATGAAGTTACCCAAACAATAGATTAGTTTTAATTAAAGAATCAATCAAGTTTATTTAACTACAAGGAGATATGCTTGTCTTCACTTACAGGCATTAATGGCAAAAATGGCTACAAGAGAAATAAAGATAAAATGCTTCCTAGTACTAAACTTAAGAAACTAGACCTGGTCCAAGGTGAAGTCTCTTCCTATGTTTTCAATACCATTGCTGACCAAACTCTCAGGACAGGATCTGCTCCCAAGGTCTTCTTAGGTGAAAATGAAAGAGATAGACAAGGAGTGAGGACTTGCAGTAGATTAGCCTTTCACTTTTATAGTTCAGTCACTCTTTGAAATGCATTTTTTGAGGGTTTCCCCTAGAAATAGTTCATTCCCTCTGTGAGGATGGAGGCAAGAAGTCTGGCAGTGAAAGAGGAACCATGCTCTTGTTTGCTAGGATGCAGATCAGTTTGTTCCTGCTCCCTCTTTGTTGCCAAGAAGGGGCTACTTGATAGGTGATGGCCCATCAATTCTGATGACATCTGGCTAGAGGCATCAGTTCATCTTCTGTCTTTCAGAAATTGGTTGACCCCCTCCCTTGACTTGTCTGGTAAACACACTTCAGTCATGATTTCAGCGCATGTTCTTAACTTTACATATAATACTGCTACATACATGTCACTGTGATATTACTGACCACCAAGTTATTCATTTTCAAAAGATACCTCGCAAAGCATATTTTGTACAAATATTATTACAATGGTGTGAACACAAGGGGTGTATTCTGTCACAACCCTCCCCCTGCACCCCACTCCCGTGACAGTGTGCTGAGGTCTGACCGGTGGGTCAACACTCTGATCACTGGAGCACAATTAGCTTCCCCAGTGGTGTCTGATTGAGCAATTAACTATTAGAAGGAGAGGCTGGGGGAGGTAAGGAACCAATTGGGTCTCCCTGGCTACTCTGATAAAAGTCATGCAGGAAGAATTACAAAGGAGAGGGAGGGGGACCACAAGTGTGACTGGCCAGAGGGAAAGAGCTCCCAGGGTGGGGAGAGCACTGTTCCTCCTAGGCCTGTGGTAAAGAGAGACTGGTCGATATAAGGATTAAAAGTGAAGATGTTGCTGTATAGATATTGGTGGAAGGGTTTAGAATAAAATACAGACTGAACACTACAAGAAAGCGGGTCTGAGCAGTTTTTGGGGCATCCGAGGGTGGGGACCAAGTATTGCCCTGTCGCACCCTATCCAACTTGACTCATTGTGGAAGTCTTTAAAATCCTGCCTCAGCACTAGACTTGTGTGGCTTGAGTCCATGGAGCCATAAGGCACATGTAAGTCCTCTATGGGAATACTCCCAGCCCAGGAGGCCCCTATGCCAGGCACAGAGCCAGCTCCACCACCTCTACACAGCCTAGGTGCTGGAGGAGTTCACAGCAGCGTGATGTCCAGCCAAAGGCAGGGAGGAAATTAGAGTAGGAATGGGAGGTGGTCACCAGGGCAGACCTGTGCTCTTGCCATGATTCAGAGGGGACACAGAAGCCCCTTAATAAAAAAATGGTGCAAAACACTTCCCCTCCATCCCCTTCCACTTTGGCCCAGCTGCTCAGAGGTATTCAGGTACCTAACTCCCATTGATTTCAATGGGCACCTGAATACCTTTGAGGATCTGGGCTTTTGTCTTCAAGGCCCCTTGGAGTTCTTCTTCTGTGTTTCCTTGCTGGGAAAGGAGGAGTTAAACAAATCTTGCAGAGCACGTGGAGAAGTCCCCGTTATTGGAAGCAGCCAGGCTATGTACTTCAGTGCAGTGCAAAAGAAGGCAAGGTGCTGCCTGTCAGCAGGAGAGACCACAGACAGTCTCTTTGCTGCCTTACTTCTGGAGCTGCTCGGGTACTGATATTTATTTCCTCCCTTCGTTTATGTCTTTTCCTTTATAAAAATATATATATTTTAAAAGGATAAAAAGGAAGGCAGCCCGTGAGCGCCGTTCAATTGGAAGTTAGAGGACTCAGGAGGCAAATTAGCAATAACACATTAAAACAGAAATGATGATAACGTCTAGTTAAGGCTGTGAAATTGCTCCTCCGGCTCTGGTGGGAAGAGCCAGTGTGTGGGAGCTCAGAAGTCTGTAGAGGAGCAAAGATTGGTATTTAGAATACAAGTAAACAGCAGCAGAAATAAATATTCGGGAGGTGCTTAACTGCACCAGCGTAGATAAATAAATTAGAAGCTAGACTTCGGGAGACCACAGGAGGGGCTGGACTCGAAATGGCTGCTGCCTCCTTTTCCAACGACAGGAAAACAGAGAAGTGAAACTGTTCAAAAGTGGGGAAGCCTCATAAATCTAGTCAGGATATTTCACTCCAATGTGAATTCCAATTAAGGCTCCTTTCTCTCTATCATTTCACTGTCAAGCCTGCACAGCATCCATTGATCTGGGCTTCTGGTGGTGAGAAATGATGGCCCTGCCCTTCCTGGCTCCAGCCAGCTGCCACTGTGAGGGCAGCCTCATTACTGCGCTCTCCTTCTCAGCCCCCCATGCCGGCTGTGAAAGCCACCGATCATGAAAAATGATTGTGCTGGGCTAACTTTGTTTTTTCCTTTTAAGACCTATTGACTTATTTTCTCTTTGTCATTTACTTTAGCACACTCTGTGTTGCAATCACATCATCTCTGCCCTGTTGGTGATTATCCACATTCTTATGAAATGATGCTTTACTTGTCGGATGCATCCTTTCACTCCTTGCAAGAGAGATTCTGCTGCCCCTTGACTCTAGAAAGTCCTGGATCCCCTTGCAACCCCCTACCCTTCACAAGCTATCCGGTCCTTATCTCCCTCTT
Organism: Dermatemys mawii; assembly: GCA_007922305.1. Taxonomy (NCBI): domain Eukaryota; kingdom Metazoa; phylum Chordata; order Testudines; family Dermatemydidae; genus Dermatemys; species Dermatemys mawii. The sequence continues at coordinate 5,422,974 of ML677350.1, forward strand.
CTCTTTGTCCTCTCCCACTCATCCCTCTCCAACTTTCACCCACTTCTGTCTCTCTTGCCTCTCCAATATATATCAAAATCCAACTCCTCCTTTCATCTTTATCCTCACAATTAGAGAGAAACTCTGAAACTCACTTTGTTTTGCTGGCGAGACTCTCCCACCCCCTGCCATGTCGGGAGTGCTCCTTGCTGCTCTGAGTGTGGGTCTTCCCTTAAATCTTGTAGTAAGTCAAATGTGCTCATATGCAGCACCTTCCATCTTAAAGCAGCCCAGCACACATTCAGCACCACTGAAATGGTAAGGGCAGTAACTCACTGGCACACAGCATACCACACAACAGCAAGGGGGAAATTTTGTCTAGGAATGCCAGGGTAAACCCCTGCCTTTATGAGAAGAGCCATAGGACTTTTAATAGGGGACCTGATTCTGACACCAGTGGAAGTCAGGAGTAACTCCAGTGAAGGCCACTGAGTGACACTGGTGTGATGAGAGGAGAATCTGGCCATTTTTAAGGATTCATTTGAAAGACTCAGGTGTGTTAAACTGCACTGAGCTCAATCTATGAAATTTAGAAAGAGAAAGGGCTGATGTTGGAAGCACAGAAGAAGTCACAGTGTAAAACCAGTGAGTATGGTATGCTAGCGATGCAGTATTGCCAACCCCAACCATTCAAAGTCATGAATCAGTCCCCCAAAATCACGAGTCACATGCTTTTTAAGCCACTTTTAAAAGCTAAACAATTTGGGGAGTTCATTTGCTTTGGCAGGCTCCATGCAGGTAGTACTGTTGCAGAGGTGGAGGGACGTCACGGAGGCCCCCCAAACAAAACACACTATAGACTGATCCTGAGCAGGAAACCTACAGTTCACCAAATTGCCACAGAGAGAAACAAACTAGAAAGGTAGTAGACTTGAAGAGCTCTAATATTGTACTGCCCCCAGGGGCCAACCTAGGAATTACTGTTTTACCTTCAAGTGTATAACTGCTTAACCCACTGTATCTAGGGGATTTGCAACATTTCCTTTTCTGCCAGCCCTAGTAAATTTGGTCATGGGTTGCACCCCAGCCCTGCCTCTGTCTCGGCTGTCCTTAGACAACATGCAGATAACCTTTGGACTGATTCTGCCACCTTGTCATGAGGTAGTATATGATTTCAAGAGCATTCCCATTATTTTAATGGGACTAATCATGGAGTCAGATATTCTTCAATATGAGAAAGGATACACTGCACACCCTTAGCCTTCAGTCATGAACATGGACCCATGTGGCTGCACAGAACTCTGATTTCACTGGGGCTCCATGCAAGAGAAAGAGTGCACCCATACAGAGCAACTTGCAGGATTGGAGCTTTGGGCCTGATACTGCAATGACTTACACATGTGCTTAATTCTTTGCACTTTTTCTAGTCCCATTGAAATCATTTGGAGTACACTTTACTCCGTGTGTAAAGTTAAACACATGCATTAGTCTTTGCAAGTTCAGGGCCTTAGATTTAAACTCTAGGGCAGGGACCTGTCTCCTTAAAGCTTTTATTTACTATAAAGCAGAAGTAGTAATTCATATCTCACATAAATCTCAAATTCATATATCAGTAGATCTAAAAGGGCTTTACAAACCACATCAGTGTCATCATTCCCATTTTACTGATGGGAAAACTGAGACACAAGGAAGGGAAAGTGACTTAACCAAGGCTACCCAGCCAGCCAGTGACAGAGACAGAAATAGAACCCAAATCTCCAAGTCCCAGTGCTCTACCTAGTTAAGCCACACAGCTATGAATTGTGTAACGCATTTTGAAGCACTATGTAAACTAAATAAAAAACAAAATTTCTAGGCATCCATGTTAAGTGAGGGAAATGCTGGCAAATCACATTTTTAAGCATGTAAATGTCTTCCTATTCTATTGGTAAGCCATTGTTAGAAGCAGTATGGAGACCAGTCTGCAGTTTCTGACATTGGTCCTTGCCAGTGTCATAAATCAGGTCACTGGAAGATGGCTGCTACTGCCACAATGGCTCTGGAATGTCAATGGTAATAAAAAATTAAAATAAAAAAACCTCAAACCAACAACAGTTTCAAAAGTCATGCAGGAGACAAGTGCTTCTGATCTTTTTTCTGAACCTTCTGATGGCTCCACTGGGCAAAATGTGTGGAATTTCCATCTATTTTGAGAATCTTTCTATTCAAATTCATAAAGAAGCCTCCTATTCCCCACAGCCCACCCCCCTCCCCCCAAAAAAATCAAGGGCAGAAACCTTTTCTGTAGTCACAGAACTAAAATATGCCTTTTCCCTTGCAAGGATAAGCACATGGCATTATCTGAAAGGACAAGTCAGAGTCACTGTACATGTGATAAAAAGACATGTACTGTAAGACAATGTAACATAAAACTCACTGTCTGCTTGAGAGTTTCAGAATTTGTGAACATTTGCCCAGAGATTTCAAATAAACTGTTACTGTAGGCCTGTGGAGAATCAGTAATCCTGACAAATGTGATTGGTCAGAAACATGGTGACACCTTCTTTGCTCCCTCACTACTATCATAATATTAATATTATCCTATGACATTTTATTTTGGAAAAATTAGGGGATAAAAATGAACATGTGATTGAATCTTCTGCTATGAAAAACAATTGCTATATTGTAATGGTCAGATTGCCAAACTCAGATGTTGAAAAAATATATATATATTTTTAAATCATGAGATGGGGAAATGATTTTGTGGTGTTTTTTTATTCACTTTCTGGTTTTTGAGCTTTTAGGGTTTGTTTTCAAGCTTCTCTCATCAGCTGGGAAGGCTTACTCTTTTAAAAGGAAAGCTGAAATCCCAATGTAATAACATGGGTCTGAGAGGTGGGGCCCTAAAGAAAAAACACCAGGTATCCTGAGAGCTGGCAACATTGTGAGGAACCTTTTGTATTTGCCAAATGTGAGTCAAACTGTGGCTGGATGGCATAAGATGCCTCCCTCCTGTGAGGGATCCAGAGCAGTGGGGTACAGGAGACTGGCCACTGGATGAATAGTTTTCTGTTCCCTGTGTGACCTGGGCAGGGGCTGTACTAGAGTCATCAGGAGCCTGCTGGAACCCAGTGATTTTTCTTTAACCCCCACCTTGCAGAGTCATGTTATTACACACAATAGCAGATTTAAAGTAGCCATCCTGCAGCTAAAAAACTTCAGGACCAGACTTCAGAGAAACTGCTGAGCTTCAGTTCATTTGCAAATCTGACACCATCAGCTCAGTATTAAACAAAGACTGACTGGGTAGCCAACTATAAAAGCAGTTTCTCCTCTCTTGGTATTCACACCTCCCAATCAACTGCTAGAAGAGGGCCTCATCCTCCCTGATTCAACTAATCTAATTATCTGTAGCCTGATTCTTGCCTACATATTTATACCTGCCTCTGGAAATTTCCACTGCATGCATCTGACGAAGTGGGTATTCACCCACAAAAGCTTATGCTCCACTACATCTGTTAGTCTATAAGGTGTCACAGGACTCTTTGTCACTTTTGCAGATCCAGACTAACATGGCTACCCCTCCTATACTGGTGTAGTTAAAGATATACAATAGCCCTAAGGTGAACACAGATAGATCAATATGAAGTGTGCCTTGTGAGATATCTACTGAACATCATTATCCTGATAAAATGTGTGTAGCAACAGTGTATATGGAGCTATGAGATGTTACTATGTTTGTTGCTAAAATATGTTGTAATTCTGATGAACACCTACAGACTAATCCTAAGAGACAAAGGACTGACCACAGGTATTAGAAAACTACTGAAAAAAACATTTGCCAGCAGGAGAGACTATGCATAAAGAATTTACATGTCAACTCCGAAACAGTTCAAACTTTATGAACACAGAAGGTGTAAGCAAGAAATTTACAATTCACCTGAAAGAGATTTTGAATCTCACAAATATAGGGAACTGTTGTCTATGCCCTGGTGGGGGATAATCCTCAGAGAGGGGGGAAAAGGCATAAGAACAGGAAACTCACAACACACAAATTACATCTTTCCCCTTCATCTCACAGAAGCAACAGTGCTTGAAAGAACAAAAAAAGCTTTTGAAACCAGGGGAAGGATCCTAGTTGGAAGGCTTTCCAGCTAGTATGGAGTGCTGTACGCTTTTGGGTGTGGAAAAAAAAAACTACTTTTTTTGTTTTCAAGATTGCTTTATTTGGTAAAGTTTAGGAATTAACTTGCAATTTTAACTTTGTATTTCTTTTGTAACCAATTCTGACTTGTGTGTCTTATCACTTATCATTTAAGATCTGTCTTTCTTTAGTTAGTACATTTATTTTACTGTTTCATCTAAACCAGTGTGTTTGAATGAAGTGTTTGGGAAATCTCTAATTAGATCTAAAGGGCTGGTCCATACCAGTTATCCTTTGTTGGAATGATGGACTAATTATGAGCTTGTACTGTTCATGGGCTACTGAACAGTACAAGCCACACTTTTGTGGGGACAAGACTGCGACTGAGGGATATGCAGGTGTCACCCTGTATCAATTAATGGATGGCAGGAAGAGCATTCAGGTACTCAACTGGAAGTGACTTTAGATGTTCATAGCCATGAGTGAGCAGAACCTGGGGGGATCGCTGTTCTGACAGTAAAGCGGTGTAAAAGACATCCCAGGCTGGAGAGCTAAGGGAACACAGTGGTCCAGCACTTCAGGTTGCAGCCTGGGGAATGTCACAGCAGTCTAGCTTTTTCAAATACAGAAATGGGCATAAGCTATGATGCTGACAGAGCAGGTGCCAGCCCATGCCAAGGTCCCAATGACTCAGCTGAGCATTGACAGATAGACAGACTCCAGCTATGTATCTTACTTGTCGGTTGGATAAAACAGGTACAGTAGATGCTCATTAGTAGCAACATTTTGTTATGTTACAACTGGAAACTCTCTACATCTGGAATGAGGATGTATTAACAAAAGGACTAAAGTCTCTTACTGTTGTTCTGCTCTCCTCCCCAAGAAGAGGAGTCATGCAAATCCATAAACTTGGGAATTTTATCTTATTACCGGAGAATTTCTAATATAGTAATTTTTAAGAAAGGAGAAAAAGGTGACCCAAGAAACTATAGGCCTGTTAGTTTGATCTCAACTGTATGCAAGACCTTGGAACAAAATTTTGAAAGAGAAAGTAGTTAAGGGATATAGAAATAAATGGTAATTGGAATAAAATACAGCATGGTTTTACAAGTGGTAGATCACGCCAGACCAACCTGATCTTTTTTGGAGAAGATAACTGATTTTTTAGACAAAGCAAATTCAGTACATTTAACCTACCCAGCTTTCAGGAAGGCATTTGATACAGTTCCACAGGGGAAACTGTTAACTAAGTTGGAGAAGATGGGAATTGATATGAAAGCTGGATAAGAAACTGGTTAAAGGGGAGACTACAGCACATCATACAAAAAAATGAACTCTCATGCTAGAAGGAGGTCACTTGTGGAGTTCCTTAGGGATTCATCTTGGAATCAATCTTTTTTAACACTTTCATTCATGATTTTGACAAAAAAGTATGAGTGTGCTAATAAAAGTTGTGGATGACACAAATTTGGGAGGTATTGCCAATACGGAGTAGGACTGGAATATCATACAAGAAGATCTGGATGACCTTGAAAAGTGGAATAATAGAAATGGGATGAAATTTAATAGTACAAGGTGATGCACTTAGGGACTAACAACAATAACATTGGGTATAAACTGGGGATGTATCAGGTGGAAGCGATAGAGGAGATCAACCTGCTTGTATTGACTGACCATAAGATGACTATGATCCACCAACATAATGCAGCCATGAAAAAGGCCAATACAATCCTAAGATGCATCAGGTGAAGTATTTCCAGTAAAGATAGAGAAGTATTATTGCTTGTATACAAGGCATTGGTGCTACTTCATCTAGAATACAGTTTGCAGTTCTGGTCTCCCATGTTTAAGACAGATGAATTCAAATGGGAACAGGTACAGAGAAGGGCTACTAGGATGAGCAGAGGAATGGAAAAATCTACCTTACAAGAAGAGACAGAAAGAGTTTGGCTTGTTTAGCCTAACCAACTAAAGGCTAGGGGAGATATTATTGCTGTCTATAAATACATCAGAGGGATAAAAATCAGGGAGGGAGAGAAGTCATTTAAGTTAAGCACCAATGTAGACAAGAACAAATGGATACAAACTGGCCATCAACAAGTTTAGGCTTGAAATTAGATGAAGGTTTCTAACCATCAGAGGAGTGAGGTTCTGGAACAGACTCCCAGGGAGTGTGTGGGGAAGGCAGTGAGGGGGGAACCTAAATGACCTCAAGACTGAACTTGATAAGTTTATGGAGGAGATGGTATGAGGAGATTGCCTAAAATGTCATATAGCTGATCTGCGACTATTAGCAGCAGCTGCTGCTGCAATCTCCAACAGCCAGTGATGGGACACTAGATGGGGAGGGCTCAGAGTTACTACAGAGAATTCATGCCTAGGCATCTGGCTCGTGGATCTTGCCCACATACTCAGAGTCTTACTGGTTGCTATATTTGGGGTCAGGAAGTAAATTTCCTCTTGGGTCAGATTGGCAGAGACCCTGGGAGTTTTTCACTTTCCTCTGCAGCATGGGGCAAGGTTCACTTGCTGATTTAAACTAGAGTAAATGGTGGATTCTCTGTAACTTGACGTCTTAAAAGCGTGATTTGAGGACTTCAGTAACTCAGCCCGAGGTTAGGGTTCTATTATAAGAGGCGGTGGGTGAGATTCTGATGTCTGCACAGTGCAGGACGTCAGACTAGATAATCATCATGGTCCCTTCTCACCTTAAAGTCTGAGACTGCTCTTATCAGCTGAGTTTGCAGTTCAGAGAGCATGGCAGGAGGGGGATTAAAACCCCAGACAAAGGGAACTATGGATCTTTGCTCCACATGGCTTCAAGCAGTACAAAGTGTTTCTAGGTATAAGCTGCTTAGCTTGGGTTATCTCCAAAGGACAAATAGAGCTTGCTGATTATAGAAGGCTTCATTGCCTTTTGAAACTTAAGACTAACTCATTTGTGTGTCTATGTTTGCTTTCTTTAACCTTGTAAATAACTTTCTAATGTCCTTTTCCTATTTAATAAATTTTCATATAGTTTGCTCTAGGAGTAGGTACAAGCATGGTGTTTGATGTGAGACCCAATGCACAAATGATCTGAGGTAAGGAACTGGTCCTTTGTGATTAGGAGTAACCTGAATGTTGCTGTGATTCTTGGTGTAAGGGGCCATCCATTACAGAGATATGCTCACGTGCATGGCAAGACAGACCAGAGTACACAGCAGGACTGTCTGACTCAGTGTTAAGGCTCGTAAAGTACCTATGGAGTTTACATTTGATGCAGGTGGCGGGTGAAATACAAGTTTAGAACTCAACCAATTTGGATCTTGTACCATTTTTAAAAAAAAAACAAGCTGCCCTGAGGTTGATGCATTCAGTTCTGTACCACCATTCGGAGCATCACATAAGCTATACCAGCCTAAGGCACCTTTATACCAGTAAAAAGGTGCATGCACTTTAGGCATTGTACTGGGATAGTTGTTTTGGTTTTAAAAAATATATAATAGTCACACCCCAAACTACTAGTCATAATGGTTAAAAATGTATGTAGACTAGGCCTGAGACTGCAACGAATAAAGTAGCTTTTACTTGCAATTTTTAAAACACATCTCTCTTCTTTCCCAATTTATTATAATTACCCACACATCCCCATAAAGTTAATAGGCTTTCATGTGATCTGAATCTTCCAAATCATTCTCAACTGTGCCAGGGTTAAAAGGGTCAAACATTTTACTAGGCCATCAAATTCCCACCTGTTTTGAAGTAATTAGAATTAGACAGGGAGAAACTTGGGGATTTTAGAAGTCTTTGAATTAAAAAGTCACTACATGATCAGTAAATAATTAAAAATAAATAAAAATACCAGCAACAGCTATTACCAGTATTACTGGGAATAATTTTGTAAGCAGCTGCTACACAGAGAACCAGATAGCCACCAGAGGGAGCTCCAGATAACAAGGAAACTTTTCCCCGGTGTTGCACTGACATCACGGAGGACATCAGTCACACACACTAAGAAATGACCAAACCAAGGGCTACATTTGCTCTCCGCTCTACAGTGCAAATTCAGTGTCATGCCATTGACATCAATGAGTTCATTGCAGATTTAAATCAGTGAGAGATCTGAATTTGGCCCCCTGAACCATTTAATTTAAGCTCCATTAGCAACACAGTCGATGTTTAAATCAGAGTTTACCAAATAGGAAAATATAACTTATACCTCCAGATAAAGCCCACTGCATTCCTAGGGACCTGTCATTATCACTCCATTGTGGGTTTCACTTCTGGTAGCACAAGGGATGAGTTTCCTTTCCAATGTACCATTGGCCCAAAATATTCTGTTAAAGTAACTCCATTGCAGTGAATAGAGTTACACCAACAGAGAATTTGGTCCATTATATCCACGGCTAGGTGCACAGCAGTAACAAAAAAATGATGTCCAGGTCCTCTAAGTAACCTATGTGTTTAGCTTTCCCAAGGAATAATAATGAGAGTGGTGAAGATTGTAGTGGCATGAGTAGAACTGGAGAAGTAGCATCAGGAGAGAAGCTAGAGAAGTAGGGGCTCATTGGTTCATGCTGGGGCAAGAGCTGCTTGCACTCAAACTCTGGAACCTCATCATGTACCGTTGGTCACTGAGCAGGCCTGATAAAGATCACTTTCCTACAACTCTGCCTGCCTGCCACATCTCTTACTGATGTACATCTAATAATATCAATGATACATTTCCGAAGGCACCCATCCCCTACTAACTGGGTGCAATTTATGAATCCGCATCTCCACAAATAGCTCTTCCCTCATTGGGTTCAAGGACACCTCTTACTTAGAGAGTCAGACTAAGTGGGGAATAACTCTGTTCTTAAAGCTGCTTGCGAATTCTCCAATGGAACGTTGCAAGTAGCTGAAATCTAAACATGTCACTGAGACCGTTTGGTGGAAAACATCGTGGAAAACACGTGGGTTGCAAAAATCTGCCTGGTTGCCACAGGAAACTAGTCTGGTTTCTTGCTAGCTTGCCCATCTGCCTCCTCAGCAGCTTGTACTTCCAGGCTCCTGGCTTCTGGAGCTGACTGGAAGCCAAGAGCCTGGCAGCCCTGAGATTCTCCACTCCCAGGCTCTTAAGCTCTCAGCTTTGCAAAGTGTTGTTGGATGCTTGACATGGATGAACATAATACATTCAGTTAACATAACTTCCCAACACTTTCTATTAATAGCATGTACATCAGTGGCAGGCAACGTACGGCACGCGTGCCAAAGGCGGCACACGAGCTGATTTTCAGTGGTACTCACACCATCCAGGTCCTGGCTACCAGTCCAGGGAGTTCTGCATTTTAATTTAATTTTAAATTAAGTTTCTTAAAACATTTTAAAAACTTTATTTACTTTACATACAACACCAGTTCAGTTCTATATTATAGGCTTATAGAAAGAGACGTTCTAAAAACGTTAAAATGTATTACTGGCACGCAAACCCTTACATTAGAGTGTATAAATGAAGACTTGGCACACCACTTCTGAAAGGTTGCCAACCCCTGATGTATATAATACTTATTAACATGGCATATACTATACCTAATGTGTGTATTAGCTAACATCACAACTCTGCCTATTATGATACAATGTAACCAAACAATTGAAATATACTAACTCCCCAATTTTCTTTTTAGGGGCAGACTCTAAGAGGCCAGTGCTTTCAGGAGCATAAAATTCAAACACACACACAATTATATATTTTAAAAAAACCAGAAGAGGCAGCAACTCCTTTCAGACCCTATGTTTTCCCAACAACTAACATTCCTTGTACTCTGCCATAACATTATTCCAAATACTGTTTATCAGTGAACAACACTATTTGTTGAAGTTGCACAAATTAAGAAAGGAACCATGGGGTCTCTCTATATATGATTAAGCTATGTGTATCTATTGCTGTCACCCTGCTATTAATATAAAATGTACAATTAGTATAGCAATCATGGCTCCTCTTTACAATTTCAGTTAACAACAGCAACCGTTTTAGTGTGTCCAGAGAATATTTTACACTTATTACTGAAAAGCTACCTTTTTATGTAAAACAGGAGGATCAAAACTCAATATGTGCAACCCAAGTAAACCCTAGTGATTTGCTTCGCTTGAAAGAGGTTATTTATCAGCTGTATTATGCAAAAGTGTGTTTCTTTGGTAATGGGAGTTCCATTAGCCAGTCTTTAATATATCCAGCAAAAATGTCATTTTGCATTACTCCAGTCAAAACAATGTGAATACACAACTCCAAGAAAAAGACACCTGAAACAAAAACCACTCCATTATTTTTATAATTCAGCCCATTCCTCTAACCATGAGAAACTGCTTCCACAGATTACTAAAGAATTCTCGCCTGGTCAGAATCGCTTCTTACATGAAGATGATCTCTCCAAATCCCCTCAGAGACAGCAGCCACGAATACCAATCATTTAGCAACAGCCCGAGTTACATCTCTTGCAATGAATATTTCAATAATACAAAGACTGAGACATAAGGAAGCATTTGAGGAGACTGGGTTTTAACAGAGCTGAAGGTAAAACTCTATATGGAATTAACATGCTAATCAGACTCAACACAATTGAAATATTAGAGGTCTGGGGATAGGAAAAACTCAGAAATTTCCTTGATACATTTGGCCTATGAACATTGTTCCATTTGCTTTCACATCCTGAAAAGGAAATTTTCTCTATCTTCAGATTTCACAGCATTCTCCTCTGGAGCAACTTTTCATTCCATTTCTTTATTCATTTTGGTTTGTTAATCTTAGGGTTTTTCTGTAGAACCTACCATAGTATTTAAGGAAAGTACTTAAGTACATTCTTAAGTCCTATTGACTTCAGTAGGACCTAAGCACATGCTTAAAAAAAGATAGGCATATGCTTAAGCGCTCGCCCTGAATCTAGGCCTAAATATGCATTATGTTTGCCTCTTCAGAGACAAAAATAAGGTACATTTAGGCCCAGGAAGGGTGGTTAAGCATGTGCACTTAAAGTTAGGCATGCTTAGGTCCTACCGCAGACAAGAGGACTTGAGAATCCACTGTCCTGGAAGGCAAAGCACAGAACAATCCCAGCCCCGGTCTGAGTAGGAAGTGTAGTGACTCCATTATTTGGCAAAGCCCACTCAGAGAATTTGGCAGACACAAACCAAAGTTTTGGCCATCTCCCTTGGTGTCACCCAGAGTCTGAGACTCTTGGTGCATGCCATGGTACATGCCAGTCCTGAACCTTCACCTGTGATCCAATGAGAACTGTGTGAGCTTCTCTTGTGGTAGTTCTTAACCTGTGGCCCAATCAGAACACAGCTGCAGCCCATGTGATATTATCAGGGATGTAACTAAGGTAAGGCAGGAGAGACACCTGCCCCAGACGCAGAGTCAGTGAGGGGGTGCAAAAATGGGGTTGCACAGGATCAGGCCCAGTGTCGCCCCACACCCAGGGCAGGATTGGGCCCAGTGGCATCAGCTCCCTACCCCCAGCAGCATCGGCAGAAAACCAGGGCAATCAGCACCCACCCACCAAACCTGCAGAATTATGGGTCCAGTGACCCCAGCTGGAGCATGGTCCCTGGCATTAGGACCTCAGCAACTGGCAGGCAGGGCAGGCTGTAAAGCTCAGCTAGGGCAGCCAAGATAGGAGAACAGTGGGGCATGGAAAGGAGGTACAAGAGGCTAAAGCCACAGGGAGCGGGGTGCAGCCAGTGGACAGGAGACACACTGTAGATGGGAGGAATGGTGGCTGGATATAGTCCCTGGTTGGCGAGGGGAGATAGATACTAGGGTACAGTCCCTGGATGGAAGACTGGTGCTGGGAGGTGGGGGCAGTCCCTAGGTGGATGCCAGAGTGGGCAGTCCCTGGGAGGGCGACTGGATGCTGGAGGGGACAGTCCCTTGGGGGAAACCATGCTGCCCTGGACAGGGCACCCTATTTCTGCAGGGCAGGCACATGTGCCAGCCCAGTGGTGGGAGTCTGGATGTTGGGGAGGACGAATAGTCCTAGGGGGCTGAGATGACGGAGAGGAATTCCCTGCTGGCGGGGCTGCCTGGGGAGGGGATGGGGGGCAGTCCCTGGTTGGGAGCCGTCCTTGGGTGCATGGGGGGTGCCCCACACTGGGCCAGGCTCCCCAACCTTGCAGGCAGGCTTCACAGCTGCACTCTCCAGTTGTTCAGCTCAGCCACAGCAGCAGCACACAAGTGAAGGTGGTAATACACCATGCCACCCTTACAACAAATTAATTTAACCATTAAAGTATTGACTTATTTTACTAAAATAAAATGTTCTTGGTAAATATTTGCCGGTGTTGAAGTGAAAGGTACTATATCACTTTGAATGGTATTGCTGTCATATAATCAATTCTAAACCTTACTTTTTCATTAGATGTACAGGGGTTGTATATATTGTGTGAATGTGGCCCACAAAACACACACACAGCTCCATATGTGGCCCACACTGGTCAACAGGTTGAGAAATACTCCTCTATTGTGTTGTAACAAGCATTACAACTTCCATCTCCCAGTATGGGTGGCTGGCTCCCACAACAGTGATTGATTTCCTCATCTCCTCCTCAACCGGTGAAGTCTACCTGGAACTCTCTTGTGGGCTCTGTAGTTGGAGCCTGTAGCAGCTCCATGGACAGAGGCTGCAATCTGCATCCTCCCTCTTCAGCAGACTGTCTGAAGAGAGTTGGACTGTTTCCTTTTATACTCTGCCTCCAGGCTGAGCATGCCCAGTAGCATCAGAGGGGTGGGGCTTCCTCAGCCTGCAAAGCACAGCTAACCCTTCCAGGGCTAGTCCAGTTGGGATCCACTGCTAAAGGACCTCCACTCAGCCTAAGGGGAGTATCCACGGAACCTGGAAACCAAATAATTCCAGGGGACAACTAATGAAATAACAGGGACTGGCATGAGGTCAAAAGGTCAAACAAAGGGAACCTGACAGGGACACCAAGCAGAAAACCCTAGACAGCACCCCACTGCTGCTCGAAGGCATCAAGGGAGCCAGAAGAAGCGACCCAGAGGAACTCTGCCCGGATGCGTGAGTGGACGGAGGATCGGAAATAGGCCTGGTGGTCTAAGGAGACCCATCGGCCAACCTCTTCTCACAGGTTTTATAGATGGGCATTTTAACCAGGGCTAGGAGGAGATTGACCAGGAGGTCCTGTGACTTTGTGGGGCCATGGATAGGGAGTGCGTAGATAAGAAGGTGAGGGGAAAAGTGCAACCAAAAATGTAACAGGATGTCTAAGAGAAGCCAGAATAGGGCCTGCAACCTGGCGCACTCCAGGTAAATATGCACCAGAGTCTCCCTCAAGCTGCAGAAGGGGCAGGTGTCCTGGACGGGGGTGAACCGCGCTAAGTACACACCCGTGCTCATGGCTTCGTAAAGGAGCCGCCAACTAATATCCCGGTTGGGCCTCAGGACCAGGGTGGAATACAGGCTGGCCCACCAGGGCTCCTCACCCTCCAGAGGTGGCATGAGGTCCCACCACTTTGTGTCGGGGCAGGATGTGAAGGATGTGGAGCATGAGCATGTATAGATGTTTCCTCTGCATGATCTGGAAACGAACTGGCTGCAAATTGTGCAGTCGGCTCATGGTGAAGGGGCAAGGGGGCTGGTCAGGTCCACGGGGCAGGGGCCCAATGAAAAGATCCAGAGGGCCCAGGGTGGAGAGTGGGTGGGGCGTGCCCTCTTGCAGGACCTGGTCAAGCCTTCCAGGGCTAGTGCAGGGTATATACACCCTGTCAAACCCCTTGATGTGTACGGGCTGTGTCTTCATAAACCAGAGAAGTAAAATGTGTTTTTAGCTCCAGCAAGGGTTTGAAGGAGACATTCATGAAGTCTTGCTTGCAGGTCTCCATGTACTGCACAAAGGAAGGATGAATCTGGTGCAGGTTATTACAGTGGGTGCCAGCTCTCCCTCTCCATAGCAGAGCTACCTATGGGCTAACCAGAATTATTCACATTCACCCTCATTCAGCTTCTAACAGCAAGGAAGCAGGTAAACCTATCTGAACACTGCGGTTCTCTCACCTATAAACTAGGGAGCTGAGGTAAAGCACTGTTTTTTTCTCTCCATTTCCTCTAACAGCTACTTATGTTTATGGGTCTCTTGTCTTTTCTGCACTAAATCTAACTCCCTTGAAACTTAAACCTGCCCTTTTGTAGCCCAGAAAATACTTCTGATGATGTTTCCATTTAGTGCCTAGGTATGGTAATGAATGGGGAAAACAGCAGGAGATAAATCCTATGCGGGCATTTGTTGGAATAGTCTGAAGAAGAAAATGAAAACCTCATGCATGTTGCCTTATAAGCTAAAAAACCCTGTAGTCCTCTCTATCATTTTTTAAATTCCTATATTAATAAATAGATTTTAAATTGCATACACATTATGTAGTTTCTAAATCTAAATCACAGTGTTAACTGTAGGATCTGGGTAATATAATACACAAGACACTCATATCCTATAAATACTAATTTCATGTGCTTAAATCAGGTAGCGGCTCAGTATTTATATGGAGCTAAATTTTTCCCAGAGAAGTAGAGCTGGTTATGTTGTGAAAAATATCAAGGTTTCAAATTTTGTTCCACATAGGAATGAAACCAAGATCTTTTGAAATGTTTCATGAAAACGCATGAGATCAAGCGAGCTTTCCCAGAATAGCCAATAGCCCAGTGGTTACGGTACTCTCCTTGGATGGGGAAGAGCCAGGATCAAGTCCATACTTACTCATAGGTCTCCCAAATCACAGGTGAGTACCCTAGCCAATTGGCGACACTCAGGCGGGTGTCTGTCTCTAGAACAGTGGTATTCAAACTGCAGGCCGGGATCCAGTACTGGCTCGGGGAATGTAAGACCCGGAGTTGAGGTGACTCTGGTCTGAACTGGAAAATTCCTGACCAGCTCTACTCGGAAGTCTTTATATAGCAGTTTCCGTTAATGTCAGTGGGAGCCTGCACATGGATTCATGGGCTTACATTGGCATTAGGTAAGTATTGCATCATTGCATGGTAAATTACTTCTGTCTTCTAAGGCACAGTGCAAATTGGAGGTAAATTATAAATAATACTTGGATCTTGCCTTCAAAGCATTTTACTAACATTAATTAATTCTTACATCCCCCTGAGGTAGGTGGCTATGTTATTACCTATGGTCTTTACAAAAGGGGAAATGAAGATAAAGAACTGATGTGACTTGCCTAAGGCTGTGGGTTGAGTCTCAGTGGCAAAGCCAGACATGTAGAACTCAAGAACTCTAGTTCCTATGGTGCTGAGCCGCACTAGGCCACTAGACCTAAGCAGTAGGCTTCTTTCTCCTAGATTTATTATAGCTACACAGCACTGGATCACCGCCTCCCACAGTAAAACCCATGTGATGGGGTTCTGGGGGAGGAAATCTCCACGGGGTTCCCTTCATGCTCACAAATCTGGATGATTCCCCAAAATTAATAGGGAGCTGGATCATTCACCTGGAAACCCTATGCCTCTGGACTGACCCTGGGCTCCCACAACAGTGCAGCTCCATTGGAACTGTGCTACTAAGGACTCCCCTTGGCTGTAGCTTCTCCTTTGACTCATGTTGGGGTAGGGATAGCCTCCATGGAAAATATAACTGAGGCTCAGGCTAGGTAATTTCCACAGGGCTGGAAGGGAAATGGTACGCCACCTCCAGTCCACCCCCACTAGCCTGCCCAGTCTCCACCTCTTCCTTCAGTGTGCATGCTAGATCTCTAAAGCACTCACAGTGATCTGCAAAAGCTTGTGATTACTATATAACTATCCTGTTAGTTTGCTAATTAGTTAATATTTCAGACTGGCTGCAGAATCAGGCAGACATTACTGTGTTAGGTTCACATAGTGAAGGTGCTTTTTGCAAACTCAATGCCTAAATGTATAGAAATGTAGTGAGCCCCCATTTTTACTATTAGATCAAACACTGAATAGTAGCTATCAGCATTCAGGTGTCGATACCTGGATTTGGGGCAGCAGAGAGAAAAAGCTGCTCTCCTACAGGAGAGACAATCAAATTTACATCTGTTTGGGGAAGGGCTGGCAACCAGAAGCCGGCATACTAAGTCAATCCCTTGTGAGGGGGACAAGGAAATATTTATCTTTTGAGTTGTGAGTTTGTTTGTTTTGCTTAAAGGAACTACTTCGGTTGACCCTGATTCTCATTTTGTAAATATGGTAGAAATAAACTAAAGCAAAAGAAAACTAAAATCTTCTGGATGAAGACTGATTTACTCCAGGCCCCCACCACCCGAAGGAGAAATGCTGAATCAGCAAAGGAATTGCTTTGCCATAATAATACATGCACACACACACTCAAAATAAAATTCAACTGACAACTAACTCTCTTCTGCCCTTGGTTCATGAAGGGACCCACAGGTACAACCCGACACCACACAGCCCTTACTTTTGTGAGTAACGCTATTGAGATCAGCTGGACTTCTCAGCTGAATAAGGGCTACAGGACTAAGTCCCTGATGGGCCAGTGAAGGTTGTTCCAAATGCAGGCAAAGTACAAAGTTGCAAAGTGGCTGTGGGATCTGCTCTGAAACACCCTTCCACAACCCCATGCCACCATATTACCATTGTCCATTGCAACAGCACAGTGAAATACATTGCACCATCTCTCCAGGTCCCTTATAGGCTTAGTCCTTTCCCAGACATAACGGATGTCAAGGCTTCCAGTTCCGCAGAATATGAAGCAGCTTTTGTCAGTAGCTGTTACCAAAAAAAAAAAGAAAAGAAAAGAAAAGCTCAAACTATTTCAGCAACATAGCCAGGGCATTAGGATGTGGCCTCTTCTAGCCAAGCTAGTCCATATTCCAGTGTACCCCATTAAAGGCTAGATCTTGGGGCTAGGGAAATCAATGGAAGTTAGGCACCTAAATACCTTTCAGGCTCTGGACCTGTGTGCTCCTAGTTCATGTGCCTGCCTCTCTTAATTCTTTTTGCAGTGCAATACCAGCCCACACGCTGGGCAGAAAATGAAGATTATACTGATTCACATCTCAGCAATTTATCTTTGCTAGTTTGTTTGAGACTGAGAAATAAAATCACTGTCTGGCTTTTCATACATCTGGTGTTATTAAATTGGAGGTGATTCTAAGGGATGGCTATGCTGATTCAGAGAGCTTTTTACACAGCTTCAGTTTCAGTGCAGAATGACAGCTCTCTTTCTCTTCCATCCCTTCTGTGAGAACCAAAGACTAATTAGGGGGAGCTGATCAGACTTTTAAGTTGACTGGATGATATCCAGCCAGGTCCTCAGAGTCTGGATCCACATAGCTTATTGAAAGGAAAGTGACTTAGAATGTGACTTTTGTGAGTTTTATTACACCTATCATACAAACAAAAATAACACCAAGACAACAACATAAAAGCTAAGATCATATCAATAATACTAAACTATGGTAGACAAAGGTACCTGGAAGACAAGGGAATTAGCAACCTGAGTTCAGGGAAGCAGGGTTAAGAGTTGGTTTTTGGCTCTAGACTGTTCTCAATGGTAGCAGATGACAGAACAAGGCATAATGGCCTCAAGTTGGAGAGGGGGAGGTTTAGGTTGGATATTAGGAAGAACTTTTTCACTAGGAGGGTGGTGAAGCATTGGAATGGGTTACCTAGGGAGGTGGTGGAATCTCCTTCCTTAGAAATTTTTAAGGTCAGGCTTGACAAAGCCCTGGCTGGGATGATTTAGTTGGGGTTGGTCCTGCTTTGAGCAGGGGGTTGGACTACATGACCTCCAGAGGTCTCTTCCAACCCTGATATTCTATGATTCTTTTGTTTCCTTAACTTACAATTACTCTACAAGGAAGAACCCACTCTGAGAGGAAAACAACTAGCTCTTCAGCTGACAGCTTTGCATTTTTTAGGATCTGAAATACAGAATGTACTTTGATGAGTATGTTTAGGAGAAATATTCAGGGCTGTTTAAACCTGGGAAACTTCCTTTCCTAGAGCCTTCCCCATGAGGACGCTATGGGTATGTCTATACTGCAGGTAGGAGATGTGATTCCCATCAAGCTAGCATGCTAAAAATAGCAGTGTGGGCTTTGTGGCAGGGGTGATAGCTTGGGCTAGCCACTCAAGCTTAGAATCAGCTACTCAAGCTAACCTGAGCTACTGCATGTGCTGCAATAGCCATGCTACTATTTTTAGTGCTCTAGCTGAAGCAGAGCTAGCACAAGCCTGTCTACCTCCCTGCTACTTTTAAAGTCCACCTCCTACATAAGAGGAAATAAACAGAACTTTAGTGAAACATTCAGATGATAGTAAAGTGAGCTGAACACACCACCAGCAAGGACAAGAAAATGCTATAAGGGCACCAGTGTGAGGTATGAAGATCCTACCTGAGCACCAGCAGTAGAGGGCTATGGAAAGATTTTCTTCAAGTGTTTAGCACTCCCAACTGACTCAGCTCTCATACAGGTATAAAGGGTCAGATAATTGAGCAGATATGTAAGCAGGACTTGGCACTGAAGATTCAATCAAGAAAGTCAGATCACACTACAAAAAGAGCTTCCAACCAGTAGAGTTTAATGCAGGGGGAAAGCCCCATCATTCACCTATCTACCTAAATCTTGAAAGGCAAGTTTTCTTGGACACAGGGTTTTTGTTTGTTTGTTTGTTGTTGGATCAAGTGCCCCACTCTCAGCCAAGGGAAACAAGTATAGCAAGAAAATGACTTAGGGCAGGGGGTGTGACAGGGAACTCACCTGAAATATAAATATGAAGTGGAAAGGAAGAAATAGAGGAAGCAGTAATGTTGAAAGAAGCTGAGGGGCAATAGGGGACAGCACATCAAATAGGCATTTGCCATGTGAGATACTTTTTAAAAAAATGATGGCTTACAGAGACCTCAAATCAGGGAGACAATAGAGTCCCTCCATGTGATTAAGGTGTGTCCACATCTGGAATAGTGAATTCACTTTTTGAGAGTCCTCCTAGACTCCTAAAGTGGTTCCAATACTGTCACAGAAAAATGTATCAGACACACAAGATGGGGGAGGTATTATCTTTTATTGGACTAACATCTGTTGGTGAAAGATACAGAAGTTGGTCCAATAAAATATTTTACCCCATTCACCTTGTTTTTCTAATATAGTGGGATCAACATGGTTACAACAACACTGCACACAGAAAATGTATGTCAAATGTACAGACTTTTTTATTTAGATAGAATTTACCCCGCTCTGGGGAGGAAAGACGGTCTTATAAAGACACTAACCATAGAGTCAAGAGATCCAAGTTCAATTCCTGATTTTGACATATGCTTCTTGTATGACCCTCAGCTTGTCTTTCTGTGCCTCACTTCCCCACCTGTAAAATGGGGGATAAAAGCACTGCATGCTGTCCTGTCCACAGTTGCCACCCCACAGCTTCTGTGGGCCACAGTTCCTGGCTCGTGGGAGCTGCAAAGCTGGCACTTGGGGTAGGGGCAGTGTGCGGAGTCCCCTGGCTACCCCTTCAAGTAGGAGCAGGAAGTGGGACATGCCACTGCTTCCAGAAGCTGTGCAGAGCCACCGCAGGCAGGGAGCCTGCCTTAGCCCTGCAGTACCACCAACAGGACTTTTAAGAGCACGGTCAGTGGTGCTGACTGGAGCTGCCAGGGTCCCTTTTTGACTGGCTGTTCCGTCAAAAAACAGACACCTGGCAACCATATAGCTTGGCCTTTAGAAGCAAGTGTCAGTATCTGTGAATATTCCTGCAAAACGCAAAGCTTCTGTCTTTTTAATGAAAACATTAAGAACCTCAGGAGTGTTTGACCCCTTGGAGTTCTTTCTATCCCTTCTTCCTGTGGCACAAGCCCAGCCCACAGCAGAACAGAGCAAACCAGCATGGGTAGATTGGGTAAATTCAGCTGAAGAGCTGAACCGTGTCTGCCTATGTCACTCAGTGTAAGCAAGGTAAAACTAGACACAGAAAACTATTGAGAGGCACAGAAAATCCTTTTGTGTAGTCCAGACCTATAGAGATTTGGGCAGTAGAGATGGGGCAAGAGGGGTTGTGGATAACACACAAAGATCATCTGCATTTGTCTTAGTGGTGATGAAAATGGACTGTGGTAATCAAAGGCCAGTGTCTGTGTCCTTACACTATATCTTAACTAGAATATAGCCATGCCCTGGGAAGTTCTCTGTGTAGTGTTTTCCCCAGTGATATCTCTAGCTTGTTCTCCTGTTACCTGCTGCCCTTGGCAGCAGAGGATCTCCAGTTGCTGATTTTCTTGTCAGATGAAACTGTGTGAGATTGATTGTAAGGCTGGTTAGATTCCTCCCTCTTCTCGCACCATGGAAATACTTGTCCGCCAGAGGCAGGCCCCTTCCTGCATGCTGGACAGCTCCTGATTGACGGGCTTGGCAGAAGGTGTAATTGGTATCGTGTAGGAAGGCTGACACGGATAACCAAGCAGTTTGACTTTTAGTTTTGCAGCTTTGTTAAAGGCAAATTGTTCTGGCTTTCCCATTGTTTCAGCTGTGTGGTTAGGGAAGAAGAGTTGGGGTTTTCTGCAGCATATATTGAGGACAAGCAGAGTGAAGTGCCATTAGCCAGCAGGTTCAGAGGTATTAGATCTATATGGACAAGGAAAGCAGACATATAAATAGTAAATCCCTTTTCAAATGAGTCTTTAGCATGACGAGGACATGTGTATTTATGCCAATCCACAGCCAGCGCTTTCCCCTTTAGCTGGTATCTCTGTGGCTCAGTTTGTAGTGCTTACCTCGGGACTAGACGATTACAAGTTCAGGTTGAACCTGAAGACAAGAGAGGCAGTGTTTAGCACACATGTTATCCAGTGTTTAGCGCACATGTTATCCAGTGTTTAGCGTACATGTTATCCAGTGTTTAGCGCACGTTATCCAGTGTTTAGTGTACATGTTATCCAGTGTTTAGCGCACATGTTATCCAGTGTTTAGTGTACATGATTGAGACTTCAGGGTTCTAGTCCCAGCTCTGCCACTGACTTACTTTAACTTTGGGCAAATCATTTGATCCCACTTCACCCATCTGTAAAATAACTCATCACCTGTCATCATTAATGTGTAAGGCCTGGAATAGTGTGTGCAGTTCCAGGGGTCACACTTCCAAAAGGATGTTGAAAAACTGGAAAGAGTTCAAAAAAGAGTTCTTGGAATTACTTAAGATCTGGAAAACCTGTCTTCTAAAGAGCCTGCTCAAACACAGAACATCACCTTCTTGAATCACCTGTGGGGCGATGTGTGACTGTATTTAGTGCTGGAACGCTGGATGCTCCAGCTGAGGTATCCATCATCTGAGTAGCAACCGTGTCTGTCATTTCATGAGAACCCTCTCCAATCAGTCTGAGTAACCTCTTGGTCTCTGCTCCCTTTGTTCTTTCATTTTTTCCTTTTCATTGTTTCTGTGATGCTAACAAAAGCTGCTACTTTTCATGATTGACTGAAACCAACTTTCATCCGCCCTATGCCGCTCCAGCCCAGTTGAATCCTATCTCCTTCGATCTAGAGTGGAGTCTCTCCCTCTGCACCTTCTATCAGTTTTTAAAAACATTTTGACAACAGGGCACCTTTAGGCTGATGAGTGTGTGCATGTGTGCATGTGTGTGTGTGTGTGTGTGTGAATGTGTGCATGCGCGTGTGCATGCAGGTGTGTTTTTCAACCAAGTTAAACCACATTCCTCTAAGTACTGATCAGGACTGTGCATCCGGCCATTCAGCTTCTCCTTTCCCAGAGACTGGAACATGTCTATTGCTTGTTCTTACACTGGAGAGAGAGAGAGAGAGAGAGGCAGATGGATAGATACCATTTTAACCAAACAAGTTTTCTGAGTTGCATTTTGGCAATGGTGGGGTTTTGGATTCATATGAGGAAAAGGTCACTTGACCGGGGCAGCAAAAATTATTCTTGTTAAGTCAAACCCCTGATGAATAGACACCATTATTTCTATCTAACAATGATGCCTAAACCCTTATGTAACACCATGCCCACTCAGTGTGGTGCTCTGTCCCCCTCTGGTGGTGCTTGGCCAACTAGACTTTGATGAGCTTGTCACACCCATGCCTAGCTGAGCCAGCTCTTTTAGGCACTAGAGGTTTGTGCTTAAAGATCCAGAAGTCCTATGTTCAGTCCCTGCTGCCAACAGCCCAAACAGGGGCACCAACGTTACACTGATGTCACATCTCCTCTTGCTCTTCTCCTTCCAAACTACAGTCAATGCTAATCTTGCAACTCTTGAATAGGGCCAGATTTTAATCCATGGATACTCTGGGTGCAGAGCCCCTCTCTCCTTTTCTGTACAGAGTGAGGGTGTGTTGCTTCCATAAAGATGGATCTCCACAGAGAAGAGGGATGGAGGAAGTAGGAGAGGTGCTGCTCTCTGCAGTATCATCCTCTCCAGAGTTCAGCGGCTTCCATATAGAAATCTGGGTGAGAGTTGTATTACTTTCTTCTGGACCCTTTCTGCAGTGGCTACTGATCAAACCAGGGGGACCCAGCAAATGGCAGTGCAGCTTCTGCAAGAGCCAGTAGGGCAAGCCTCCTGGTACGACTCCATAGAGCCCTGATATCCATGGGGCTTAGAGGAGGAACCACCATCATCTAGGCTGCCCAAACTCCTCCTTCCAGAAGGAATGGTTCAAAGGAAACTCTGGGATTCACCTTGGGGCGTTCTCCCTTCAGCCACCACACACTTAGCCTCCTCCCATAAATGTTCCTCCAGGAGAAACCAACCTGAGCCCTCAAATCTAGACCCACCCATCCACCTGCTTCTAATCAGCTTTGTTTCCCTTCTCAGGATCAAAGATTTGTCAGGTCCTGACAGAAAATCAGTGTCTTGATTGTCTTTCCTGGTGTATTTTTTTTCCTTCCCTGGCCCTGTCATATATCACCAGTCAGTCTCAGGATCACTGGAGTGCAGTGAGAAGGGAAACCACATGCTCCACAGAGAGCTCTGCAGTTCTTATCTGCTTCTCCATGGATAGAAGAATGGTTGCTACAGCATTAAGACCTGAGGGTGAATAGGTTTAAACTTGGAAGCAGTTGAGGGGGAGTTTGTGGATTCTTTCTCTCTATCTCTCTCACTCCCCTACCTAAGCAACCAAGAAAGTACACATGTAAATAGCTCTGGATAATTATTACAAAAATTTTAAATCATAATTGTCTAGGTATTCAAATTACACTCATCACCAACTGGTAGGAATGTCCCAGTCTCTAATGGAGGGTTGAAATATTTATATAAGCATTAGAAATTCTCTTTGTGTGTATACAGCAATCAGAGGTGTGACTGCAGCACATGTAAACATACTTTGATTAGCTTTGATCTAACTAGCTCAAATAAGAGTAACTCTGACTCCCTGGCAGCATAGACAGTGACATGGGCTGGCCACTCCAATATGTACCCAGGCAGAGACTTGCATTCAGGCAATGAGTCCCTGCCACCATCCATGCTGTTATTTAAAACGTGTTTAAAATGTTTTAAACAACCCCAAAATAGGAAGAAAAAACAATATGGTTGGGAAGAGGATATACAGAGAAGACCACCAATGGAGAGGAAAACTGACAGAAAGAAAGGCAAGAAGAGAATGAAGTGGTAGAGGATAAGTAGGGCGACATGAAGAATGAAGGAATGGGACAGGTCACTGTACCCTTCCAGAAGGCTTCTGCACATACATTATCTCTGTGCCAGGCTCTGAATGTTTATACCATTACCATTGCATTGATTTCCATTCAAGAAGGAAATCAGGCAGCAGAGTTTAAAAGAAATGGAGTCCTGCTGTTTCCATGGAAATCTCCCCTCTCCGCTGAATTAATAGAGGGTGCATCATGCTTATGCATAAAAGAAAAACAAATAAGGCTGCAGCAAAGGGAGCAGGTTACCTTTTCTATTCTGACTAAAACAAAGTTCTGTCTGCTTCCCTCATGGTCTTTCTCCTTCTCCCAGGAAGGAGCCCTTCTGCCCAACCTACTATTCAGTTGGCCAGTAATGTGGATTGTTTCTCCTACTTCAGAAATACCTAGTATAAACCATGGCTAGAGGCAAATTACAAGACCAATGGTCTAATCCTGAACTGCAAATCTTATGTTCCTTTTATGTATTCAGTCTTTCAACTCAGCTTTCAAGTTTGCATCTCTTCTATAACTGGACTCATTCTTTAGCTCTGGGCAATGTATGCTGCTAATTTAGGATAATTACTTCGATTCCAAAATTTCAGCTAGTCAAGGACATATTAGTTTGCCCCTGAAACCTTTATTCCCTTCAGATGTCAGCAGTCGCCATGACCAACTGATTGCCACCTTAGATCCTAGTTCCCCCCTTCACTGTGGTACAGCCTGTCAGCAGAACCAGACAGAACACAGCTGACAGACCCATGTCTAAGATGCCATTGGGTAATCACTCAGAGAAGAACTCCCATTTTTCTTTTGTTGTTTGAATCAGCACCAGTTGCCCAGTCTGACACAAAGACACAGTGTCCACAAAGTTCTAACAGCCCAAACAATAGCGATTTATTACTGTGTAAGCATTTGAAATGTTTACATAAATAGCATTATAACCCCTGGTGAGGGTCTTTGTCCCCCTCTAGTGGCTAGATGACTGATAGATATTTATCAGTCTGCAGCTGCTTCCAATCCAATGAATTTGGTCCTTGAGGTCAAGTAGTAAAGTCTCATTCTTATAACCAGAGCCCTGAGTTCAATCCTTGAAGATGGCCCCCAGTGTGACAGAAGAGAGGGCAGATGTCATGACTTATGAATTATTAGATGTTATTACTTTCTACAATCAATGGCTAGTTCTCAACCCTGGGGTGGTTTCACAGTTTAAAACTGAATTACTCCCTAATCACATGTGATGTAAACCTCCCATTATATTAACTTAAGCATGCAGAAAAAATATAATTTATAAAATCAGTTGTTTTTTCTTAACCATTTTCTTAAATGATGGAAACATTAATTAGCATACAACAAAATATTGTCATCTTACTCACCAAGGTCTTAATTTTGTCAAGTCAGTTTCCCAAACCAGAAAGAGACTGACAGAAAAATGTAGATGAAACATAAAGTGCAGCAGAAGAGGGAAAATAATAGGTTTGGGGTTTTTTTTATCGTCTAAGGGTGAGTGATCACATGATCACACCCATAGACCTTAAATGCATTACAATTTTACTCTGTTATGGGATACACAAACCCCACACTAGACAACCAAATGTTAAGGAGTTGCTCTGGGCTCACTCAGCTCTGCCTCGCCATGCATTCAAGGAAGGTAGAGGCTAGAGAAGGAGCTTAAAAGGGGAGCAGAACAGCTCACTTGTGGGCAGACCAGGGAAAAAATAGACCTTTAATCCTCAGCTCCTGAGGAAAGGGCTAATTGAAGGCAGGAGCTCCCCAGACAACCACTGCCTGAAGGCCCCTCCTTGAGAAGGGAGGGCCAGATCCTGCTGCACTCTGAGAGGGAGTCATTCCCCTCCATCTCTTATTAATTCAGCTCATTGGCATTACTTTCCCCCTTGCTTTCTGTTCACAGACTACTCTGGAAGAGGAGAGACTTTGAAGTGACTTGGCAGGAAGGCCAAGTCAGAGGAAGAAGCAGGCCACTGCAGAGAAAGAGCAGGTACTGGTGGCAGATCAGTGAAGAGAGAGCTGCTATGCCATACCCAGCCAGAAAGAGCCATCAACAGTGAGTCAACCCCTTTATATCTCCTATCAGTAGGAAGCTGTTGATCCCATTTTTCATAAGAATAAAGTAGCCTAGAATTAGTGTTTACCTGTAAGGGCTTAAGCTAATGATAACCTGATAGGTGGACAACTGACCAATGAGAAATTCCTCAGGAGACAAAGGATTTTGAGTTTCAGTTTCTCTCTGGGTCTCTCTCTGTGATGAATCACATGTACTTCTTTCACTGTAACCATAAGCTTCTATCCAGTAACAAGTAAGGTAGCCAGTAAGTTTACCTTCTTTTTATTACTTGGAAAATTCTCCAGTTGGTAGAAATTTCTCTCTGTGTTTCTCTAATACTGTAAAGCTTCAGCAGGAGGAGAAATTCGGGGTGGGGGTTGTCTTTAACTCTTTATTGATTATTGTAGTGCTGTTCTACTGATTTTCTATAAGGCATTTATTCCTTTCTTTTTCTTTAATTAAAATCTTTCTTTTAAGAATTTAACTGCTTATTTTCCAATATGTAAGATCCTGGTTTTGAATCAGGCACGTCTCGCAGGATCAGGCGAGGTTTGTTTTTTTTTCTGTCAAGCTTCCCAGGAAAGGAAGAGGTTTGGGGGGCTTAGTGGAAAGGGAAAGAAGGGTCCCAGACTCCCCTTTGTCCTAGTTTTTGGATAACTGAGTTTGGTGGTGGCAGCATACCAGGTCCAGACACAGGAGAAGTCTGAGGGGAAAAGTTTTAACCTACGCTGGCAAAATAAGCTTGGGGGGCTATTTCTTTTTTCATGCGGGTCCCCACATCTGTACCCTAGAGTTCAGAGTGGGGAGGCAATCCTGACACCATTATCACAAGGAATGAGTGAGCCCATTAGGGCTAGATGGAAAACAAGAATTTTGTGTTATGACAGAATTCCAGGTGTCAACATTTTGTTTTCATTCCACCTCAGAACAAGAACTAGACCTTTTGAAATTTTTCATCAAGACTTTCCTCACAATTTTTTTATTGAAATTGATATGGTTCTGTAAAAAGTTTCAGTTTTGGCGAAACTACCCTTTTGCAGTACAAAAACATTTTATTAATAAATTCCCTACTGGCTTTCATACCCATTTCTGAGACCAAATTAAATGCAGCTTTTATGAGAATCTCCAGAAAGCTTTCCCTACTCTTCAGGGACATTTTAAAAACTGAAAGGTACTGCAGTTTTTCCCTTTGTTCTCAAGAAAGTCAAGCTGCTTGAACTTCTTGATGTCTCTGGCAAATTTTCAGAGGAGCAAAGAAAGGGGAGTGGAGAATTAGGGCCAAATGAAAGTTTAATAAACTCCCAAGGGGTAAGGGGGGGAATGATAACGCAATTACTGCTGATAAATTTTTGAAAGAGAGAAATTAGTACATAATCTTGGAATCTTTAATTATTGGCATGTTAATTACACAAAGCTATCCTCTTCTAATGAAAGGAAGAACAAATATGAGCAGTGTTGTTCCATTTAAGCCAGAAAATGAGTATTGGAGGCCAAAAATTCTGATCTTACTCTTGTGTAAATCTGGAAAAACTCCACTGAAATCAGTAGAGTTATCTTTGATTTACACCAGAGTAACTGACAACAGAGATCAAAAATGCAATGCTGTAACAGAGCCTCAGAAGTAATGTCTGATGCATCTCCCTGGGGAAGAAGTGAACACGGAGGTGGGAGAGGTTGATTCCCTTCATCCCGTGCCAGAAGTAAAGAAGAATGCTGACTAATACACAATTTAACTAGTGCCTTTTCCTTGTTTGTTTCATTGTCTCCTTTCTGCACCGGAGCAGGAGAGGGCTTTGTTTCCTTGTCACGCTGTACAGATGTTGTTACCCTCCTGTTAATTGGAAACCAGAGGTAATTATGGGGATGAGGCCCTTTCAGTGGTTATTTTAGTAATGTACACAAAACATGCTAGTGTACACTTCACTCAGACGCTAATTAGGCTGCTGTTCAGCCAGACAGGTCTGGTTACACTTAACCTGCTTACAAAGGCACAGAAATTAGAATTGGCTGCAGAAGTAGCATACTTCACCTTTAGAAATGGTTGCAACTCAGTGAACAGCAAGTTGCCCTCTCCTCTTAGGGTGGAGGCCTTCTCTCCTGCCCTTTGGAGACCACCAGCAAACATTTTCTCCTGCAGGGAATTTTCTTGGCTTTTCCCATGTGGGAGATCCTGCACGTGTTTTTTTTTACCCATTGTGGTTCTTCAGCACCATCCTTCTCTGTATATGTCTTCATCCTCTTTTCTATCTTCACTATTGCATTAGGTCTTTTGGTGGTGCTTTCAATTGATCTGAATTAATTTTAATGGCAGATCAGCAGTTTGGACTCTCAACTAAAGCTGGTGAAGCACAGATTTTTCAGTTCATTGGCAGCTTCAAAAAGTAAAAAAACTGTTCAGTTGAATGAAATGTTTTTCGTTTCTATTTTGACAGTTTAATGTTTTTGAATTTTTAAACGACAGTAAAGGAATTTTAAAATTAAAAGTTGTTTCAAATAAAAATGTTTCATTTGGAAAATGCTGAAATGAAAAGTTTTGATTAGTTTTAAATGGGGTGGTCCTAAACAAACAGCTCTGCAAAAAACAAAATGAAAGTGTGAAATGGCACAATGTCAATTACTCTGCATTTTTACCCCCAAAAAAAGTTTAGATAAAAAAAATTGTACCCAGCTCTGCTCTGAAGCCTTTCCTTCAAATTTCAGGAACACCCTGATTTTACTGGATAAAAATTCATGAAGATATGACTTGATACAACCCTTGGAAAACCAGTATCTGCTTGGTGATTCTTGGACCTTCCCTGCTGCTACCATTTCAGATTCTCTATTTGGGAGTTAGGGCTTCTGTTTATATGCAACACCTTCTTTTCTATTGCAGAGAGCAGCAAATCTCAAGTATACTACGGCTTTCACAATTCTTCTATGGAATACAGGCCATTCCTATATAGGAATATATAGCTGCAGTGGTGCAGATGCATTTGTTTCAGAGTCTTCAGTTAGCACACCCTGTCAGTCACTGGTAGAACCCTGCAAACACCTGCTGATTCCTGCTGACACAGTGGGTCCAGCTAATACCACCCTGGATACAAGGATAGATGTAAGTGGCTCATTGGACAAAAAAAAGTAGGATCACAGACACAGGTCCTACAGGAGTAATCCTAAGAACCGCCAAACCTAGCAAGGTGGCTTGGATCTGGATTTAGACTGTTACTCATATTTTATCTTGTTCATAATCTAAACCCCTTGAAGGGGTTGAGTTGGATTTTGTGTGGCATATGCAGACTTTCTCTGGACCAAGGTAAGGACCTCATTTTGCTGGACAATGTTGTATCCTTTCTGGCCTCTTACCAGAACTGTTCAAAAACAAACTCCAGATAACAAAACCGGGACGGTGTACAGTTGCTCTAGATAGATTCTTGGGCAGATATAGATCCTACTCTTTTTAGATTAAACAGTATGGGATTCATACAAAGCCTTAGCATGAGGTGACTGTATTCCTGGAACAAGTTCATTCCCCAAGGGTTCATTCAACCTTTGGTGATTGTTTGTGACTACCCCCGACACTAACAGGAAGCAATGCATGCCTGGAAGACAGCACTGGACCTCCCCCTTCATGAGATACAGAAGAGTGAGCTTAGAGAAAATGGAATAGCAAGCTTTTGAAAGACGCCTAATTATCGTTTGGCTCGGTTAACTGCTCCATCAGTCAGTACGTGGCACATCAGCATTTGGCACAGGGAGGTTTTGTTTTTCTTGATTACAGATCATCGTTTAAAAAAAAAACTATGGGGGGGGGGGAACCACCAGTGAAATATAGATGGGGCTGCTGAACTGAATCTAATGCTTTATTAATAATAATGAAATAGATCCTGCAAATCTTTACATGGGTGGGTAAGCACTGCTTCTGCAAGTAGTACTGCTGACTTCAACTGAATTACCTGGGTGAGTAAGGACTTCTGTGAGTAAAAGCTTCCAGGCTCAGACTCCCAGGCTGGTAAATGGATTAATGTTCCCCACGGAGTATGGGTCACTGTCTCCCTTTAAAGCAATGGTTCTCAACCAGGGGTTTGAAGAGGTCTTCCACAGAGTATTGAACTCGTATAGACCAGTGTTTCTCAAACTGGGGGTTGTGACCCCTGGGGGAGAGGTGTCCCAGGATGGGCTTAGGGGGGTCCTAAGTGTAGGGTCAGCATTAGGGGTGGCAAGCAGGGCAATTGCCATGATCCCCATGCCAAAGGAGGCCCCAAGACGCTAAGTTACATACTTCAGCTCTGAGTGATGGGGCTTGGGTTCAGACAAAGCTCATAAGTGAAAAACAGACTCAAGTATCACACTGAAATGTAAGTACAACAGGTATATTCCAATCAATTTATTTTATAATTATATGGTAAAAATGAAAAAATGAGCAATTTTTCAGTAACAGTGACTGTGATATTTATTTTTATGTCTGACTTTGTAAGCAAGTAGTTTTTAAGTGAGGTGAAACTTGGGGGTACACAAGACAAATCAGACTCATGAATGGGGTACACTAGTCTGGAAAGGTTGAGAGTCAGCGTAGGGGGCTGATCCATACAGAAGACTAATGAGCACACTAGCAATTATTCAGAAAGGAGTAGCTTATGCTTTTATGCTGAGAGATCCCAGGTTCAGCCCCACTGGAGACCCAATCAGGGGGATGTAAGCTATGATTTACAAAGAAAAATGAACAAAACAAGACTCGACAGTACAAAGCCCCCCACCCCCTCCCCCACCCCCACCCCCGCACAACTTACATACAGAGCAGCAATGTTATGATTATCTGCTCCTCTAGGACATAACTGAGTTTTTGTGATAGCTCAGTTGTGTCTTCTCCTCACAGCCCACTTTCCAAAGGGATTCTGTTTTTGGGGCAACACCTAGGTGCCAGAACTAAAGAGGTGTTAGAAGATTAAAAGGGGACTCTGCAGATGTGTCTCATATTTTGTCAGGAAAAATAAATGAATACCTCCTCTCTGCCCCCTGTCCCATTCTCTCGCATGTGCTGGTAATTGACCAAAGCTTAGCTAACCTGCTCATTAGTTTAAACAATACACGCCCCTTGCAGCAAGGGAGGAGGTTTAAGGTGGCAGCTTAAAATAGATTTTGTTTGCACTTCCATTGCCTGTGCTGGCAATGCTCACTTGTCTGCGCCTGCTCCTCCTGGGTCCTCAAAATTGTTTTCAGACCTGGGCTGCTCTGTCCTAGCTTGTTGTTCAACCTCTCCACTGCTGCAGCAGTCAAAGATTGCTAGTGTCACAGCTGTGCTGATGGAGAGTCTTCGGCGCACATGTCGGGGATTTTAGCCAGCAGGGAAGAGGTGAACAAGGTGGCCATCTAAGTGGGTGCAATTGCATTTCAAAGTCAACACCCTTTTACAATGGCGTAGGATGAAAGCCAAAAATTCACACGTTTGGAGGGGTGATCATTTGAGTCTCTCTGGCCACAATCCCAGGGAGATATGGTCAGTGGTACATTAATGTAGACTGTTGAGGCAGAAGAGCAGGAAAGTGCTGGGTTTACAATAAAAATTGCAGCCGAGACTCTGAGAGGCCCCTAAAGCCAAGTCTATATTACAGACCTATATCAGTATAAAATTCACATGCCTGAGTGACATAGTTATACCGACCTAAGCACCTATGTAAACAGTGCTGTGTTGACAGGAGAGCTTCTCCCATCAACATAGCTCCTTCCTCTCAGGGTGGTGGATTAGCTACACTGTTGGGAGAAGTTCTCCTGTCAGCAAAGGAGAGTCTTCCCTTAAGTACTGCAGTGGTGCAGCTGCCATAAATTCACATGTTCTACCTGGCACAGGTTTGTATATCTAAGACTTCCAAAGAGATGGCCAACAACAGAAAAGTTGGCAATGAGTCCTGTGGTTCTCTGATGTTAGGGCAGGGGCGGGGCTGGTTTAATGAGCACTGGATCCCACAGAGGTTACTATACTGTAAAGTCACCATGTGCTCTGACACACGGTTCTTCAATTCTCCTTTCAGGAAAACACCAATTCCTTCTTGTCTTCATAGTGTCACATTTGTGGAGGAGATGGTCCCCCATGAGAATTCCTCTTTTCTTCCCCTCCCTACCCCACCCTTTTTCCTCACACAGACACTTCCCTGTGGCTGAGGAGGGCTGCACGCTTTGAGACCTCGCACGGGCAGTCTCTAGCGACTCAGCCATCCGTATCCTTTCCCCTTGGGATTAAGCATGCTGTTCCACCCTGCTTTCAGGCCCTACCAGCCAGTGGAGCTAGTTCCTGAGCCCAGGCCCTTAAGCCCTCCTGTGTTAATTGTCGGTCCCCTCACCCCTCCCACACACA
>ML677350.1:5475060-5493202 GCA_007922305.1 Dermatemys mawii
AATGGCTCAATAGACTGTGACCTTGTCTCCAGAGAGAGAAGGGCTCCGTGGAGGGTCACAGTGAGCCGCTGAGGCTAGTAAAAATCCACCAGGAGACGCAGGATCCACGAAGATAAGGACAGAGCTTTGTCACAATATAGATATAGGGATAAATCCTCAACTGCTCCCAAAAGGGTGGGGAGGGGGTACCATTGAGGTCAGCCCACTGCAGTGCCATGAAAGAGACTGACGGTAGCTCTAGACTGCAATGAGAGGTGTGATTTGCAGCTTATGTACACATACCTGAGCTAGCTTTAATCTAGCTAGCATGGCTAAAAATAGCACAGAAGACTCTTCAGCGTGGGCTAGGAATGGGAGTATGTATCCAGGGTTCCAGGTGGGCCTGTACAGCCTACTCCATGTTCACTGCAATTTTTAGTGAGCTAGTTAGATTAAAGCTAATATGGGAATGCCAAGCCAGGACTACAATCACACCTCTCATTGCTGTGAAGACAGCTGTAGAACTGATTGTAACTCTCTCATTCTGGAAATGCTTTAGGGTCTGGCCCCTGAGTCCCATTCTTTGCATTTACATATGCCAGGGGTGGACAAACTTTTTGGCCCAAGGGCAACATTGGGGTTCAAAATTGTACGGAGGGTCGGGTAGTGAAGGCTGTGCCTCCCCAAACAGCCTGGCCCCACACCCACCCGACCCTCTCCCACTTCCTGCCCTCTGACTGCCCCCCTCAGAACTTCCAACCCATCCGCCCCCTGTTCCTTGTCTCCTGACTACTCCGTCCAGAGAACCCCGCCCTAACCACCCCCACCAAGACCCCACCCTGTCTAAGCTCTCCTGCGTCTTGTCCCCTGACCGCCCCCTCCAGAGACCCCTCCGCCCCTAATCACCTCCCAGGACCCCCACCCCCTATCCAACCCCCTTGCTCCCTGTCCCCTGACTGCCCCGACCCCTAGCTACACCACAACCCCTCCCCCCAACAGGCCCCCCTGGGACTCCCACGCCCTATCCAACCCCCCACCACATCTCCTGACCAGCCCCCAAGACCCTCTGGCCGTTATTACAACCCCCAACCCCCTTACCACACCACTCAGAATAGTGTGTCAGGCCCAGAGCCAGAACATGCTGCTGCGCTGATCCACCAGAGCACACAGCCCCACCCCGTTGAGCGCTGCTCGCATGGTGTGCTGAGGCTGCAGGGGAACAGTGGGGGAGGGAGGAGGAGCTAGCCTCCCCCCCCGGGAGCTTGGTGGGCCGCACAGAATTAGCCTGCAGGCCGGATGTGGGCCACCGGCCATAGTTTGGCCACTCCTGATATAAGAGAACCCCTGCAACCTTGAAAGAAACATTCCCAGGAAAACACAAAAGCAAAACATTTCAAAATAAACTGCATTAAAGTCCAATGACAGCCTTGAAATACATCAGAACTCTAGCCTGCTGGTACACAACAACATCTAGTGTGAAGAGCTCTGTTTTCTATGTCAGAACATGCTGAACTAGGGAGCTCAGTATCCACCTGTAGGTAGGTTCATTTCCATTTCAAAAACAAGTCCCAGGTTTTTAGGGGGTATGTTTTCTTTTAAAGGATGCCGTCTTTCTCCTCTCAAACCCTCCAATCACCACAGAAAACTGGAGAGATGAGAAATTATTGTCAAGTACAATTTTATGCCAATCTGAGTCCAGATATGTAGACTGATAGTTACACAGACACATAAATGCATGATACATAAAGCTGGACACACACATAGACATGTGTAGAAGCTAGTGATGTAGCCATTTCGTTTTCTTCTTCTTTATATATGTATCTCCTGTTAGTCATCTATCACATCCTGATGAAAGAGGTGTGTAAGAAGTATTTCAGTGCTACTGAGCCTTGTTTGTATTACATTAAGGCATCTGCTGGTTTAAAAAATGATGTTCCATGCTGGTTTGGATCTATCATTTCCCTCAGTATACAGAACTTTTCTCCTTTTTTGAGACCTGGCTGGCTACAAAGCTTAGTGATTGATCTTACGAAACTATCCTAAAAATTCAAAATGTTAGTGCAATTTGGCTTTTATTATTAAAAAAAAGAGTAGGCCATTGGTTTCACAGAGGCTGGGAATAATGCCAGCCACACATAGCAAATTTGCACGCATACATGTATGTATTACACTGAGATGTTCAGCCATTCAGCTGTCTTGATATGCCTGTTTCTAACTTAATTTTGAACCGAAAGTGATTTAAATCAAACGGCTTCTATTCCAGATTGTGCTGCAGCGACTGGGTAATAACTTTTCATTCAAAAATGTGAAGAGCACTTTGTAATGCAAAGAATAATGGATGGTCTGCAGCACGACAAGGAAATAATTCCCAAAAAAAGCTCCCTCTACCCTTCCTTCCTCTTTCTTGCCATGTCACCTCCCAGTCCTTGTTCTGTCATCCCCTTCCTCACTCCTGTCTTCCTCTACACGTCTGAAGAAGAACCTTAGTCTAGATTCAACTTCAACCATCCCAGCTGCCAGCCAGTTCAAATATAGCACCTGTTTGAGCGGGTCATTTTCAAACCAAGGCTCCCTGCTAGCATCCACCCATGACCAACTAATAAATTTGTAAGCACAACCTTTTTTCTAGCCTAGACATGGCCTCAGAGTCATGGGAGAACTGCTGAAGCAGCTTGCTTAGTCTACTGAAGAAGCCTGCTGACTAGAAAAATCATCCATCCTGAATTAAATCTTTCAGCACAGACTTCTGTTTACTAGAGGGTCTATCAGTTCTCTCCTCTGTATGCAAATATAACTCCTACTTAATTTAGTAGAGGTTGCTCTAGCAGGTTCATGGGAGAATAGACTGTATTCTCCAATTTAGATTACAAAAGGATTCTGAGTGAAAGTCAGTATGAATAGGTTTCTAGTTCATTCAGCTTTCATTATACATACT
Organism: Dermatemys mawii; assembly: GCA_007922305.1. Taxonomy (NCBI): domain Eukaryota; kingdom Metazoa; phylum Chordata; order Testudines; family Dermatemydidae; genus Dermatemys; species Dermatemys mawii. The sequence goes on from ML677350.1 coordinate 5,477,975, forward strand.
GAACAGAGGGTATGTTTATATGGTGGACCTGCCTTCATTACAAATAAATAAAAACTACATCACACCACACCACAGCTGCTAACCAACCAGGCCATTTCTCACAAAGCCATTCTTAATCAGAGCTTTGAAAGTTTAAAAATTAGAACTGGTTGGAAAATGCCATTTTTACACTGGAATTGTTTTTTAATTTGTTGTAAATGTCTCATGAAAATGTATCTGGTTTTTCAATTAAAATTAAAAAATGAAAACATTTAATTACTGAAAACAGTAAAAATTAAAAAAGTATTTTGGTAAAAGTTTTCAATTTTCAAAAAACAAAAATTGAGTATTTTTACCAAATAGTGGATGTTTTTATTGAAAAGTTTCCAGGTTTTGGTTTCTAGGGTTTTTGTTTGCTTTTGTTTTTTACTGAAAAGCCAAAAATTTCAACCACAAGGAATATTTGTGCAAAAAAAATTGTTTTAGTTGAAATAGCATTTTCAGAAAAAAAAAATTATGAACAAACCCTATTGAAAATGCAGTTGTGAATTTCTCAGGGTTAATCAGCTCTGCTACTCCTCTTAGATTGTGGGCCAGATTTAACCCTGCTCTCTGTTAAAGTTTAACTGAAGTATACTAAGGCTATTGAGCCATATTCTTTATGTTTACATTTTTACTGCTGCTTAACTGTCAGCAAGAGAGAGGAGCTGGAATTTATCTTTGTTTCGATTTTGCATTTATTTACTTGATGCTCTGTTATGAATAATGTTTCATTCATAGTTCTTTCCTGTTCCTTTTTATTTCAATAAGCCTTGCTATTTTAGACAACACCCCTTTATCCTGCTACATGCAGGACTGGAACCAGATTACAAGAATTTACATATATTGAGGCTTTTCTGTAGGGTGACCATTTTTTTTCTCAAAGGGAAAAAGAGACACCACAGAGAGCTGGCCTGAGGCCCCTCACCTCCGCGGTGCCCCAAGCCCCCCTACCTCCTGCCCCGCAGGGGGCTGGCACAAGGCTCCCCTCTTCTCCTCGTGTGCTTGTCTGTCCCTAGTCCCACCCCAGCCTGCCCCCATGGACCCAGCCTAAGACTCCCCCCCGCTCCCTTCCTGCACACGGTGCCAACCCAAGGCCCTCCTCTGCTGCCCACACACATGGGGCTGTGTTGCTGCTTGTCCCCCTTCCCCTCGCACGTTCCTCCACCCCTCGCTAGGGGTCACACCCCATGTTTTTGGGAAACTGCATTCATCCTGTTTGCTCTTGCCAACGGATGATCAATTGGCATGAGCAATTTACTTGACAAATGCCCAGTTTTGCCAAAAAAGTCAGGTCAGCCAGGACAGGGCTTAAAAAAGGGACTTTCCTGACCAAATGGGATGTATGGTCACCCTACTTTTCAGGAAGTTCATTGTTGCTCTTACACATTCTACTGTCACAACGCATTTAAAAGTAAATAGGAAACCTCTCAGACTCCAGCTAAGTCTGATAATTCAGCACTTCAGACTGTCCAGGAATGCAGGCTCGTCAGCATTCATAAGTGTGGAGCTTTGAGTGAAAGTGGCTTTTCTGATTTTCCACAAACACCCAGATTCCCTCCTCCCTCTGATTCACAGAAGATGTGTCTGAAACAGCCTCCAGCTCTAGAGTCCAGTCCTTTAGCTCAAGATGTAGAGACTCCAGTGTCAAGCTGTGGAGATCCATGGTTCACCTTCTGGTATGTTCGTCATGACGGCTGCTGTCACATATGTGCTGATTTGCCCTAATTGCAAGCAACAGTGGGCAGCCATTGGTAGAGCTGCATTGCTGCAATCCATGTAGTTGAGATAAGCAGCTGTGACAGGCAGGGGTTTAGCTCTCCCAGATTCAAGCAGAGGCAGGCTCTGCTCGCACAAATAGTGATTATCTACGCTGGGGGTCTCCAATGGTGTCTGCCACCCTCCCATGCCTATAATTGTCCTAACACTCAACTTCCCAACTTGCCAGTGTGGGAGACTTGCAACCAAAATGGGGACGTATATTTTGTTGCATGTTGCTCCATAACTGACAGAGTATAAATATTCTAACTGTAAAACCCTTTTTAAAGAACATTTTCTCACTGTGGGAAATAAATCAACCAGGTTTATTTTTTAATGAAAAACTTGGAAAAACTAATTCTGTATCATGCAGCTGCAAGGGTACCTGTAGTGTCTAGCAATTGGATGATATCCCTTTAAATAGTTTGGGAGCCCTCTAGTGGATTCCCTGCCCTTTATGACAGAAGCCATCAGAACTCTACCAGAGAAGCAGTGTGTACAAGTAACTAGGCCTTGTATATTTGTACATAGTTAATAAACACAGTTATTAGGAATTCAGCTGTGCCAATGTGGTTTCTCCATATTCTTAATGTTGTATAGACATCAAAAGCACAACCATTAGCTATGAGCATGGGATCCTAATCCAGGAATTTAATGGAATAGAAGATTAAGGAAAGTGAGACTAAAACTACAGCCTGCGGCACTGGATTGTGGGAAGCCTACTCCTGTAGATAGAAAAAGTGTTAAAAATGTCTGGCTGATTGTGTGAGCAAAATGGACTTGTTTGATAGATCAGTCGAGGACTGGGCAACTCATATCGAGCGACTGGAACAGTATGTAGTAGCTAATGATATCAGCAATGAGAAAAAGATGGCAGATTTACTAAATGTAATGGGTGCAAAAACCTGTAACTCACTTCACAGCCTAATAGCTATTAAATCAGCAGACAAAACATTTGCTGAGATAGTGGAAATTCTAGAAAAATCACCTCTCCCCAAAACCACTGGTGACTGCAGAATGTCTCCACTTTATAGAGAGGCTCAAGAAGAAAAATCCTGACTATGTAGCTGGATTAAGAACATTAACAGAGCTTTGCCAATTTGAAAACAGTTTACATGATTCAGTGAGGGACTGGTTAGTGTGTGGTATGCAGAATGAAGCAACCCCAAAATGGTTATTGACTGAGGCTCATTTGACCCTAAAATGTGCACTAGCAGTTAGTGTTTCCATGAAGACCGCTATGACAGATCCAGAGCATTGTAACAGCATCATGAAATCTGTGCAACAAATACACTGATGGGGAAGGAGTCAAGGCAGACAGCACAACATGGCAAACGCTCAAAGACTGTGTGATTTCATTGTGGGAAACAGTCTCTCAATGCAAATGATTGTAGATTCTAAGACAAACCCTGCAGAAACTGTAATAAATTAGGACACACATAAAATGTGTAGGTCAGTCCAAAAAGCAAAACCATCACTTACTAAGGGCAATACCAGCAGATTTTCAGATTCATCAACATCCAGATGACAACATCGACTCCTCTGAGAATGCTGTAGCATCTTTACAAGTGTTTAATTGAGAAGAAATAAACAAAGTATTACTTGGATTCCTTTACAACTGGTAGAAGTGAGACATAAAATGGATCTTGAGAGGGTTTGCTGTTCCTGTAATTTCACAGCAGGATTATCAGGGAGTACTTAAAAAGGTGAAGTTGCAGAAAACCTTGGTGCTTCTAAAAAACATATACTGGGAAAGCTTGCTGCTATGTGAATTTTTACAGTAAAGTCAACAGTATATGTAAATAGCACACATCAACGCTCTACATCGTGAAGTGAGTGAGTCATGCATTACTTGAGAGAAAATGGCTGAGTGAGATCTGGAACAAAAGACCACACAGCAAAAACTTTTGTCCCAAATATCAGGTTTTTCAAAGTTCTTCCAAAAGCTTGCAATAAAAACATGAACTGGTCATCCAGGGAACTGCTAAAGCAGTGAAATTGTAAGATTTGCCACCAACCAGTTCACAAAGCATTCAGACAGTTAGTGTCCAAAAGTGTGTTTAGATCATGTTATTGCCCATTATACTGCTGAAGAATCAAGTATTGCAGGAAAAACAAGGTGGCTGAATGCTCTCTGACTTTAAAACCTTGTATAGAGATCCTGAAGACCTAGATGAAGAGAAGAGTATTGCATTCTTTTTAGACGAATTGGACACTCTAAAGGCCCACAATAAAAAGCTTCAAGGTAAGTTGGTAGAAAAGAACAAGGAGCTGAAGACAATAGAGGTTGACTTAAAACTACAAGCAAGAGCTCCAGAAGTTAAGACTAGAAAAGACAGCAGTTCTGGTGGAAAAAGTGTATTCTGCTCAGTGTGAATGTGATGTCATGTCTAAACTGACCTGGTATACAGTAGAAAATTAGGTCAGTTTAACTACCACAGTCTGGGGTGTAAAAAAATCCACATGCCTGAGCTGACTAGTTAAGTCAATCTAAGTCTCCATGTAGACAGTGCTAGGCTGACAGAAGAATTCTTCCTTCAGCCTCGCTACTGCCTCTCAGGGAGGTGAGTAACCTACACTGATGGCAGAACACCTCCCATCTGCATAGGTACTGTCTACACTGAAGCATTACAGCAGCAAAGCTGTGGTATTTTAAGTGTAGACGAGCCCATAGAAAAGGTTCACCAACACAGTTACACAGAACTGAAAAAGGTGATGCTTATAAGTTCATTTGAGGACTTTTGTAGGGAACTCAGTGTTTTTGATGTGAGCTCTGAAATCTTAGAGCAGAAAACCACAAGCAGTTCCAGACGCAGTTGTGATGCCTATGAGATGTTATCTTGAAATAAATCATAAACCACCTCTCAGACTTAATTTGTAGCATGTTGTGTATTATTCATAGTTGTTATGATACTAATACATTTATAATATTTTGTATTCTCTTTCACATTAAAGAGGGAGAAATATGTAATGTTTGGGAATTGGCTAATAGCCCCTCAAGTCCACCTCCCAGTCTTCTATGGCAGAAGCCATTAGAACGCTGCCTAAGAAGCAGTGTACATCAATACCTAGACCTTATATATTTATACATAATTAATAAACACAGTTATTTGGAATCCAGCTGTGCCTGTGTGGCTTCCCATTATTTTAAAGTTATGTAGAGAGCAAGGACAAAACAATACCCAATAGAGTCTTCAGAAGGATTTGAACTATGATCTATTGTTATTTTTGTATTGGCCATACGTTTTATGAAAACATCACTGAAATCATTTTTAAGTTTGATCCAAATCTGAGTTGACAAGGCTCCTTTAAAAAAAACTCCTAATCTATGCTCAAACATCATATTTATGTTCTCTCTCCCAACCACCCCCTACTCAGATGAGAAACAAAAAGCCAACTGTTAGGCTTGTCTGTTAGGTTGTAATCCCTTTGGGATAGGGACTGTCATGTATTACAGATCTGTATAACGCCCCGCACAGTACCTGGATAATACCTCTAAGAGTTACTGCAACATAAATGTTTAATAGTAACAGTAGGCAAGCAAAGTTCAGCTCACAGAATCAAGTCTTTATCCCTTCCAGAAATGAAAATCTCCAGGGCACCTGTAGTTGAAAAGGAATCTCATAAGAAAACATGTTTCTCACAAGATTTTGAATAACTTCAGGTCCTCCGTACAGACCTCTATCTCTTGAGGTGTGGGAGAAATTGTAATCTTCTCTGTGGAACAGCCAGCAGATGGAAACTTTGACGGTCAGTTACATAACTATTTGGCAGACAGCTGAAGGATACTGGAGATCAGCGGTCCTGGCTTCTGTCCTTGGCTTTTGGGGGGTGGGGAATGTGGCATGGTGGTTCTAGATAGGGTAACCACATCATACATAATCCAAAATCTGAGTGGTTAAGACTTGTGTCTACCACTGAAAGATCTGCCTTTTAATCTCAGATCAGACTGAAGTGATCTTGTTCAACCGCTCTGTTAACTTATTTGTAAAATTGAGGTCAGAATACGGGCTCATATCTGACTGTTTTGCTGGGATGGGCAATGGAGGCTTTGGTCAGTCATTAAGGCTGTGGCATGCATTCTCACTACCAAAAAGTGCTGGCTGCCCTGAATTTTTTTTTAAAAAAATGCAATGAACGGAACTCTTATGAAGCTGAAAAAATATTCTGTTGGAGCAGAGTTGATCTACATTTTTCAGACAAAATTTTGTTGTTGAAGTAACTGACCTTTTTTAAAAAAGAAACATTTTTCCCCCCACAAAAGTTTGACTTAGAAGCTTTTAGAGTTTTTAAACAAATTATTTGTGACATTTTTGCTTTAATTTTTTTATTGAAAATATCATCAAAAGATTTTTGTTTACAAAGAAATCTGTGTTTCAGTAAACAAAATTTTGATTTTTGTAAACCAAAAAGTAAAATAATGGTTTCTAGAACATTTGTGGCAAAAATTTCAAGGAAAAAAAAAGCTTGTGAAAAATTTCAGAAGACTGAAGAATAGGTTTGCTTCCAACCTGTGAAATGAAAACAACTTTAAAATTGTTTTAGAATTCCCCCCTTTTTTTCCAACCAATTCTAGGTTTGAGGGAAAGGTGACAGTTTGAGAAGGAGGGAGGAAAGGAGGATCTTAGTTCACCTACCCGTAGTTTAAACACAAAGAATTCTTAAGAAGGCCTCACATAAGCAGAAGAGGCGCTGCTCTGTCATCCTTTCTCCCTAGTGCAGAGATGAGAGCCCAGGTTTCCAGTAGCGCTGAGCACGAGGGTGACCAGACAGCAAATGTGAAAAACTGGGACAAGTGATGGGGAGTAATAGGAGCCTATAAAAGAAAAAGACCTCAAAATCGGGACTGTCCCTATAAAATCGGGACATCTGGTCACCCGACTGTGCACCTACAACTCATTTAAAGTCAGATTTCTGCGGGCTAAATTTTGGTTCAATTGTTTGAATTTTTCCATTGACTTCAGTGGGACTAAGATTTAGCCCAAACTATAGCTTCACTTTCTTTTCCTAAACAGGGAGAATGCCCTGTATCTCCTTACCCTTGCACTTAAAACCCTGGACAGTGGGAAGGAAGAGGAGTTCATTGACAGCTTTTGAGAGCTGTCTTGATTCATTGGGCTAATGCAACTGAAACGTGCAGAGTCCTAGATTAATATTCACGTCAGGGAGAGTCTAAATGTTCCTAACTCCTGCACAAATGTTCACATCAGGAAACAACCAGCCTCTTCAGGAAGATTTGCAGTGTCTACTCATGAGATGCCAATAATCAGGGTTCAAGCTGAAGGGGAAGGTCAGGGAGCAATGAAGGCTAGCGACCAGTTCTTACTAATAACTGCAGTTCTGTCACTTGATCTGTCCATGGAGAATGCAGAAAGGAAGAAGAATGAATCATGTTAAGTCTGTCATTTGTGTCTTGCCATGGACTGGACTAGCAGAGGATGCTGCAGGCCAGGACTGAGGAATATTGGCAGAGGATTTGAGAGAAGCTTGTCCTGTGCTAATTTATATTATGCCTGATACTAGCTAGCAATGTTCGCTCCTCACTTTCATGAGCACCCAAAAGTTAAAAGCACTGTTATCTAGTTGATGTTCCCAGCACGGGGACACAAGTGGGATGTTCCCGCAGCTGTGTCCTGTGCATCAGCAAATTAGCCCTTGCCCCAGGTTATTAAAGTGACAGCTCATCACCCTGCTATCCTTAACACTGAGTTGTGGGGATGCATGCCAGGTAACTGCATGAAAACTAACACTGGTTTACAAAAGCAGCTTTTTAATTATCATGAACAGCCTTCCAGAAAATCTCATTGGCAGCAGCAGAAGCACTGGAGACACTTCAGAACAAGTCCTACATGTATTGAAGGAGGCCATTCACTACTGCTTGCCTCTGTGATGAAAGAGCCTGAATGCAGGAGTCACTTGAGGGCCTGCAAAGGTTTTGGGAGTAAAGTGAAAGGACGTTTAACTGGAAACCCAAAAGTGACAAGAAAGCCACGCAGATATCCCTGCAGCCATTCTGAATTGAAAATAAAAGACAAGTGTCGGGTTTAATATTTTTCAGCTTTCAAGATGGGATGCCAGTTTAAAGCCAACTTGAGAAAAATATCAGCATGAAATACTGAATGGTTTTCACTAGGTAAGATTTCAGCACTGGAAATGTTCGGCACCCCCTGCATGAACTTGAGCCTGGCTGCTTCCTGCTCACTTTCTTTTCCTTTGCAATGGCAATGGTGTTACTTTACCCATGGGCAAATTTCCAAAGGGGGTTATTTTCTCTGCTTAATTCTCCTCAATGCAAACTTAAAATGTACAAATGAATGGGTCTTATTTTCAAATGTTTGGATGTGGTTTCGAGGATCTAATATCGCTGGCTAGAACCAGAGCAAGCAGGCAGGAGCTAGACAAGCTTCCCCATGCATATCTCTGCAAATTCACCTCAGTTCTGACCAGTTCTTCCATTGGCATAGCTATTTCACTCAGGGCATGAAAAATCCACACCTATGAGCGATATGGTTCAGCTGACCAAACCCCTAGTGTAGACAGCGCTAGGCCGATAGGAGAATTCTTCTGTCGACCTAGCTACTGCTTCTGTGGAGGTGGATCACCTACGCTAATGGCAGAACCACTCCCATTGGCATAGGTAGTGTCCAATGTTCCCTCTAATATTTCTCTCCCATGTGCGAAATGAATTTTCTTATGTGCACCAATATGGAGGTGATGTGTAACAAAATTCATGTGGTGGGAGTGGGGCTGAGAGGTTCAGAGTGTGGGAGGGGACTCAGAGCTAGGGCAGAGTTGGGCTGCAGGGGTGTGAGTACTCCGACTGGAGGTGCGGGCAGAGGAGGAAGAGTTTGCGAGGCAGGAGGATGCTCTGGAACTACAACTGGGAGAGAGGCCCCCCCATCTCTCTCTCTCCACAGCAGAATCTGGGTTGGGTGTGACAGGGGAGAGACATCTCTCCCCACTAAGGAGAGCTTGGGCAAATTCGGGGCTGGGGCCACAGGATGGGTGCCCATCCCCCAGCAGGTCTGGTCTGGGGCTGGGGCAGGGATGTCCTGGCCACGGCTGGGTTGGGGCCAGGGGAAGGATGCCCCGGCCATAGCAGGTTGGAGGCTGGGCTAGATTAGGGATGGAAGAGGGGCGCCCTTCTCCTTGCCTCTGCAAGCCCCGGGTGGGTTCCCTGAGCGCCTGCACGGTGCTAAGAAGGCTGCCGCGCAGCTTACAGGGAACATGGGTAGTGTCTAAGTGCTGCAGCATTTCAAGTGTAGATAAGCCCTTTGTCTTACAAGTCAGGAAGGCCTCCTGGAGTTTCCGTCTCCTGTGTCTCTCTGGGGTGTAGGAACCATTTAATTTTCTGTCTCTCAAGTTCAGACTCAGGATGACCCCCTTTGGTTTATCTCTATGGCTTTGTTTACTGCTAATGTGTAAATTGAGGTAAACCCACATTCCTGTGTCCCAGACACACGTGTTTATCACCTTTACTTAGGGTAGGCTGTCTGGTGTTCAGGATGTCCTACTAACACCATACCAAGGGAATTCATGACTTCACTGTCACAGGGTGCATCACTCACTGCTGGCCTGGTGCCTCCTCCTGGTCCCTCTGGGGATTGATTCAAGACCAATGCCCATGCCAGTCTGCACACCAGCACTCTGTTTCTCTCACATACGGCTCCTCTCTCAGCTCCAGAACCATAGCATCCTCTTCATTCCTCAGCCCTCCGACCATGTTACTGTCTATGTGCCCCCTTTCCAGGGGAGGTTTGGTTCCTCAGTAGTCCAGCCACTTCCCCAGTGGCAAGAGCGGGAGACCCAGGCCTGCCCACTACTCTGGGTCCCAGCCCAGGAACCCTGTGGATCACAGCCTCCTGCTGTGCCTCTACTATTGCTGCCTTCCCTTCGGTCACTTCTCCATGGCCACAGCACCCTCATCAGTCTCAGCAGCCCATCTGGAGCACCTTCTCCCCGGGTCCCTGCCTGCACTGAGCTGTCCATGGTGCTACAGGGTTGCTGTCTACTTCAAGCACAGTCCTCCAGCCTCAAACTCTACACAGCTGCTGACTGTCTTTTATATGGCCCTGACTGGCCGCTCCTCTCAGCCCCTCTTCTATTGGCTGCTTTTTGCGCAGTCTCCCTAGGTCTCTATTAACCCCTTGCATGCCAGTGTGGGGCAGGCACCCCATCACATTCACATATAACATTAACTGGTGCATTTTACAATGACATTAATAACCAGTGTGTTATTAGCTTTCATATGATACCTAACACAATACCTTTTGGATTAATATCATGGCAGCAGAGTTGTGGGTGTAGTGAGCTGGTTGCATCTGATGAGAGACAGTGTACCCGAGGCCAGCAGGTATTAAGAGCTCTCAGAGTCACAGTAACTAAGTTGTTTATATGTCTCAGTCCTCACCTGCAGCATCTTTTTTCTATTCTAGCTCTGGACCTCCCTAGGGATCTAGTTCTGGATGGTGTCAAGCATCTTGAGCTTCTCTTTAATTGAAAGGAATGGAGGCTGCTCAGCATCTTGCAGGATCAGATCACAGCTTGATAGGGCTTCTCAACTGCATCACATTTTGTAATGTCAACTAACTGGGGTTGGGCTACGTCCACCACATTCATTTCCCTTGACTAAGATTGGAAATAGAATCAAGTTCTCCAGCTATGAAAGGTCATTGTGCTGACCCCCTAGCTTTACTAGCCTCCTCATTTTCAATTTCTCACCATCACAGTCAATGTCTCTCCCTGTCTGTGGACAGAGACTTTGGAGACAATTATTGTACCACTCTAGGGTATACATGATTGAGAGCATCAAACTAAGGCTGATTATTGCAGTGACTGTCACAACTTATCATGAGTCTTGCAATACTTTTTGCTTTTCTTGAAGCCCCAGTTCCTGGAATCCTGTGATTACAGCAGAGTCTCATTTTTCCAGAGTTTCCATTTTTTTAAAAAAGTGAGTTTCTAGCCCACATGGTTGTGGAAAAAAGCTTAAAAACATGAGCTCAGTGTAACCTAAAGGCTCAAAAGGCAAGAAGCAATTAAAATAATACACATTTCATTATTTTCTAAGCCAACTTCATGCTTTTTAGCCTGGTCTTCTGAGTGTCAAATGCTTGGGGTTGGCAATGCTCATGCTGCATTTTCCTTTCCTGCAGTTCTGTAGAATCCATGTGATGTAGGTCAGCAACATGACCGTAGCTATGTCAGAATAGGATGGGACCATTTATAAATGGTGTTCTCCTTAGAGACTTTCACAGTCTTTGTACGCAGAAAGGGGAGAAGGAGGGTATGCTGGAGAACAGCAAGCTTTCAAATACACCATAAATGATGAACTTTAGATGGCATGTACCCTCCTTGTCCCATCAGTAAGCAAATGGAACACAAGTCCAACAGTTATGCCTGCTAACTTTTGCTCTGCCCAGCTCTCTGAGAGCCCTAGCAGGCGTCTTAGATGTACAAGTGGCAATTAAAAACTTTCTGGGCAAAACAGAGTGGAGCAAAAACAGAGTGGAGCATCTTGACACAGAGCCCATGACCCATTTTGTTCTCTGTCAAATCCTCAGCATCAGCAGATCAGATCCCCTGGAACCCTGTATTTATTAAGCCAACTGCCAGGCTGTCAAACAAACAAAGAGAAAATGCCTGTTACCACAGCACCCTGTGTATGTGTGAATGGATGGCGCCTTGTGTCTGTTTCAAGCATGGCTGACACAGCTTTCACGTCCTGAAAGAGGCTTGAACAGGCCTCATAACAGAACGTTGCATAAACCATGTACTGCGGCCCCGCTTATGCTAAGCAGAATAAGGACTGTATTATTATACTTGGCACGCTTCTCCCAAGCCCACTCTCTTCTTGCTACCCAAGCAAAATTTTCAGGGCCGAACTGTTGGTGGAATTGCTCCACCTGATTTACCATCCTTTGGCCATTTAAGCCAAATTAACAGCCAGAAGGAGAGAAAGTAGCCAGTATCAGACTAAGGTGATCTAAGGATCTAAGGAGCAGGGGCAGGAGTGGTTGTGGTTGCAAGGATTTCCATTTCTACACAGATAATTGTTTTTAAAACACTTTAAAAAGGAAAAGTAGTTCTATCTGAAAGTAAATTCCTGCAGGCCAAAGCATGGATGGATAGGCTAATATTGGGATTCAGATAATTGTCACATTCAAGGTTCCTATTATTCAGACCCCAAATATCAGCTTCTTTGACCTCTCTCTGCCTATCCTCTTTCATCTTCTTCCCCAGCAATGGGTCCCTCTTCACACAAGACTTCTCCATTCCAGCAGGCCAAGACTTCTTATCTTTTAACTTGAGAGGGGCAACCTGGTGGTCTACTAACCCTACCCTAACATCTTGATCTGGATTGTCCCATTGCTCCAGGCTGCTTGATAGGCCTGGTGCTCCTCCGCTTCATAGTAAACATCTTTAATGGGTGAGAGTGGCTTGTTGTCCTCTGTGACCTTCACTGGCAAAAAAGGGGTTAAAAGCAGCCCTAGGGAGACTGCACTGGAGGCAGCCAATCAGAGTAGGGCTGAGAGGAGCAGCCAATCAGGACCAAATAGATCCATATAAAAAGGAATCTGCAAGGCAGAAGAAGGTAGTTCTCTGCTGGGAGCTTGGGGAGGATGGATTGTGTCCCTGATGCGCTGAGAGAACTGCCAGCACCCTGGACAGAGCAGTGCTGCAAACAGGGACAGACTGAGGCCTTGACAGAAGGGTTAGGAGGGTGCTGGAGCCACATGGGAAGTGGCTAGACTGTAGACAGCAATTTGCCACTGAGGGGAAGTGGCTCAACAGCAGACAGCAGGCCCCCCAAAAGGAGGGGGAGCACAGATTGCAGCACAGCAGGAGGGTGGTGCTCCTGAAGAGGACGCTGTGGTTCTTGGGGAGGCATGGATCCTAAGAGTGGGAGTCCTGGTGCTGATGCACCACCCGGAGGGAGCACACTAAACCACAGAGCTTATTCCCAAGACAGATGGTAGGAGGTGCCAGAGAGGGGAGTGAACCCCGTTACAGCCTCCCACCCCATTCTGAAACAACAAACCGGGGAACATTCCTCTTAGAAGTCCTGCTGCACTACTCCAGTCTAGTAATGCTGGGATACTCCAGTAGAATGCAGTAGGCTACTGGCAATCTGGGGTGTCTCAACCCAAAAGTGTTAAAGTGTCAGGGTTGACAACAGCAGCTACTAGACTAGATAGATGTATGGGTGAATATTTGTGAGCTATATGTTGCCCAGAGAGCTCAAACATCAGGAGTTCCCTACACTCAAACTTGATTAATGAGGAAGTAATAAATCCTTCTTTTGAAAAACACTGTATCCAATTGGGGCTTTTCATGGCTGCAATTTTCTCCCATCTGTGACGGTGAGTGACATGCATAATTATTTGCAAGATTGAGGCCTTACGCTCTTACTCAAGCAGATAACTGCAGCAGAAATCAAAGTGTCTGTCGGGATAAGCAGAGCGAATTTGCACTCACCCAACATCCTAGAGATGGCATGTGGCGGAAGGGCTTTATTCAGATGCTAACATTTGAGCAGATGGCCTCTGAGCATCCTCAGCAGTGATTTTTCAATTCCTTATTACATTTTCCAACCTCTCCCTCATCCATGATTTAGCCAAGACACTTTACCTTCATGGAGGAAGAGACACATCCAAAGACTAGAGTTGTTAGTTTGGTCACATTAGAATGATTGGGAAGGGAAGCGAGGAAGGACAGGGTCCCACCCCAGTCAAGAAGAGGTTAAGAAGCTCCTCTGGGCACAGTCACCTCCAACCCAGTGTGCCTGTGAGGCCTGGTGCACCTGAAGAGGAGGAAGATCTGTCAAAGGAGTGCTCGAGCCCAGGGCCTGGTGGCATTTGGAGGGAAGCTGAGTGAGGGCTTCTTCGCCCCACAGCTACTGAAGCGCCTCTGCCGCCTGGACTAAGAATTAATAAAAATCCCCTTTATTTTGGTTTTTTTCTTGTCCTTAGTGCTCAGGACATTCATCCTGGGTCCTTCAGACAGACAAAGAGTTAGACACCCTGCCCTGCCACACGTGCTATTCACCCCATTTGCCTTGCAAGGAATGTATTTCCTGAGGCTCTCATTACTCAACAGGTAGAGGGGTGTCCATCAAACTTTCAAAACAAGCAAAGAAACCTGAAACGCATGATTGGGCTAAGACTAAGTGTAACAGTGCCAAAGCCCAGTTGTCAGCAGATAGGATCAAACCTGGGACCTGTGAAGCGTAGCAGTGCATGAGTTCCTACTGCATGAGCTAAAAGCCACATTGTCCCTAGCTAAGGCTGTAGCAGACTCATTCATTTCTCAGTGGTCTCCGTGCCACTAGAGAGGACAGAACTCCACACCCAGGAGCATGAAAAGTTTAAGCCACAAAGGCAAATTTTTCTGAAAGTTATAAGCAAGAAAAAACAAGGGGCTATGCCTGAAATCCATCTGTAACTTTAACTACGGTGTTAAAGCATTACAGAACTCACTGTTGTTCCTAACAAAAAACCTAAAAATATGCAAGCAATACTGATAGAAAGCCTTCTTTATGCACCATTTTAAAGTCCTGTTTCAGCAGAGCAGTTAAGCCTCTCCTGTTCAGCAAAACTTTTAAGCACATGCTTAAGTCCCACTGACTGATGGCATATGCATTTGTCCATAACACAAAGCTATGTGAGCAGATCTAGAATTTGGGGTATGATTCAAAATCCATTGCAGTCAATGGAAAGACTCATTGACTTCACTGGGCTTTGTACAAAGACCTCTGTGTCTCACACCCAAAAACAAGCAGAAGGGAAAAGAGAAGGAATACCTTAAGAAGGGAGTGATCCTATAATGAGTAACAGGCCAATATGGAGATATGTCAAAGTGACCCAGAGAGGAAAAAGACAAAATAATTCTATGCTGTCACGTACATCTCTTTGGGTACTAACGATTCTAGGTTCTTAATGCAATAGATTAAAAAAAACCTCGCCTTAGAGCTATTAACATCTAGAAACCAAAACAACTCCAATTAACAACAGAATCAAAATACATGTAATTATGTTATCCAGCGCATATGCACAGCCAATTAATTTAGTTTAAGTATAGAGCAGACAGCATCCGAAAAGACCCAGATGTCATCAAAGTAAAGACTTTTTTGCCCTTGCTTTTCTGTGCCTGGAATCTGAATAACCTAGAAAGAGATGTCACTGGCTGACTGACATCCTTTGCTGCCTGGAGGAGCAGAAAGTCTCATTCTAGGCTTCCCATTGTGGAAAGCAAGATTGTCTTTTACTTAAGGCACAGATTTATGACTTAGCAGGTGTGGGTTATACTCCAAAATCTGCACAGATTTTGTATGTGGCCTTTAGGTAAGTTATATTCACTAGATCTTTTATGACTGCCTCAGTGTTTGGATGTTCATAATTAGTGAGCACTTTTGGAAATTTGACCTTACCCTCTCTCTGCTTCAGATTCTTC
>ML677350.1:5493602-5559648 GCA_007922305.1 Dermatemys mawii
ACCCCTTGGTGTTGAGCAGGGGGGAGGGATATGTGACGGAGTCAGACAAGAAGGGTATAGCAGAGTGCTGGAAGGCAGGTATATCAGCCTCAGGATGTGCAGGTCCCTGTTCCCTGGATAGCCAAACAAAGGCTACTCCAGGCCAATCAGGAAGATTCTAGAAAGGAGTAGAAACAGCTAGCCTGATTGGGACACCTGACCCAATCAGGCACTGGCTGAAACCAGTTAAAAACCTCCCAGTTAGTCAGGTGGGGATGTGGGTGTCAGGAGCTGTGGGAGGAAGTTGTGCTGTTGGTGAGACTGAGTGGTGGATAACATATCATACAGAAGGAAGGAGGCCCTGAGGTAAGGGTGAAGTGGTGTTTGAAGAATCGGGGACTGCTGTGGGGAAGTAGCCCAGGGAATTGTATTGTGTTTTGTGAATAAAAGGTCAGCCATCTTAGCTGATACTATTAGGGTCCCTGGGCTGGAGCCCGGAGTAGAGGGCGGGCCCAGGCTCCCCCCCCCCCCCCCGCCTCTTTCCACCTTCCATACTGGCCTGTGATGAAGGTAGCTCACTAGGTGGTGACTCTTGCCAATTATACTGAGAAAGGGAGGTCACTCTGGGGCCTAGATGAGTTTCTGAGGCCCCTAAATCTGCCAGGAAGCGCAGGACCCAAAAGTACAAACTTGGAGCTTTGTCACAATACACACACACATTAGTCATTTTCCACCCATAGTGTTAGGCTAAATTCATTAATCCTTCCATCTCAAATCTCACTTCGCAACTCTCTCCTACAAAAACTTAACAGTTACATTGTTGGTGTGCAGAGAGCCCTGACTATCATACTGACCTATGGTTTCCTTGTAATCCCCATCTGTATCCATCTGCTGGCTGTTCACTTATACTTAGATTGTAAGCTCCTTGGAGCAGGGACTGCCTTTTTGTCTGGGTTTGTACAGCGCCTGGCCCAATGGGGTCCTGGTCCATGACTAGGCTGCTAGGTACTCTCAGGGCCGGCACCAGTGCTCCAAGTGCATGCCTGGGGCGGCAAGCAACAGGGGGCGGCCTAACGTCCACCGTCAGGGCAGCAGTCAAGCTGTCTTTGGCAGCATTTCGGTGGGAGGTCGGTGGCTGCCACGGATTCGGTGGCATTTCGGCAGCGGGGACAGCAACACCGCGGGACCCATGGATCTCCCGCAGAAACACTGCTGAACTGGCAGTAGCCGTGGATCTCCCACAGGCGTGCCGTGGAACTTCCACGCTTGAGGTAGCAAAACCCTTAGAGCCGTCCTTGGGTACTATGATCTTATACTGGTCATATAAATAGTAATATTTGCAGTTATTGCCAGCCCCAAATGTTGAAAAATCATGAGTCAGCCCTAAAAAATTCATTAGATTTATTTTTTTAATATAAATGTAGGTGAGCCTCCAGGATGCACTTAGAGCAAATTTTTCAGCTTTTCTGCACAACCGTGGTCTAGAAACTTCTTTTGGTTTTAAATAAAAGCTGAGAGTCTCACATCATCACATGACTCCAGGAGCTGGGCTTTAACAAAAAACTATCTTTAACTGCCTATCATAAGACTCAATGGCAACACTGCATTTGAATAGCGCTTTTAGAACGTAGATGGATGATGCCATATAAGTACAAATGATTGTCAAATTGGCAGCCATCACTCCTCTGTTTTTGTTCCTTATTTCTCCCCTTCCCCCTCTTTAATTCTCTGTTCCCCTAAACTCCATCCTCTTTTACAAAATAACAACAAATTCAATGAAAAATCTAGGTACATTTCTTCGGAAACAAGTGAGGTCTCTCCACACTCCCCAGCTCACCAGTTAGAAGCTCCAACCTCCTTTTACTCTCCCCAGTCCCCTTCTGAAGCTACTGGAAGCAAGTCAGTTCCTTATATGGTTGTTTTCTGTTCCTGCCCATGTTGCAGGGATATGGTCACAGAGGTGAAGGTGAAAAAATGTGACAAGTCAGAGCTTCAAAACGTGGCCTCTCTTTGTACTCCCACTGCTTTTGGTGCATTATCACTTGAGTGCACAAATAACAAAAACTGTCATTAAAATACTCCACCTAGCTCAGTAGTCTATCATTGACAGCAGCCAATCAAAGCTTCAGGGACAGTGTACAGAACAGGGCAATTTTGGAGAGATCCACCCAGTCTTCCTTGCCTGGCTTCTGGCAGTCAGAAGTTTAGGATTGCCTTGAACATGGGTTACATCCCTGACCATCTTGGCTAACAGCCGTTGATGAACCTATCTCCATGAAGTTATCTTGTTCTTTTTTTTTTAACCTAATTGAATTTTTGGCCTTCACAACATCCCTTGGCAATGAATTCCATAGCTTGTGCATTGTGTGAAAAATTCCTCTTATTTGCATTAAACCTGCTGCCTATCAACTTCATCAGGCAATCCCTGGGTTTTGTACTCTGGGAAACAGTAAATAACACTTCACTATTCACTTTTTGCATGCCATTCATGATTTTATAGACCTTTATCATATCCTCAATTAGTCATCTCTTTTCTAAGTTGAACAGCCCAAATCTTTTTAATCTCTCCTCATATGGAAGCCATTCCATATCCTTGATTATTTTTGTAACCTTTCTCTGAATGTTTTCCAGTTCCACTAACCCCTTTTGAGATGGAGCAACTAGAATTGGACACAGTATTCAAGGTGCAAGCACTATGGATTTATATGGTGGCATTTTATTTTCTGTCCCTTTCTTAAAAGTTCCTAACACTCTGTTAGCCTTTTTGATCACTGCTGTGCATTGAGCTGAAGTTTCCAGAGAACTACCCACAATGATGCCAAGATCTCTTTCTTCAGTGGTAAGAGTTAATTTAGAACCCATCATTATGCACATATAGTTAGAATTATCTTTCTCAATGTGCATTACTTTGCACATATCAATGTCGAATTTCATTTGCCATTTTGCCACCCAATTTTGTGAAGTCCCCCTGGATCTTTGCAGTCAGCTTTGGATTTAACTAGCCTTAATAATTTGGTATTATCTGCTAACTTGCTACTTCACTATTCAGTCCCTTTTCCAGATCACTAATGAATATGTTGAACAGCACTGATCCCAGTACAGGTCCTTGGAAGACCCAGCTATTTACCTTTCTGCACTGTGAAAACTGACCATTTATCCTGTTGTTTGTTTCTTATCTTTTAACCAGTTACTGATCCATGAGAGGGCCTTCTCCCTTATCCCATGGCTGCTTCCTTTGCTTAAGAGTCTTTGGTGAGAGACCTTGTCAAAGACTTTCTGAAAGTCCAAGTACACTATATCCACTGGATTACCCCATCCATTTGATTGTAGACACCCCCTGGCAGGGCAGGGGTAAACCCCTTTAAGGTCCTGCCAAAATTCTGGCTGCAGCCTGCTCTCTGGCCAGGAGGCCCAGGATAGAGATGCAGGTATTCAGCAGGGAGCCCAGCTGCAAGCCCTAAGGAGGGCTGGCTCAGAGGCACATGCTGAGCTAAGTGGTGACAGCTGGGCTGAAGCACCAGAGGGCTATAAAAGCCCTGGATAAAGCTGAGGGAGGAGGCTAGCCTGAAAGGAGATAGGAGGGTAGTATTGCTGTCTGCTTATGAAGGAAGAAAGGAAGAAAGAAAGACCCAAAGGCTGGGAGGGTCTGTGGGGTACTAGTTGTTGGGGAATCTGGGAACTGCACATATACTATAAATAAAGACACTTAGGTAAAGCAGCAAAAGAAGGCATGGAGGACTCTTTATTATACCAGCCTGAGGACAGGTCACAGGCTCAAGAGGGAGGAAACCTGCATGGACTCTGTGATGCACCCTCAAAGAATTTTAATACATTGGTGAGGCATGATCTCTCTTTACAAAAGTCATATTGACTCTACCTCAATGTATGTGTCTGATAATTCAGTTCTTTACTATAGTTTCCACCAACCTGCCTGGTACTGAAGTTAAGCTCACCAGCTGAGAGGATATACATGCATATGGACGCATACCCATTTGCAAGGGCAAGCTGCTGACTCACACAGATTGTGTGGGTGTGTATATTTTACTGTCTGCATGCACAAAAGATGACACATTAAGGGATTGCATGCTAACAAATAGAGATCAAGGTTGTCCTCCTCCAAAGTGGTCAGACAAGATACCTGTGAGTATCTTAAACACCAGGTCATAATGTCATCATCACTATGACCTACTAAATATTTAAGTATTTCTACAAAGAAATAGCTTTAATAGGAGAGACTGAGAGCAACCTATTGACCCTAGAAAAGCCTACCGTGGTGGTGGTTAGAGGACTCACCTCTGGGCAGGGAGACCTGTCTCCAAGTCTTTGCTCCAGATTGGGGATTGAAACCTGGATGTCTCACATGCCTGGTAAATGCCCTGGGCTAAAGATTATAAAGGGAAGCCCAGACATAGCATTTGCTGGCCCTAAACAACTTTTCCCCAGCGATAACTTTCAGGTGAAATTCATGCATAATTTCAGGTTGACTGAAATTGCATTTTTTGGCAAATAAACTATTCACTCAAAAAAAATTGCCCAACTCTGCTGGACACTGGGAAGGTTTTGGTAGCTAAAGAAGGGCAGAGAACAAATCTGTCACTGAAGAGAAAGTTTGCTGTGCTGGAGGGAGTTGGGTCAGAACACATGCCACTATTGGTGTCAGTGCAGGAGCGTTCCAGATGAGGAGTGATGGGACCCTTGTAACTAGGGGATTGTCAGACTGGAAGACAATGGGCCATGAGTCTATTTTTTCAAGCTTCCTCTCCCACTTTCTGGAGTGGGGAGGATTCAGACTGCAATGTCTGGGATACTAAACCTTAGAAAGGGGGCTTTCCTTAAAACAGTGAGCAAATTAGTTAGGAATAGCCTGAAGGGAAAGTTGAGCTATTAAAATCCATAGAAGCCATGTGGAGGCTGTTTAGGAATATCTTCTTAGAATCACAGACCGTCTGTGGCATACTTCTGAGCAAGAAGGGGGGAAATATGATTAAATGGTAAGGTATGTATTTGAATCATAAAGATACCCTGGATTGAGGAAAGCATCCCTATTCAGGACAACTCTTAAGTTAAGCATGTGCTTCCCAGTGAATTTCTTGAGAAATGACTCTTAGATGCCTTAAATCTACATGCCACAGACAGTCATGAAGAAAGAGTAACATGTCCTCCTCAGATGTTGAAATAATTCCATCCTTCAAGTAAGAAGTGTGAACGTGAGAGTCTGACATAAGGGATGTGGTGTATGCAACACCTATTACATTTGTTAAGGCTTGGCCATATGGTGGATTAGTGCCCAGCACGCTGGGGTATAACTCTACACAGCACCAGTGTACTGGGCACTAAAGTGTACATATGGACTCTGCTACTGCACACTAAAAGTGCCCTAAGTACACACGGACCTACTGCAGTTTGAAACAGCAGTACACAAAATGCATGAGGGAACTTCTAGTGTGCGGCAGTAGGGTTCACAGGGATGCTTAGTGCATGGCGCAATGAAGCATGGTAGATTTACACCCCAGCTTGCCACATGCTAACTCACCATATAGTCACACCCTAACTTTTTGGTGACATCTATAGTTTACAGAAGTTTCTATATTCCAGAACAAGCTAGAACTTTCCTGCTCCACTTTGGCCATGCTGAGGGTTGAATTAAAGCACTTAATAAAATCTGTTTGTTTTTAAACCCACCTCCAAAGTTGTAAAAATGATTGGTCCAAGGGGGTGAGGGGGAGGTACTAGCTTACAGCTTGGGAGATCTGTCTTCAGTTCCCTGCTCTGCCACAGACTGCCTATGGGACCCCAGGCAAGTCTGTGCCTCAGTTATGCCTCTGTCAAATGCAGATAGGAGCCCTGCGCCCTACCTCACACCGGTGTGGGGAAGACACATACATTGATGACTGTAAGGTGTTTAGAAAGTATGGCAATAGGGTCTATGTAAGCACCTCAGACAGCTAGACAGCAAGGCCAGTTTTATGGCAGCAAGAAGGCAAGACATTACAGCAAGAAAATAGTATTTCCCTGTATCTGAATGTCAGCACTGAAAATTGGGGAAAGAGGAGAGAATTGGCTCTACTGAGTGCTCTTACAGCACTAGGCTCAGTAGTTTCCCTTCCTTACCTGTCAGAACTATGTGGGAGAGGAAAGAGTGTGGGGAGAGTCGAAGCGAGAGAGAGAGAAACAAAATATATATTTGAGGGTTCTGCATTCACACACAAGCTTCTAACCAAAGTGACAACAAATATTACATGGGTAGTTGTGAGTGTAGAAGGGGCATTGGCATCCAAGAGGAGTTACTGAACAGGAGAAAACAAGGAGAAAGGAAAGTCCACATGGTTTAAAAGGAAATTACAATTGTCTAGAGTCCCAGCCAAAAAGCAGCCAAATCAAATACACAGTAATGGCTACAAAAAGAAAAGAATACAGCACTTTGCATTAGTAGAGGTCAGAGCACTTTACAAAGGTGGTAAAGTATCAGAATCTCTTTTAACAGGTGGGGAAACCGAGGCACAAAGCAGTGCCATGACTTGCCCAAGGCAATCCAGCACACCCAGGGCAGAGCTGGGACTAGAACCTAGGTCTCCATGAGCCCAATGCTCTGGCGGTGAGCACTTAGTTTTAATCTACCCCTCTGATGTTCAGCATTAGGTAATTTAACCACCAGAGTCTCAATGCTGGGTGTGCCTGAGCTGACCTTGACACACCTGAGGGGTAAGAAGTTGCATTACCCCAACTGTCTTCACTCTGCAGTCTTGGGGTCAATATGGTCTCTGGCATAAATTAGAACAGCCACAGGGGCCCTCTAATCTGTGCAGGCTGTGATGGCTGCCTGTGAACCACTCTGCAGGCTAGGAGTCAGCCATATGCTATTTTTCTGGGGGGCCAATACTGGTACAACTCCTTTTATCAAAGCTAGAGAGTGGATGGTATAAACTGAATTGCAGCAGCTCAGGATTCTCCCACCCTTTAAAGGTGACACAAGGTCCCCTTGCCATGGGCCCCAGATCAGGCCTAGATGGGCAGTGTTGACAACTCTCTTGATTTTATCAAACGTCTCATGAGATTAGGTGTTCTGCCTAAAGCTCCTGCTCCTGAAGGCATGTGATTATGTGAGAATCTCACTTTGCATTAAAAATAAAAGTCATTTTCTTGTGCTCCTACTTGCAGAGAAAAGCCTGAAAACATAACCCTGAGTGGGCCCGACAGGCCCACAAACCAGAAGGCACACACAAAAATAAACCCCTCAAAAGTATCATCATAAAACAAAACCCCACACGATTTGTAATCAAATGCCATGGGTCTAGGGCCTTGACTCTTGACATTTGAACCCCGGGGGTTGGCAGTACACGGTGCTCTGTATTGGCTAGACATAATTGTGGGGGTTGGCACTTAGCATGTTAGCATTTCAGTTGAGTGGCTATATTAGGCTATAGCTGCAGCTGGTATAAATCTGCCCCACTCTTATTCATTTGTTTCAGAGAGATTTTTCCGATACCCTCCTTTTCATTTTTAATCTCGCACACAGTATGTGATGGCCACTAGTCCCTAACTGATCAGCCACCTGTGCAATGCAATTTTACTCCTCTCAACAGAGGGTAAAATAAATTAGGTTTTCACTCCCTCCCAATTACTCTTATTTTAAGGCTTACAGTTTTCAGGGCTAATGGCTGTGTCCCTATGTCCCTCTTACAATATTGAGTGGTGTGTTTAGGTGACAGTGATGCTAGGCTCCATTCCAAGTAATGGAAGTAATGGAAAGCTGCCCTACAGGGACCACCAAGCATTGCCCTGATGCAGCAGATGGAATACCACACGCTCTCCTGACTCAATCCACATAGGGGGCATGACAGGAGTGAGGAGATGGTAAGGTGGGAGATGGTGGGGCAGACATGCACGGTTCCTTTAGGCTGCTCTAAGTTATACTGGGGTCATTAAAGTCCCAGATCAGGGGAATGTGAAGAAGGCACATGGCCACCTCTCTCCTCACTCTCCCTCAGCTACATAGTTGCAAATTGAGCCCTAGGATTTTGCTTTCACTCCCAGCAAAGCCTCTCTTCATGATTCCTAAAACAGACTTCTCTTCCCCCTTAGGAAAACTTCTAGAATCTGCATTGTGTGAAATCCCTGGCAGCTGGCATGTAGCCAGCGTGACATTCTTTGGCTCATGCCCACTACACTGCACACTGTGTGCTAACCCACAAGATTAACCATAAGTGACTATTTGAAACTTGATCCTACAGAAGAAGCAGTCTGTTCTTAAAGGGACAGTGCCAGCTTGAAATCTTATAAACATAACAATAAAAAGAGTTAAAAGTAGATTCAAATCCTGCAGTCCTGTGCCACTGTTTGTGGTTTTTACAGTAATATTTTCTTGTTTCCATAAAGAATTTTTCTCTCTTTGTTTGATATGAAAAGCACCCATTTGATTGGGGAAATCAAGGGTTGCAGTCATGCATGCTCTGTCAGCATGAACCCTGTGCTCAAACAGAGTTCCAGTGAAGTCAGTGGGAATTAGCATAGGTGGAGGGTTCTGAAATAGATCCGCCTGACACAAGATCCAGGTCCAGCTGACTATACAAGGAAACTACACACAAAGTGCTGTCAAATGCACAAAGTAAACAACCTGCAACTATAATGAAAGGCAGCTCTTTCTAATCTCTATCACTTATAGCCACGACAGAGATACTCAGTATTACGCGTCCCAAATGTTCAAAATCATGAGTTACACTCCCAGGAAGCATGACAGTTGATTAAAAATTCTTTTTTAAAATAATATATTTTTTCTGTGTCTTCTAACTTCTGAGCCTTAAAGTTGCACTGTGGTCACATTTTCAAGCTTTACTCCACCAAGATGAGAGGTACACATTCAATTTTTAAAAACGAGAGCTGAGATAGTCAAGTATTTACATCATTCCAGGAGTGGGGCCTTTAAGAATAATGCCAAATGCTGTGTGACTCACAGCAAAATCACAAGAGTTGGCAATACTAAGTATTTGTAGTCTGAACAGGTAAAACAATTTCAGACAGAGAAGTACTTTTTAAGTTGACAGTTTCCATTGAATTTTGAAGCCCCTTGGAAATGTGTTTCACTTTCTCACCTCCTTCTCCACTCTAAGGACACCCTTTAGCCTGTAATAAAGATTGGACTATCCAGATAAAACTGTGCTGGAGGCTTCACCATAAGGCTAAGGGATATTGAAGATTCACTGTATGATGCCTATGCAGATGCTTTTATCATCCGTTTTGACCTGTGTATGTTATAGCTCTGCCTTGCAAAACTAATACAAAGAGAAGGGTGTTTTTAAAAAAGAAAATAACACTCTGAGAGTATCTGAAGAAGGAAGCTTGTGGGAGAGACTCAGTGACTTTGCTAAACCATCACAAATCCAAATCAAATCAAAGAGGAGGAAGATATTGCAGAAGAGTGAAATGATTTGTATAATAGACACGTTACAGCTTGATTTCAATGGTCACCCATGTGTTTGCATTATATGGCTGGGTAACTTGAAGTATCAGAAGCAGCATGTTTCTTCCTTTTCTGAATATTTGATTTCCCTGGGGTGGAAAAACAAAACAGTGGGCTGAATTCTCAGTTCTACCCAGGCCCTTTCACATACTTCGGGCACCGTCAAGAAGCCTTAAAGGGGGTGTAAATTCCAAGTACACCTCCTTACCGGCTCTCTTACACTTCCAGAACAGTGTACTGGGGGGAATCAATGTAGCTGAGAATCAGGCCTCGTGTTAACAGGTGTGATGGCAGCATGTTCCTTTCTCCCAATACGCTCATGTGCACTTACTCGACATGATTCTCCATGGCCTTGCACCCTGTATACCCACATGCAGCTATGTGAAGTGGGTGTGAAATGCTACCTGAACAGCATGGTGGCATTTTTCACCTACCTTAGACTCACTTTGCACAGGTGTCAATGACTACATGACAGGCATTCTCTTGCCTGACACACCAGGAGTAGAACCAAGGACTTCCTAAGCTAAACAGGTGAGTTGCTACAGCTTAAGCTATAATTCTCAACACAGTGCTGTAATGGACTAATCTCCTCTGTGGATCAGGCATCAAGGGAGACCCATAACACACTGACCTGTAGCTTACAATTTACGAACGGCCCAAAGCAGTGGAGAATCAGGCTTTCTGACGGCAGGTACCTATTATCATAAAGAGCAAAAAAAAGTTTAAAAAGGGAAGAGGGCAATGGTTTTTATTTATTTATTTTTACTACATACAGCCATAACTACCAAAAAGTCACTTACTGACAACACAGAAATAAAACAAGGAAACTACAAAACAGTCATTTAAAATATTTGAAACAACCACTGATACCAGTTAGGCAGCTGTGTAACCCCTAGCTGCTGCCATTGTAATGATAGCAAGTGTTACAGGAGTACTCTATATGTATATACACACAAATAAGTTAATAGGTAAATTACCAAGTGATGGCACTCAAGAATATGGAGCATATTTCCTGGGGATTTGCGAATAAAACTTGGCTACTGCAAATGGCTTCCTCTGTGCAGCTCTTTGCTTCAGCTTTTGACAAGTAGGAACACGACTTGATGTCCTATAGCAAGAGAGAAAGCTCAGATTTGAGGCCAGATACACCAGAAGCTGCAGCCAGAGAGAAAAGAAGCAGTAGGAGATTTCCACAGACATTTCTTGGTAAATTCTGCATCTCTTTTCAGTGTTGTCTTTGGCTTACTGTGTACTTCCACTTTCTTGTCAGCTCCAGACATACTGGAAAAATATGCTTTGTCCCTGAAACCTTATAGTGTACACTTCTATTTTACCAGCGCTGGTACATATCATCAGCCCTGGACTGACAATATGCCTGCTTCTTTGTGCTTTATTTCATATTTCAGAACCTGGTCATGCAAAGACTTAAACACATGTAGAATGATAAGTCCTGTGAGTAGACACATCGGAATCAGGGCTTCAGTTTCCAGAAAGGACTGATAATGATTTAGTGATCCTCAATTTTTGGGTGCCCAACTTGAGACCCCCTTAAATCAACTTGATTTTTACTGCCGTGAGCTATTCACAGTGCACAATTTAGGTACACATGAAAGTCTCTGCAGGTCTGGGACCTACACTGGTAATAATGCAAAGAAATATTTTTTTTAGTAATTTAGACCTGGTATATAAAAAGCAATTAGAAACTATTTTATATTCCAATGCAGTTTTCTTGCAACTGCTTCCAAAATCTTTTAAACACACCAGGACATTAGATATTGACAATAAAATACTGCCTACTGGGACATGGAAATAAAAAACAAATGTGCTAATGTAATAATCCACCTGAGTTAAAGAACCAAAATTCTTCTCTGATGACAAGTCAGTACAAGAAAAATCACATTCGAAGGAAATTCAGCACTTACACCACAGGGCAGAGCTATTAACAGGATTGCAGCTGTCCTACACATGCTCCGAGGAATCAATGAAGTGATAGCTTCCATTATTTGTCTACACATGCTCAGGTACAATAAAGCACACCAAGCTATGATCAAAATTCGCCAAGGAGAATTTTCCTGATGAAGGCCAAAAGCAGCATTGCTGTCACCCAAAGCTTTACAGATGACAGTTTTGTCTTAGGCATGTTGAAAAAGGAATGAATGTTATTATTGTTGTGAGAGGAATTTCTGCGTTCTATGGTATCAATCTAATTGTCCTTTGAAGTCAATGGGAAGTTTTCCATTGACTCCACTGGACATAGGATCAGAGTCTAAGTCCAGAACTGCTATGATAATACAAGGAACCTGCTTCAATTCTTGTTAGCTAGAGCAAAGCGAACAGTCCCAAAATTGTTTGGAAAAA
This sequence comes from Dermatemys mawii, assembly GCA_007922305.1. NCBI lineage: Eukaryota > Metazoa > Chordata > Testudines > Dermatemydidae > Dermatemys > Dermatemys mawii. The sequence continues at coordinate 5,505,397 of ML677350.1, forward strand.
TTCTTACCCACTGTGACAAGCTGCTGGGGATACCCAGAGCTGTGAGACACTGTGCTGCCCCTCTCAACATCAGCAAATAGGAGCTTTGCTGCAGTTCAGCTGTGTGATAGCTGCCTGCTCTACCAGCTTGACTACCTTGCCAGCAAACTCCTCAGGGCTCTTCCAACTCAAACCTTGCCTAGCAGGTGACAAGACGTTTCTCTGCAGTGCACAGCTCCTATCCCTGTACCGTCTTTCACTAGCAGATTTCAAACTTGTTCAAATCCGAAATCTGGGCCTGAATTTTTAAAAAAGCCTTAAAAGAACAAGAGTACTTGTGACACCTTAGAGACTAACAAATTTATTTCAGCACTAGCTTTCATAGGCTATAGCCCACTTCATCGGATGCATAGAAAGGAACACACAGAAGTAAGATGTGTATATACATACAGAAAACATGAAAAAGTGGAAGCTGCCATACCAATTCTAAGAGGCTATTTAATGTAGATGAGCTATTATCAGCAGGAGAAAAAAAAGAGCCTATTGATTTTGGGTGCCCACCTTAAAATTGTAAAATCATAGATATGTAGGTCTGGAAGGGACTTCAAGAAGTCATCAAGTCCAGCCCTCTGCACTGAGGCAGGACCAAGTAAACCTTAAAGGGGCCTGGTTTTCAGAGGGCAGGTACTCAATTTTTTCTCAACATCAAAACCTTTAAGGTCTCTGAAGTCAAGCATCCAAAAACATTACTCACTTCTGAAACTTTAGGCCCTGATTCCAAGAGTTATGCTCATCCAGTCAAGTCAAGAAATAGTGTGGCCACTATGGCCAAAATTTCCAAACATGGATGCCTAAAGTTAGGCTTCTACTTTAAATCTATATTTAAACATCTAAATAGGTGGCCTGGTTTTCAGTGCTGCTGGTTTTCACTGATTTCAAGTGGCATAAACTTATGTTTTTTTCAAGAACAAAGCTCGATGGTCATCCTATTATGAAAAAAGGAGCTTGATAGTAATTGATCAAAGAACTGATGCAATTGGCCAGATTTTCCTTTAAGTTACACAAATGCAACTCCAACAGATTCCTGACTGATAATTATGCAAATGAAAGGAAAAATGGGCCTAATGTTCCTGCCCTGTGAGCCTCCAGGTCACCCACAATGGATCAGCTTTCACCTTTGGGGATCTGCCATCTGTCAAAGCTACAAGATGGTAACAGAAAAAATAACAGTGTCAAGACCTTGATTACTTTCTTAATGAATGAGATTTAAAACAATATTTTGTTAGGTTAAATGCATGCTGTATAACGATCTCAGGTGAAATCTGAAAATATATTCAGTTTGAGATTGCAATATTATTGATTAAACTCCTGTAAATGCTGGACCCCATTATTACCTGGATTTTTTTTTTCAAATAATAATAGTCCAATTTTGCTCTTGGAGAGATCCATTCACATCCCATTAAAGATAACTAGAGTTTTGCATGCATATCCACGGGCAGAATTTTGCCCTATATGTTCTGCAATAAATAGTATTTTCAATTCTTAATTAATAGTTCACCAGGCGTCCTTTCCTTTTCTTTCTTTTAGATGGAACGGTCAAAATATCTAATGGAATAGCAAAATGGGTCATTCTGTGCAGCATCAAAGTCAATTTGGCACAAATGCTGGACAATTGTTTTATTTCTTGTTCAGCAGGGGACACGATTCCAAGTGCTGTATTTAAATAGGGGCTTGGTTATATGTCACAAGACCTGGTGTGGTGATGTAGTGCTTATGATTTTCTTTGTTCCTTAGTGTGTCACCAAAGCAAGAAATGTATCCTGTCTTAAAAGAATCTGTGCAGCATTTTTTCCTGTGTAAAAGAAATCAATAATTTCTTAGAAGGATGGAAAACACTTATTAGATTATTATGTTTTTGTGGATACTTTTGTATTGATTATTTTTTAAAATGAAAAGTACAAAAAGGTGAATGACGTACAAGCTAATATATCTTTCTGAATACAGCGCCCTTTACAACATCTCCAACAGAATTAAGCAATTAGGCAACACAGCTGCAAGACCAGACAATATAAAACCAGACAATGCTACAAAAATATCACGTTAGGGTGTGGAGGGAAAAGAGACAACCATGAAGGAGAGAGAAGAGGAAAGTGTGACAGACTGTACCCCGGTGATCACCCCTTGCACACGATTGTAATAATCTTTGTACAAAGTAGGCCTTGTGAGGTATCATTTAAAAACTCATAATTTGCTTGTCATTGTTGGGCTGGTAAAAGATACGTGGCAACATTGTACATACAGTTATAAGATTCCACTGTATGGTTTTATTTACACATGTGCCAAGTCTGGGGAGTGGCCAAACCAGTCCCTCAGAGACAAAGAGCAAGCTGACATCTGAGCCATCTATAAACAAGGTCAATTGGCCATTACCTGCCAAATGTCTAGTCTTTGATAAGAAAGAGGGAGGCGGTGAAAAATTTACATTTTAGCAAAGAAACAGCGTAGAGTTCCTATCCACACAGTCTGTCTGTTGCCATGCTCCCAGTTGGAGATGCTTTTCAAACAGAGAACAGGCCTATAAAAAGAATGTACCCCCTAGCCCTCCTCCTCCTCTCTCACTTTCTGTCTGCCGATTCACTGCACCGGAAGGAACAAAGGGAGCAGCCATTCAACTGGGTACGTGGTCCTGGCCTAAGAATTTTGGCCAATAAGACTGTTGAGAGCATATGGTGAGAAAAACTGCACTTTGAGTTTAGCCTAGTTCAGCGTTTCCCAAACTGTGTTCCACAGAACACTGGTGTTCCGCAGGATGTGAATAGGTGTTCCGTGAAAGAATTGTAATTTTAAAAAAGGGTCCTTAAAAAATTTTTAATTTTAAATTTGGCATATTTGAAGTGTAGTTTACAACTCTTTTTGAATGACTATAATTTTAACATAAAACTCTTTTTCTGGTTATTGACAGATCTCGTATGGAATATCATGGCGTAAAGACAATTTTGACTCTAGCACCTGATTTTTGTACTACTTTATACGTGCTTTCCAGTTAGAAATTGTTAGTTCAAGTTATTTTAAATTTTTATTTTTGCTTTGTTTTATAAAATAAAATATATTTGAGCATAAATAATGCAATTTTTTATTTCAAAAACAAACGGCTACAAAATAATATTACAAGTGTTCTGTAAATACATATACCAGGCTAAAAAGTGTTCCGTGGCCAAAAAAGTTTGTGAAACACTTGTGATCATCATACTTGTGATGACATCACACTTGTGATGACACTGTGAAACATCAGAAGGTCAGCCCTCCCCAATCCCAGGCCAGCTATGCTCACTTTCTGGATGGAACCAGCTGTCTCTGTACCCTCCAATACAGCAGGACTGCACTGATGCAGCTCCACTTCTGGGGAACATCCCACAACTGGGAGATCCTCAGACCAGATTTTATCAGAGGAGTATGGACAATGAACTGAGCCTGCTGGGTATATTTTAATTCAAGAGGACGATGATTAAAGTAGCTATATTTGCTGGTCACCAAAAATTATTTAGTGAACATGAGGCTAGATTGAGAATTCAGAAAGCCCTATCAAAACTAGATAACTGGGCATCACAATGGCAGATTAAATTCACTGCAGACAAGTGCAAGGTAATGCCTATTGGAAGGAACAATTTAAACTACTCATTTACACAGATGAATTTTGAATTAGCTGTAACTTCTCAGGAAAGACATCTGGGTACCATTAAAAATAGCTCAGTGAAGACTCAGTATGTGGCAGCAGCAGTTAAAGAAGCAAATTAAATGTTAGGTTAGGCTGTCTTGACAAGGAGATAGTGAATAACATGGACAAAATGATATGATGTTATTATATAAAACCACAGTACAGTATGTCCTCTCATTGAATACTTCATTTGAGGTTGATCACCTCATCTCAAAGAGGACATGTAAAATAGGAAAGGGCTCAAGAAAGGGCAAACAAAAATTATTTGAGACCGAGGAGGAGACTACACGATGAGGAGATTAGGAATCCGTCATTTGGAAAGTCTTGTAATGGAATGCTAATCTGTATTATACTGTTCAGCCAGTAGGTGGCTTTGTGTGTAAAATATTTTATTTAAAGGAACCTCAGCCATACCTGGCAGCACATTAAAGGATCTTATGTTGAACACATCTAGTGTGCATAAGCAAGCTTGCGACCAGTCTATATCTCATACACAAGTACATGACACGGTGTCAGGAGTAAACTAAGAACAGAAACAGAAGGAACAGCTGGAAAGGTTGCAGGATCTCAGCAACATGATACTCTTCAATGCTCCAGAGAACTTCAGCTTTGACAGACCTTCACAACAGATTAGAAGCAGTATTTTGCAAGATTTTGAATTGCAAAAACATACTCCAGAAAGAAACTGGAGATATACTGGGGTCATCTTTAATTTATGCTATGGGGAAGCAGCAGAGTATATCTTTGAATCCTTTGACTTTACTGAAGACAGTCACAAAGATACCTGTGAAATAGTTCTGGTGATGTTTGATGCATATTTTATACCTGAGAACTGTGGTTTATGAAAGAGCATGTTTTCACCAGAGAATTCAAGACCTGGGGAAAATGCCGAATGTTTTATAAGAGCACTGCATACTTCAGCTGAAAGCTGTGATTTTGGGAATGCAAAACATGCAAAAATCAGAGACAGGCTGATTGTTGGGTTAACAGATAAAACCTTTCACAGCAGCTACAACTGAAAAAAGATTTAATGCTAGCCACCGCTCTTCAAATAGCAAAACAGTCTGAAATGGTAAAACAGACAAACTTGCAGAAACAACAAACTTGAAAAACCTGAAACTAGCTTAGAAACTGTAAACAGACACTCGAGTGTTAAAAGTCTAGAACCCCAGAGGCAATGAGAGAGAACTCCCTGGGAAAGAGGGACAAATTCCAACCTACATGCACAAGGTTTGGAAATAGTCACATCCCAAGAGGTACACTGTGTAATAAATGCATGAAATATGGACATTTTGCAGCTGTTTGCCACACTAAAGCAGTCAGGAAGTAGACTCTTATTATAGACTATCAAGAGCCATTGTTTCAGTTGTGATGACAGACAACCTGCCTGGTAGAGTGAAATTGAATATTCCTGGGAAGAGTATTGATTTTAAAACTGACTCAAGAGCTGATGTCATAGTCATTTCAGAAGGGATTTACAATCACCTTCAGCCCCTCCCAGAGCTGAAGTCACCTGACACAGCTCAGACTAGCTCTGGAGATATTCTGAACTGCATGGGCCAGTTCACTACACAGACAACTTACAACGGCAAAAGCTATGCATTTAGGTGTCTGTGATCAAAGGGACAGAGATCAGCAGCCTTCTCAAGCTGCAGCAAGGCAGCCATGATGGGCCTAGTGAAAAAGGTGAAAGGACTCAATGGAACATTTGGTAATACTGGACTTTTGAAAGGAGATGCTGTGGAACTCTTTGCCAGAGGATGTTATGAAGACCAAGACTATAACAGGGTTCAAAAAAGAAATAGATATGGTCATGGAGGATAGGTCCATCAATGACTATTAGCCAGGATGGGCAGGGATACAAAACCATGCTCTGAAGTGTCCCTAGCCTCTGTTTGCCAGAAGCTGGGAATGGGCGACAATGGATGGATCACTTGATGATTGTTCTGTTCATTCCTCTGGGGAATCTGGCATTGGCCACTCCCAGATACAGCATACTGGTCTAGATGGACCATTGATCTGACCCAGTGTGGTTGGTCATTCTTATGTTCTTATGAGAGGCTGACAGAGTTGTACAGACAGCTAAGAAAATCCTACAACAGAAATCATTCTTTGTTCTTCTGATTTAAAGATCATCATCAATAACATCTACTGGATATAGTTCAGCACAACTCCTGAGGGGAGGAGAATTTTGTTCCAGCTTTGGAAATGAATCTATATACAAAATGACTAGAAATGAAGAGAGTAGCCAAATCAAATAAAAAGCCTAAAAGAGCTTAAACCACTTTTACAAAGGATGTCACTCAGAGAGCTGGCAGGTCTAGAACCTGGTGACTGTATTCACATCAAATTGGATGGAGAGAGAGGCTGGACAACCGCTGCTGTCATAAAAAATAGAATTCAGCACCCAGATCATATGTAATCGAGACCAGCTTGGAGAGTTCAATGGAAACCATCAACATCTACAGTTTGTTCCTCAGAAAGAACTATCAACAGAACAAACTGTACAGGTGGCAGATGCAGAACAAAGGAACGAAGACTCAAGGATTACAAACTGACCACAGTCAGTCATTGCAACTAATGGACAGCCAGATGACCAAGTTGTTACATGTTTGGGTGATGTAATTAGAAAACTAATATGATTCAGAGGCACTTAACAGACCAATACATACTGAACTTCAAAGACAGTGTGATAGTGTAATATTGTAAATGGTAAGTTTGACGCTGGTAGACCAGGTGCCAGCTCTTGCCAAAGCTATAGGCGTTAGCTGAGCACTGACAAATTCATTGCTGAAAACCAGTCTGTTTCACCTGTATATTAATATGGTTAAGATGCACAGGACTTATAACAAAGTGTTTAGTGTTTAGACGTCACAGAATGCTTGTAATTTGCTGCATGCATTTATCTCAATTACCTTCATCACATGCTATAAGGTAATATTTAAGTTTTTGCTTTGTAACTGAAAACATGTTTGCTCTGAAATTGTGAATTCAGTCAGGAAGGATCATCTTCTGCCCGTCATGCAGGCCCCTGAAAATTAAATAGGCCAGTGATGGTGAGGACTAGGCACAGAGCCCCCCTGTTGGAGGCCTCAGGGTCCTGCCACACTGTCCTAGAGAGGAGCAGAAGAGAAGTCCTCCAAATGGCCTAGAGTGGATGCAGGGGAGGCACACAATGAGAGAGGCTTCAGGGAGTAACCAATCAGGGCCCAGCAGACTCATATAAAAGGAGCTGCAGGTCCCAAGTCAGTCAGTTGTTGCCTGGAGCTGGAAGAGTGAGGGCTGTGTTCCTGACTGGCTGAAGAAGCAGCCGGATCACAAATAGATCAGTTGCTGACAGGGGCCAGAGGAGCAAGGAAGGAGCTCCAGGATGGCTCCTGGAACTGAGACTGTGAAGGGCCACAGAGACAGTGTCTCCAGGGAGGAAGTCCTTGGGGTATGGCCCCCATACCAGGGCCAGGACAAGTTAAAGACTGCATACACTGGAAAGGTTTTGTTCAGTTTCACATACAGATAGTGTGTGAGACTTGGCTGTAGGACTGAGTCACTGAAATTCTGCCTGAGAAACCATTGACAGGGGTCACCACAAACAGAGAGACTGCAGGTACACGCACTTGAGCAGAGGGCACTCACGAGAAGTGGGTGCCACTCCATTACAGGGCCATTGTGAACCATCACAATACAAAGATTTTGTTAACTGCCCCCTTACACCTATGAAGAGGCTACATGCAAAAGGGCTCATCCCATTAGCCTGACTTCTGGAAGAAGGAAATAAAAATATCTGACAAGAAATGTTTTCATCTTTTGCTGTTTGGACTCTCACAGGGCGGGAGCTACAAAACAGAAGCAAAGATCTCCATGGTCAACCTGGGTTAGCCCTAAAAGATTTTCATTGCTGACAGATTACTGCAACTCTGTCACCTTTTGAAACCATAGACCAGGGGTCGGCAACCTTTCAGAGGTGGTGTGCCAAGCTTTCATTTATTCAATGTAATTTAAGGTTTTGCGTGCCAGTAATACATTTTAATGTTTTCAGAAGGTCTCTCTCTATAAGTCTATATTATATAAATAAACTATTGCTGTATTTAAAGTAAATAAGGTTTTTAAAATATTTAACAAGCTTCATTTAAAATAAAATAAAGATGCAGATCTTATCAGTTTAGTGTGATCTTTGCCCGTGTGTGTGTGTGTGTGGATAATGAAAAGGCAGCTGTTCAGCACCCCCCACCCCCATCCCAAGCTCTGAGCCTGGTACTGGATCACAGCCTCCTCCCCAAGTAGGTAGATGCCTTTGATGGGCTGGGATGGCGCATCTGGTGGGGGGTGGCTGGGGGTGCGAACCCCCCCTCAACACGTTTCCTTCCCCTGCAACAAGGCTCTGAAGCAGGGGGATGGGGAGGGAGCAGACCCAGGGGGAGCCCAGTTTGCAGGGAAATACAGGCATGCCTGTGTCCTTTCTCCCCGCGCAGGGAGGGGGTGGATGGGTCACTTGCTGCCAAAGAATATTTCTGCTGCCTTGTAGGGCTTCGTGCAAGTAGAGAGCTACCCCTCCCGCCCCCTTGCCTGAGCTGCATGGTGTGGCGTACAAAACCCAGCTTCCCTTACCATGCCGAGGGGAGCCCAGGACTACACGTGCAGCTCAACAAGCTGTTCTGCAGGGGGAAGAGGGAGGAGGGAGGGAGGATGGGTGGGCTCTGACTGCTGCAGGCTCCAATGGCTGCGAGCAGCTCAGACCCACCCGTCCAATCAGCTTCCGCCTCAATCTGCATGGGGGAGAAGAGTGGGGGGAAATTCCGGACATGTGAGCTGGGAGCCTCCCAGCATCACTTGCTCTGTATTCCCACCGGCTGCCAGTTTTGGCTGTGCTGCGCTGCGGCTGCTGGCTCCTTGCAGGTACCTTGGCGTGCCAGTCAAAATCAGCTCCCGTGCCAGCTTTGGTACGCATGCCACGGGATGCTGATCCCTGCCATAGACCATAACTCATTTATATATGTTTCCCTACTTTAACCTGTAAATAACTAATTTATTTTCTTTGTTAGCAAATCCTTAAATTGTTTACTACAGAATTGATTACAAGTGAGAAATCAAAGGTACAGATTGATCTGGGGTAAGTGACTGGTCTCTTGGGACTGGGAGCAACCTGGATATTTTGTGATCTTTGATGTAGAATAACCATTTATCATTAAGTCCATCTTGCCAGGGTGGCAAGATAGATTGGAAGGCCCAAGGGAACTGTCTGTGGCTCCATGGTAAGACTGACAGTACTTTAGGAATGTACGTCGATAGGGTTGGTGAAATCTAATTATAGAACATACAACCAGGGCAGAGACCCCAAAACTGCTTCTTGACAGTCTGCCTTGAGGTTGGCACTCACAACTGTGAGCCCCTCCAGACAGTGGGACAGTAGGAATATAAAACTTAAAGGGGTAGATGTAATGAAATGCTAATCTGTATTATTCTGTTCCACCACTAGGTGGCACTGTGTGTAAAATACCTATTTAAACAAACCTCTGCCATACCTGATGAACACATCTGGGGTGCATAAGCAAGCTTGTGACCAGTCCATATCTGCTACAGAAGTTCATGACAAGTTCAGCTAAGCTAAGTGTTATATTTCGTAGGGTGACCTGATGTCCCAATTTTATAGGGACAGTCCCGATTTTTTTATCTTTTTCTTATATAGGCTCCTATTACCCCCCACCCTCTGTCCTGATTTTTTACGTTTGCTGTCTGGTCACCCTATCTTTTGGACCCAGCAATGAAGGAGATAGAGCCAGAAGCTGGGACTGGACAAAGGGGGATGGCTCACTCAACAATTGCATGTTCTGTTCATTCCCACTGAGGCACCTGGCATTGGCCACTGTCTGAAGACAGGATACTGGGCTAGATGGACCATTGGTCTGAGCCAATTACAATTACACAGCTGCACTGAGTTGTCATGAATAGCATGAGCCGGTTCGAGTCCTCCAGGCCTGGGGGAACTCCTCCACTGCCCCCTTTACCTCCTGCTCCATCATAAACTGTGTCAGGTACATTTGGTGGGTCAGAAAACGCCATTGAAATGTCCAGCAGCACTTCGCGGGTGCTCTGCCCGTTTCCAGACACAGGAATGATAGCACAAGCAAGAGAAGGTCTTCTAAAGGTGCCTCATGCGTACTGATGGCACCATCTGAAGAGGCAGGACATTACCATAAGGGTCTGCAAAATACCAACGGATATATAGAGGAGGCCAGTCATATGCTCCTGCCTAACTTTTCCCATAGTGCAAGCATGCACAAGAAGGGCCCTTGAAAAGCAACACATTTTAAAAGGATAAAAGGACCATTTTATACATCTTAAAATTAATCTGTAGAACCCAGTGCTGCAAGGGAAAAATCAAAACAAAGAGATCTGAATAGTGATAAGACATTTATAGAAGTGATTCTCATTTACTCTAGGGCCTTCTTTTCACTGCCACCGTGATATAAAGGAGCCTTAGTGTGTAAATGAGAATCAGGCCCTTAATCTACATAGTCAGCATCACACCTGTGATTACCCTAGCGAGGGTAAAATTACAAGTGTTATAATGCCCCAAGCTTCTGGGCCTTTTCACTAATCATTAGCTGCAGAAAAGGCAGGAATTAATTCTTTAGATCATCCCCAAAAAGTGCCAGAAAAACCTGTGTTCTGTATGTGCCATATTAATTCCAGGAAAAACCCCTATGTTTGAATGTTTCATGCATTTTTTTTAAAAAAATGTCATTGGCACTGCTTTAGTTTCCCTCTGCCTGGAAAGCCAGTTTCCTTGGTAACACAAGCTCAACTGTACAGACAAGAGGAGAGGTAAGTTCTCACTGATAAAGTTTAGGAAAATTCCTCTAAAGTAGCTTTTCTATACATACATTTCTAAACATTTTTACAACAAGCTATCTGGCAGTCCACAGGGCCTAGGAATTCTGTAACCTCATTGGAAAGCTGGGATTTCCAGTTCCTTCCTAATGGATAAAGTATTCGGCCCCAGTCTTAGAGTTTTATACCATCTTTATGCTCACCCCTCTCTGGGGCTGCCAGAAGCTGATCTGACCCATGGCCAGCAGCAGCAGCCCAAGGCAGTAGCCAGGAACTGCTAGAGTGCAGGATGCTCTAGCCATACTTGCCACAGGGTGGCTGGCCCCTTTTGGTGAAGCAGGTGCAGCACCCTCTTTGCAGTCTGGCCAGTTAAGAGAGTGGGACACACCTAGGACTATAAGGAGTCAGGCTGTCGTTAAGGAAGAGGAGGAGAAGTGAGTTTCCTCGGAGAGGCTGCCAGAGTCCTCTGGGAGGGGAAGCAGTGGGAACCTGCTAGGTCAAAAGAGTCTCCAGGAAGAATGTCCTGGGAAGTGGTGCTCAGTTAAAAGAGCAAGGAAGAATCCTGCCATGGGCCCTGGAGCAGGAAGGACTGAAGCAGACACCACAGCACCTCAGCTGTGCCATAGTGTAGACACTTCCCGTCGTGATGGAAGGAGTTTGTCTGATCATGTAGGTAATCCATCTCTCTGAGAGGCAGTAGCTAGGTCACAAAGGATGCTTCTGTTGACCTAGCCGTATCTGCCCCAGAGGTTAGGTTGACCTAACTACTGTGCTCAAGGTGCAACATTTTTCACATAATGACACGCCTAAGTTTTAGTACAGACCAGGCCCAAGGAAGGCAAAGGGAAAAATGCCCTGGGAACTGTAGATCAGTGTGGGCTAAGGAGCTGCTCTTTATGACCCAGCCCTCCAGCCACAGCACTGTAAAGTCCTCCCTTTCCAGTATAGCAAAGTCCTACCGGATCAGCTGTTTCAGGCAGTCTTCCATTTCAGTGCCCAGTCTGTGCTACTTCCCCAGAGGCTGCTAGGAGAACCCAGGCCCATCACTACTCCAGGATTCAGTCCAGGGACCCTATGCAACTATGGTCTGGTTACACCCAGCCCCCTGTTGCTGTCTCTCTGGATTCCTTCTACTTCTCTGCTCTTATCTTTTGGTCTTGCACCTCTCTGAGTTTACCAGCCCAAACTTCCTCCTTCCAGAGAATGGCTGCAAACTACTTCCCTGCAGCCCCTTCATGCTGCCAGCTTCCTGGCTTTATACCAGCCCTGCCTCTTACTTCTCAGCTAGGCTCCATCTTCAATCCGCCATCCAAGCCCTGGCTTTTCCCCAGGTGCAGCCTTTCAGGATAACTGATCTCACGTAACCTGCTTTGCCTTGTGTGTGGGTGGACACCCCATCACAGTCCCCCATTCTTGTTTGGCCCTTAGGCATTACCATAATGAACATGATTAATAATACTGCCAAATAATGTGCAGCACGTAGCAGGTTGCTGCATCGAGGCGTTTATATAATACAAATACTAAAACAAATCCTGATCAAGATGCAGTGTCTGAAGGAGGACTCTTTACATGTTACCTAATTTAATAAACAGAAGTGCCTGGCACGAACCTGTGGCTATTAGTAACTCTTTAGTTAGGTATTCATTTCCCTGGCTCTGTATCCTTGTCTTGGTCCAATAGAAAGGCTAATGTAAATCTAATTTAAACATTTGTGTTATTTTGGTGTGTTTAAATCTACAAGGAGATTAATCACTGGGTTTTTTTCCCTTCCCCATAAGCCTTTGAAGGAGACTAATATTATAAATAGGATCTAATTAGCAACTTGCTTTGAGTCTTAAGATCTTTTTTTTTTTCTGACAGGTTCAGTCACTGTCAATGTCTCAATCTCCAGGGATTATTCTTCAGTTCCCCAAAGAGATTTCAGTCGCCTCTTCAATCTTTTTGATTTCACCTCATTTAAATATTGCAGCTAATTTTACGACTTAAACGATGAATAAGCTTAAGATTAAGGCTTATTAATAAGGGTTAAGAGGATCTTTCATTTCCATTAGATCGCCTTCCTATCCAGTATTCATCTTCAGAAGAAGCTGTAACCCCTATTTGAGTTTACAGCTCTGATGGAGTAAGAGAGAGGGAGAGAGAGAGAGGAGGGGAGGGGAAGTTACTTAAATATGAATTTTAAAAAAAGATACTCTCTGGAGTTTAAAAGCATTGATCCCTTTCTGGTCATCCATTTAAAAGAGCAATTTAGCCTTGGAAGTCACTTCTAAGCCTTGTCAGTGATATCAGAATCAGGATTCTCATTCTGTGGGGTCTTGTCACACATTTGTTAGTTAGTACCCATTACGCCTCTAGTGTTTAGGGCAGCGATTAAGCTCTCCACTCCTGTCTGTTTCTGGCAAGTCTTTCAATGGTTCCCCAGTTCTGCCTCAGGTTTTTCAGCTCAGCTTCCACAGCTCTTCGCTGTGTTGTCTTTACGTGGCCTTGTTTTCGCTTGCCTTCAGGTATCCATCTTATTGCTACTCTAGTGATGGAATCAGTGTCCATCCAAAGCAGATGGCCAGTCCATTTCCATCGCCTCCTGGTAATGATGGTGTTCACATCTTCTTGGCTGCACTGTATGAATAGATACAGAGAAATGTATGGAGTGAAGACCAATTGGATGTGTCGTATATTGTCATTCCCCCACATTCTGCACTATAAAGCTGAAAGTATGCAGCTCTGATAAATCTTGAGTTTGGTTTTGGTGTTGTATTTTGATGATTCCTAGACTGTTTATTAGCTCCTGAAGGTATTCCTGGCTTTACTGATTCTGTTCCAGATGTCCTGGCTGATGGTGCTGCCCAAGAATGTGCATGTTTCTACACTGGTGAGAACATAATCCTCTATCCGTACTGGTGATGGTGAGGCAATATTAAAGGTCATGAGATCTGTCTTCTTTTTATATCTCAAATAGTAACCCAGCAGCCTGTCTCTTCTCTCATCCTACAGTGGAGGCACAAACACAACCCGAGATTAAGGTGAAATGGGACTAGCTCTACCACACCATATTGTCAAGTTTTATTAATTATTGTTATTATTATTTGTAGAGTTCCAAAAATGTGTTGAGTGTGTCATGGAATCATAGAGTTTAAGGGACTATCAGATCCATCTAATCCGACTTCCAGTATATCACAGGCCAACAGCGCCACCCAGCACGCACATGTCAAACCCAACAACCAAAACCAGACTGAAGTATTACAGCCCACAGGAGACTAGACTGTTATGTGCCACAGGCAAATAATAGAGGGCCTGAGGTGCACCAGTGCTTGCCTTGAGGCCCCTGCAGTGGCAGAGAAATGATTAAGTGAGAGATACCTGGATAATCCTGGCAAGTGACCTGCAGCCACCCACTACAGAGGAAGGCAAAAACCCTTCAAGGATGCTGTCAATGTGACCTGGGGGAAAACTTCCCAACTGCACATATAGTGATCAGTTAAACCCTGAACATGTAAGAGCGAGTGAGCCAAACGCCTGAGGAAGAAAATGCTCAGTGCCACTTCAGAGCATTGGCCCTCCCTACTTAAGTGTTCCATCTCCAGCCATGGCCATCCCGAAAGCCTGAAAAGAAGGAGACCAAAAAAACCCCACCAAACTCCAAAACAGCCCAGAATACCATGGGAGGAAAGCTCCCTTCCTGAACCCTGCAAATGACCAGCTGAGGCCCTGAAGCATGAACTTTTAGGAACATAAGCCTCTTCCTAGGCTTATATCCACTATCCAGAGGCAGACTCTTCCCAGCCTCCCTGGATAAACTCTTATCTTCCACCCAAGTGAGGGAGCCCAACAGGTAGCAGGCCAGCAACCATCAGCCATGTGCTTCACCAGCGTTATCTTATCTAGCAAGGCCTCTATACAGCACTAATCACTGTAGTATCTAAGGCCCTCAGACTCTGACTCACCAGTAAGTCCTGTACCATTCTGATTATAGGACCAGTGTCACCAGTACCTAAGTCTTTGGACAAGTCACTTTATTTGTGCCTCAGCTCCCCATCTGTAAAATGAGAATAATAAAGCTTCCTTTCTCCCACACTTTGTCTTAGGGGTTTAGACTTTCACTTCTCCAGGGCAGGGACTGTCTCCTATGATGTGCTCATACTCCACCTAGCACAGGGAGGGCCTGTTCTCATTGAGCCTATAGGTACCACTGTGATGCAAATAAAAAATAACTCTGGTGCAAGTTGACCAGTGGGAGCTCTAGCATAGACTAGTTCACTGGTGTTTTGCTGCCTCCCAGAGATAATTCATTAGCTCCCACAGCTCTTCCTTTAACATGGGCAGTTTCCCCAACACTGTCAGCATAAACACAGTCTATTCCTCTCCTATCCCACTCCCTGCTCTTCCTCTTTTCTTTCTCTGCCTCTTGTCAGACCCTGATTTTTCTGTCAATCAATCTTGTAACCTCTTATGCGTTCTGCAGTCCTGTGTTGACAGGTGCCTCTGAGGCAGTGCTTGATTTGTAATGAAAGAGGTACCTGGGCTCAAACAATTTTTTTTACTTTCAAGCCCAGAGGTGCCAGGCTATTAAGTGCCAAGCCTAGAAGTGCCAGGGCTCAGCACAAATTAAGCACTGCTGTGGGGTTAAAATCAGAAGATAAGTCAGGAGACTCACTAAGTACTAGTGGCTTCCAAATAGAAAAGTTATTTTCAGTCTGCCTTTTCACGACACGAGGGGTTTTCCTGCTTTGTCCGTTTAACACAAGGCTCTGGATGCTTTTTTTATTTCTTAATACTGTACTGACCCAGAGTGAAAGCAGCCAATAGGTTAGGAAAACAGAAGTAGCAAGAAGCCCCATTTCTTAAGAACACAGCCTATCATTGACAGCAACAGGAACCAGTGAGGATTCTGCCCTCAGCTGCTAGATGCTAAATCAGAGCTAGGTACACCAAGAGAATTGCCCCGACAGGAGTTTCCTTTCTTCAAACTGCAGTTGTTGGGGGCATAGCACACAGAAGGCAAACAGGATTGCAATGACCTCACAATGTTAGAGCTTGTGTCAGAAATAAAGACTTTGGTGCTCTCCTCCTACTCCCATTTGTGCAAGTACTTGGGCATGATCAGCAGTCTTCTCTTGGCAGAGGCTGAAGGGCAAGTATAGCAGGGTTTGCAGCTCAGGACTGAGGGGTATTGACAGAGGTATCTGGAGGAGAGTGGGGAGTTTTGTAAACTGTCGATATGAGCATGAGAGAGCCTGGACTGGAATAGCAGGGGACACTTAATGTCAGAAGCAAAATGACTTGGCAGAGTTGTGTGTGAGACCATGGATAGGCTGGAATAGCAGGAGGTGCTGCAGATCTGGATTGAGATGAGCTTGCAGAGCTGTTCTGGTCCACTATAAGTTGTGTAAAAGCAGGTGAAAATCAAGCAAAATCCCCTGGAAAAAATACCATACCTATATGAGGAAAAACAGCTTTGAAACACAGAAGACAACAGATCTTTCAAAAGCACTTGCTAAGCTGCCATTGAAATTCAGTCGATTGCATTGTGCAGTCTATGCCCAATGAGTAGCCTATGACATCCTAGTCCATGCTTTATTGACACCTTAGCATGCTTGCCTGCTTCCTAAAATCCCTTATGGGAAGCTGTTGAGTCAGCTAGAATATCCCCATTCCTTGTCAGGCAGTTACTCGTGCGGCTGTGAGAGCATTTGCATTAGCTGTCAGTGTCATCAAACAGCAACAAAACCTGGGCTTGAGGGCTATTTTCCAAAAGCCACTTTGAGCACTGATTAGGAGGGATTCACACACCAGAGTTTGGAATCTCTCTGCTGCATTTTATATCTCGACTCTTGATCCTTTCTTTCCCACCTGCTAGTACATGTTTTCAAAGTCCCTTTGGCCTCGACTTGGGCTGGAGGGGATGGAGATGGAAGTGACAGAAGCGGTGACAGTAATGAGAAGAGATGAAACTCTGCTTGATCCTATTACAGTGCTCATGGATGGTGTGTATTTCTTCATCTCCCTGCCCATGTCTTTCCAGCTGGCATCTATTGTGAACAGCCAGTTTCCCTGAACGGAGCAGTTAACCCAACAGCAGTGCACTGACTGGATACAATGTTTTTAATTTCAGAAAGAGTATTTCCTTGAACACCCAGTGAACAATCCCTTCCACTGAAGTTTATAGTCTCTACCATTCTCAGATTCTCTTTATCATTCTTAGAGGCCACCTATCTGCAACTGCTTCATTTGTAGCAGGCAATGCACTGTCCTTGAACTGGTAACCAGACACTAGGATGGATTTGGCCCATTAGAATTCCTCCAAGTAATGACTGAATTTGCGGTGTTGCAGGTGTGTGCCCCTGTCAGGAATCAGAGCCTGTGGCAGACCCAGTCTCCAGGCAACCTAAGGAGTGCAACTGGCCTGTAGTAGGCTGCCTGATTGGCCAGAGTACCTGACTGGTGGGAAGAGTCAGCAGACCAGCTCTTAAACCCAGCAGCAGCACCAGCTTGGTGATTGCTCAGAGTATTTGATCATGGCTGTGATAATGTTTCCCTGTTCCCAAAAAGAAGACCACTTGTCTGGTTTTGAACCAGACAGGCATCTTTTGGGGTGGTTTGTCCCCCATTCGGTATTGAGACAAAACTAGACGTGTATTTGTCTGGCATTGAATGGGGGGCACCATTCTGAAGAGTGTGCTGCTTTGCTCTTCAAAATGGCAAACCCATCCAATACCAAAGAAAACCACATCTGCTGGAAGGGGCAGGGCGGCATGCTCTTCAGAATGGGGCCTGCTGTGTGGTGTGACCTTGCACATCATGTGTGTGAGAGATCGTGCCAGCAGGGGCACACCTGGAAGTACTGAAATGTCCAGTATTTCAGGAATACATGAGTGGCCATCCTAGTTCCCAGTCTTGCTCCGACCTTGTTCCAGCCTTGGACCCAGCCCTGCTAGGTCTTGCCTCTCTCCCGGTAACCCAGCTCTGGCCCTTGGCTCCAATTTCTGACTTTGGCTCTGGCCCTTGCTTGGCATCTGGCCTCTGACTCCAGGTCTGATCCTCAGCTCTGTTTCCTGACTACTAACTCCTGCTCTAACAACCAGGTTGTTTCTGACAGCTCCCTGCTTCTTAGTGCAAGTGAGTCTCAAACCCTGCTAGCTTTGACCACTATGGTACCTTTCCCAGTGGAACAAAAAGTGAACCTCTCTTTGGCTAAAATGTGCCTAATTTGTCTCAGCCAGATGTTGCTCTTTGCATAACCTTGGCTCATCCCTTCAAATAATAAGGGGCAATTATTCAAGTGAACTATCAATGATTATGGTTCAGCATCATTTTTTATGCTCACAGGTCTGGAACGCACAAACACTGAGTTGTCAGTCACAAGGCCTTTTGCAAAACCATGTATAAGTTGTCTCTTGGTATTTTTAAAAATGTCCACACAAGCTAAGGTTTATAATCCATTAATTGTGATGGGTGATAACACAATAACTGTGGTGGGTGTGACACCTACACAAGGGTTAATAGTAGTAATTAATACAGTAAATTAGTTGCTTGGTAACAGTCTTGTTCTCTAAGTAAGTGAGAGGATTCTAAAGATGCAGTATTCTATCTTGTGGTTTACTGGAAGAATGGTTGTCATTCTTCACCCTGCTGGGGGCGTTTTGTGGGTGGAGTCTACGTGCCTAATTCCCCTCTCACGTGCATAAATTGAGAGTATTTCCAGACCCTACATTGTCAGCTTAGGGGAGCTGCCATCCTGCTCATGCAGTGGAATTTAGCTCTTAAAAAAGCTGTTGTAATATTGTGGATTCACTTATGGATTCACTAACACTCAAATACCAAATGTATTCCATGTTCAAAGTTTCTACTGCTTGAGTGTAATGACTTGTGGTTTCTCATTAGACACAATGGGCCAGATCTTCACTGGGGCTTTAAAGGGAGAAAGAGAAAGGTATCTGTAGGACAAAGGAAACAAGGGAAAGGAAAGAGGAGGATGAGAAAGAGGAAGAAAAAATGGAGGCGTGGTAAGTTTCCAATTGGTTTGTTTAGTAAAAACCTCAAATTGGTGGTGTGCGGATGAATTCATTAGTGCTTGTGGAGCGTTTGGATACCATAGGGCTGAGCTCCGTAGAAAATTCTGTCACTAGATCAAAGAAAATCCAGACATGATGTACATGGATGAAACTGCATTGATGTCATTGGAGCTGCCCTGAAATGTACCAGTTCTGAATTTGGTCTAAAAGGCTCCATTAGCTCAAATGGCAATAGAAGTGTATCTTTGCATTGAAACTAGACACTCAGGAGAGTGAAATGTGAGTCATATTCATCTGTGCCACTGATTCTGGATAAGTCAAGTGCAATGCTGGTTCATCCATGGATGGGTGGGGCCTAGTCTACATGATGTTCGCATCCAGTAAATGTTAGCTAGACCCCATTTCTTAGTATGAGCCAGTGGGTGTAATGAAACTGTCCAGGGACAGTGACTTAGTAGACTGATGAGGGGGACCAAAATGAGTTTATAAAGCCCAAGGAGACATGCTAGTGCTGCTGGTCACCGCAACAGACAGCTGGCACCCTCTGTATAAAGCTGCGATCAGCTGGGTGGCTCAGATTCCAGTCTATTCCTGCCCCTAGCTCCACTTTTACTGTTTCCCTCCCCTTATCTGCTCCCCAGCAGCCCACCGCCAGGGTAGCATTTCCTCTCTGCACTGCTGGTAGCTGGCTTCATTGCTGTTGGGAAACCCCAGCAGGCATTTCGACTGAGCCACACCAGTGTGACTGACAGGCTTGTGTACACAGCTGGCTGGGGTATCCAAGAAGTGTGGATAACAGCTACCAGAACTGTGCAGACAAGAGAGTAAGTAGTTCTGGCAGGCCAAGAAGCAAGCAAACAGGACCTCTGCTCTGGGATTGAGGGGCTGGAGGTGCAGGAGGTGGATTTTAATCGGGACTTGAATGGATGGGAAATGGACTCTGGGCCAAGGAGTAATGAGAGAGGAGGATGACTTTGCTCTAAGGGGGAGGGGAAGAGAAAGAGAGAGAGGATGAAATGAGGAAGGTGAGCACAAGAGGAATAGAGAACGAGAGGGTGAGAGAAACACAGGAAAGGAAAAGGAATGTTGTTTAAATTCACATCAGCAAAAATGGTCCCAAGGAGCCTTGCCTCCTGCCCCTTGAAGAGGACAAATCATATTTGCCTTCCCACCAGCCTCCACTGCTGGAAGAGCTATCTGCTGGGTGTTTATCTTCAAAGTATGGGCCAAATTTCCCACTTGGCTCCATCAGTTTCCCAAATAGTCTGCAGCTCACGGTACATACAGACTGTTCTGGAGAACACATCCTGATTAATTTCAGAGGTTTTAGTTGTGTGCTGCAGCTCTTCCCTATAAGGGCAAGCAGGAAATCCTATGGATCATAAGACAACACAGAGGAATCACTGCCTTCCTAACTTTCCCATTTGGGTCAAAGCCAAAGAAGGATATCCTTTGAGGAAGGCACTGGACTGAAGATAACTCAGAAGGATGGGGGTTCAGTTTCCCCCTCTGTCAGAGACCATGGGCAAGACATCTGATCTCTCTATGCCTCAGTTCCCTATCAGTAAAATGGAGTATATTTTTCAGCCTTTTTAGCTGTCTTATCTATTTACATGGTAAGATCTTTGGGGTAGGAACTGTCTGTCACTATATGTTTGTGCAATGCATGGGGCTACAATCTCAGTTGCCCTGCTCTGCCCCAATTAGTGCTAACATAGTACAAATAATAGCATTTCGCTTTTTTGTCATCTGACATCCAGCAATCCCTCTGCCTTTCCTGTGGAATTAAAGACATACCATGAAATTGTCTGGCTTCTGGAGCTACCCAATGTCTGTACTAGCAAAACAAAGGCAAAAAAGGTTGGTGTGATTTGCTTTTCTCCATGTCATTTGCTATTCACCCATGTGTCACACCATGAGCCTTGATGAACACTTCTGGCTCTTTCTCATCCTCTGGCGTTAGCTGTTGTTCCAGGATAGTAAACATGGACCAATAAGAGGAGGTTGACTGAGGAGAACACGTCTTCTTTTCAAAGAGGTTTTCACATCTAGTTCATTTACTCATGGCAGCTTTAATTATGAATGCATACCTTCTTCAAGAGGCCTAAAACTGGAACAGCCATACACATGCATTTCTTTAAACAGCCAAGCTTCTGTTTTCAAGCAAATCTCCATAGCAGGTTAAGAAAAGAGTCTGGAGATGCAAATGCAAAGTTTGGATCCAGATCCAGACTCAAAAGTCAACAGCATTTTTGGGGGAAATGTTCAGAGCTAAGGCTTTGGTTTGGCACATTATATAGGAGCCAGCCACAGCATTTGTATCCAAATCCAAACTTCCCCAAAGTTTGAGAGTGCTGAAAGAGAGAGAGAGAGAGAGAGAGAGAGAGAGAGAGAGAGAGAGGAGAAGATGGGGGAGGAAATAGCCTCCGAGAATATAAACAGGCAGAATCATAGTTCTAAACTGGATGACTTTGACAGTTTTCTATGAAGCTTCATCAGAGGTGATGAAATACAAATTAGGATGTTCAGGCAAAAGCCGGCCACCACTGCACTGTCAATCCCCTTCTGCTCACTCTCTCCACTCCTTGGATTTTGACATCATGGGAACTTTCATGATAACACATTACCATGTCTGAGTGGAAAACCACTGTGGGTCCTTTACACCAAAAGTGCAAAAAAGCACTCCAAATGGGACAGGGGGACAGGAGAAGGGGAGAGACAGGGAGAGAAAGAAATGGTTGCTTCAGTTTTGCAGTAAAAATAGAAATGATTAAACTAAAAAGACAAATTGATTTCTTTTGTTTAAAATAGTGCTGGAACAGGTTTTTCTCTCTGCTCCTTGACATTTCCGTGTTCCTGTAGGAATTTCCATTTAGCCTAATTAGGCTCTGTTTCTCCTTCATTTGGGCTCCATAACTCATTAGCTTCCAACAGGGGAATGCACAATTCTACGATGTCTAATTACCTTCTTGAAGACATTCTGATTGCCTCTGGTCAAAAAATGCTGATCCAGTCCCCTCAGCTGATCTGAACTGTTCTGAAAATGAGTTGGGTCTATTATCCTCCTTCAGATTTCGTCCATCATTTCTACTTATTCCCCCTAGAAAAGATCAACATTGCATATAACCTGATGCGACAGAGGATAAAGAATATAACAAAAAGTCAACATCTTACAGAGAAACATTGATTCCATTGGGCTGGATGTGCTTCACTAAGCTACAGCTATCCATTAAGGTGGTTAGTTTGAAGTACCCAAGACAGACAATTTGATATGTGGCTTTGTCCATTCCAGGTGAGCGCAGGAATCCAGTTCAGGTTCTCCTTTCCTCAAGTGCTGGCCTCGAGTCCATTTCAAGCAGAGAAGGGAATCTAATTCAGTTTTGTCTCTTCCACAGGACTGTACCCAAAGTTCACTTGTGACACACATTCAGTTCAGACTTAGTGATATTCAAACAAACCTTGTAAGTTTCCAGTAGGTTTGGATAAATTTCTCCTATACTGGATCCTGATTAAAAGTTTATTCAAACTGGTATTTTTTTAAAAAAAGTCTTCAACCTATAGCATTGCCAGGCCAGTCCTATGTCTGGGAGCCTGACCCAGTGGTCTGCACATACTACATACCTGTGATTTGACCTCTAAGCCATCTGTCCCCATGTAGCTGTCTTCCCACTTCCTAGATCTTCCCATTATTCCTTATGAAATTCTGTTTTCTCATAGTGAGTAGTCACGTTACTCTTCTCTGGTCTCAGTCTTGTTGTGAGCTTACATTCAACTATGATTGTTCAATAAGGCACTGTGGATCATCTTGGACGAGCTCCATAGTGTCCCCTCCCTGTTGTAGATTTATCCCCAAACTAAAGAGTCCATAGAGTCCTTTTGAGAATGGGGCAGACATCCACTGTTCCCAGAACATGGGAGCATGCCCATTGTCCATCGCCTGTTGAGACTTCTTTATTCTATTATGCCATTGCTAGCTGCTCTAAAATCCTGTGCTGGGGTCATGCCACCCACTTTCAGCCTGCAACAGTGTACAGTATTTAGCACATCTGGAAGTCATGATGACTATCCTTTAGCAATAATACAGCCAGTCATTCCAAGGCATGACTCTGGAATAGGTCAGTCTGCATATCTGGGTTTTCAGCATGCTAACATTTCTATGGTGCCCCTTATCTAGAAGGTCCCAGGCCAGGATCTGATTGGCTGGAAATGAAGGCTACATTTTGATTAACAGGGGGGCATTGGTCTTTTAATCAATATTTAAAATGTATATAGCCCTTTATATCAAAATGCTGTATACACAGTAGCTAATTAAGCTTCATAACATCCTTTGTGATAAAATATTATTAGACCCATTTTACAGGTGGAGAAACTAAAACATAGGAAGGTGACTGGTCCTAGGCCACACAAATCAGTGCTGGAGGTGGGATTAAAACTCAGAAGCACGTCAATCCCACGTGCATGTTCAATTCCCTTAGCTGTGCTGCCTTTTCTGTCCAGATTAAACATCCCTTTTAAACAATAGGGCAGACATTCACTTTGAAAAGGTTTTGATAAAGACTGGGATGATTTGGGTAACTGATAATGGGATGCACCATTTTTCACTGTCAGGGCACTTTTTGACAAATCACTACCTCTAGGCAGGTATGCAGAGATCTATGTGAAATTAGTTTGTGGCCTCACCGCAGTTCCTAGTGGAGAGTGGCCAACATTGCAAACACTTCGATCACAATTGGCACTAACAGGAGCTTTCCTGGCAATCTCAGTAGAAAGACTGTAGCTTGCAATGCCATTCACTCTACATGCAAAGACTGGAGCTCCTTCTCACCCCATAAAACCTCGAGGCACTCTGTCAGCAGAGCGTGTGTGCATGTGTATTATATAGTGACATTACATTTTCATTTTGGCTCCATTTTTTCCTATGGAAAAAACAGGAATCATGCTTCCAGAGTAGTCAATACCATACCCTCCCCTGCATTAAAGTTTCTTAGCATTTTCACCTGAGTTTCAGTGGCATAAATCCAGAGTAACTCCATTTGAGACAATGGAATTACTCCAGAATTACACTAAGTAACTGAGCCTCATTTAGCTCTGTTATCTTTATGTCTTATGGGTTTTAAGTCATTTTTTTTATTTGTAGCAATTTAAATTTTCACAGTTGTGGGAATAGCTGGGGGTGTAGGTCAGACAATTATTTAATAGCATTGAGATTCAAAACAATTAAAACTCATGTTGTAAAAACAATTTGTTGTCAACATCACATGTCAAAATATTCAAAGTAAATATTTTTAAATCAAACTTATATATCAAGCAGCATTTTCCTTACTTTGCCTATCTGTAAATTTCTATTATTGATAATCAATTATTATTTTTCCATCAGTTTGTGTGTGTACAGGAAAATCAGTGTTTGCCATTTCCCTTTAATCTAATCCTTCCAAGCCTAGATGTATCCCAGAAGCACAGGTCAGAATGTTTAAATCTGGGTGCCTGCTGCTAAGTACCTAAATCCTTATTTGGGCATATTAATAACAGTGGCCGGATTTTCAGAGTGATTTGGCACTTGCATTTCCTATTAACTTCAATGGCCTGGGCAGGGACATCTACTGCTGTTATAAAGGACAATAATAACAGAGATGGATACATGTACAGATATGACATCTGTGGCTGATTAGAATTCTAGTTTGTGTCACCATTCTGCAATCTCTAAATATCTTGGTGGGTATCCAGCCCCTCTGAAAATAAGGCTGTTTTTAATTCAGGTACAAAAACTGGGGATCTAGGGGCATAATTTTCAAAAGTCTGTATGTGATTTGGGATCCTAAATACCATTTGCAAAAATGACATAAACACTCAGGAACAGAACTGGTTGGAAACAGGGTTGGGTTTTTTTCTCCCTCAGAAAAATGTGTCTTTTCATCAAACTATCAAAACACCAATATTTCAAAATGGCATAGCCTTGGTTTATGGGAACTGTAGTTGAGATGCTTTATGCTCCTGTATTCCCTCTATGGGTTGGGCTCTCTGGCTGGACTACATCTGTCATCATCATCACTTTCTCCTCTCTTGGTGAGAGGAGGTAGTGTGTCAGAGAAATCCCTTGGCTATAATGGGAGATGTAGGTTTCCGGACAACTTCTAAGAAAAGATGTCATTTTCAGGACAGTTTTTCATTTTCAACCAAAATATTTTGGGGTTTGGCCATTCAGGTTTGACAAAATATCAAAATTTCTGTTGAAAAGCAGTTCTGACAGAACATTTTCAACCAGCTCTACTTCGGAACCACTGACTTTCCATGACAATTATGTTCCTAAATGACTTTTGAAAATTGGACTTCAGTGCCTAAATTATTTAGGCACTTTTGAAAATCTCAGCTCCATTGGGAGTTTGGCGCCTAACCCACTTAGGTATTTTTGAAGAGCCTACCATACATGCCTCACTGTAGGCACTCAGACTTGGAAATGTTGCCTAGTGTGTATATGTGTGTGTATTATGCAAGTTGTCACTCATCAAACAGTTCAGATATTTCAGCTGACATGTACCCAGTTCAGTTTCTTCATTCCAAAAAGAGGACAGATTCTGCTGTTCAAAGGACCAGTTGATGCACCATGCTTTTCATAGCTGGAAAGGATTAATAAAAGACCTCTACAGCAGTGGTTCTCAACCAGGAGTCCGGGGGCCCCTGGAGAGGGCTGCGAGCAGGTTTCAGGGGGGTCCATCAAGCATGGTTGGTGTTAGACTTGCTAGGGTCCAGGGCAGAAAGCCAAAGCCCCGCTATGCAGGACTACAGCCTGGGACCCCAAGCCCCACCACCCAGTGCTAAAGCCGAAGCCTGACCAACTTAGCTTCACAATGCCCCTAGTGGTTTGAAGCCCTGGGCAATTGCTCTGCTTGCCACCCCCTAACACTGGCGCTGGCTTTTATATGCAGAAAACCAGTTGTTATGGCACAGGTGGGCCAATGAGTTTCTCTAGCGTGTTGGGGGGGGCTCAGAAAGAGAAAGGTTGAGAACTCCTGCTCTATCCCATCCACCCCCTGCTCCCTGCCCTCCCTCACCAACTAGTTACATTTGTAATGTTATTTTTTAATTGGGTCAGCAGATTTTTGTCCTGATGCGCCACCAATGGGATAATATGACAGATTAAACCAAGGTAGTCATAATTATTTCCTAAACAGGCGTAATTTAATTTTCCTTCTCAGATAAACACAATTTACCTCCGTGGAGGTGTGACACGTCTGATTAGACACAGGAGCAGCCATGCTTGGCAAAAGAGAGCTCTGTGCACAATGTGATAAGAGATCAAAGCTAACAGAACTCTTTGGTATTTTTACTAGTGATAATTCAAAGGAACCTCTATTTCAAATGTTCCTTTGTAACTTCCTAAATTGGAGCGATAACACTCTGAATCCTAGTGGAGAAAGAGGGTCAAAGGTCAGCCCTCATTTAAGCATCAGAATTATTGGAATTAAAACAGCTAGTTCAGGTAAATAATCCTCAATAGTCTCCACTTCAGCTCTGTGTCAGGATGTTTGACATTCAGCACATGGGGAGGGCTGTCAAACAGAGGATGGAGAGCCTCTGGAGGGCTTCCAACATTGGTTTTAAAATGTCATTTGAAAGCTCTCCTGCTTCCTTCTGTCTTCCCCTCAGTGAGGTTTCAGTCACGCTAACTTCAACAACAAACTTTCACGTCCTGTTGTTGTAGGTTTGGTCGGGGTGTGCGTGTGTGTGTGTGTGTGTGTGTGTGCGCGCGCATGTGCATGCGTGCGTATGTGTAATTTGCTTTGTAGCTCTCCAGAGAGTATCATCCAGTTTCCCTGGTGTCTGTTGTAGCTTTTCATTCCACTGGAGTTAAATATTTCAGACAATTTGGAGACTTAATAGCACTGGTTACATTTAAAGATTTTAATACATGTGAAAAGACCTTTCGTTCTGACTAGGTTTACCCTGTCTGAATTTTAATCAAGGAATACGACATAGTCTGCAGTGCATTGCACGGTGATTATTACACACCGCAGGGGGTGTTAGAAAGCAGGAGGCTGAAGGCATGAGAGGCATTAACTCTCCAAGAAATGTAATAATCACCTTGAGACACATGCTCTGGTAGGGGGAACCTTATTGCTATTAGGAAACTATATTCACACATGAAAAGAAGAACAGAGCCGCATACAGGTATAAATGTGACATCACATGCCAATTAGAAAGCTCCAACTGTGCATTCTAAAGCCTCTGAGAAGACTCCCCTGATCAGGGGGCTGCGTTGGCCAGAGTAGAGTTGAAGTAAGAGCACTACACCGGCCCTACTCCCATCCCCTGAGGTAGGCCAGACAGCTACTCTCCACTTCTTATGAGCCATAACAGCTGCTCTAACTTACAACAGGATTTGGGCAGGCTCCAAAATAGCCCTGGGCTGCAGGAAGGGGGCTTGAATCCATCTTTGCCACGTCCCATCCCACTAGATGACCAGATGTCCCAATTTTATAGGGACAGTCCCTATTTGTGGGACTTTTTCTTATATGAGCTCCTATTACCCCCCTTCCCATCCTGATTTTTCACATTTGCTGTTTGCTCACCTTATATCCCACCTTCTCTCCTTGCTCTAAGTGCAGGAACAGAGTGACTGAGAATCAGTCCCTCAGGTTCTGATTGTTGGGTTAGGGTACTTTGCTGATGCCACACCCTCATTTAAATCCTCAAGCAAAGTGCAGGCAATGTATCGCTATCCTTAGCACATGGCTGTCTCATGTGAACATGAGGAGACACTGTCCTATTAGATGAATGGCACTGAAGTGGGGAAAGAGGAATACTCTGTTTCCTACTATTTTAAATATACGTGCAAGAATGCACTGCAGGCTCTTGGTGCAGGTGTAACACCAACAGACGCTGGTTGTCGGGGGGTGGGATCAAACCTGGGGCCTTGGGAGCTTAGGGCATGAGCCTCTCCACTACAGCATCAGCTAAAAGCCAACTGCCTGTTGGCTGAGGCTGTAGAGCAGATTCATTTTCTCTCTCTCTTTCAGCGGTCTCAGTACCACCAGATGAGACCGAACACTGCACTCAGGAGGTGTATGGGTTACGTAGGCACCTACATACAGCTGGAGAGCTGTTCTGTTTCTAGCTGTCTGGCTTGTTTTCTATCTTGTCTTTTTCTTCCCATGCATCCCAATGCCACAGAGCATGGACATTTTGAGTGAAATCCTGGCCCCATTTAAATCAATGGAAAACCCACAGTGACTTCAGCAGAGCCAGGATTTCACCCCTAACTTGCCATTACTTTCCTGCTGTACCCAGCAACTGCCCTGTTCATTCATTTGGCTGCTTGATGTCACCTTCCACCTCCCTAGAGTCTTGTTCTTCCCAAATTTAGTGTAATTATTATGGAACAGGGGAGAGTTTAGAATGTCCCTAAATCTTTAACTAGGTTATTCAGAGAAGACCCTGCTGACCCAGTATGAAATATACTAGTGTCACACAATTAAAGTGTCAATAGGTATCACTCTTTCCCTCTTGTCTCAGACTTTCTTTCCCATCAGAAAACTTTGTTTTTCATGGCAACAGGCCATGTCTATGCTCATTCCATGCACAGTATAAATCTGATGTGTCTCTGTACAGGGAATCACCGATAATTGTTTGTAGCCCTTGAACAATTTCCATTCCTGAATACAGAGGCCTCATCTAACTCTGTTTCCCTAATGCACTTTCCATCTGTGAGTCAGTATCCAGAGTCTTATTCAAGTGAGGAGATCAAGACCAAGGGTTTTTTTTATAAAGATCAAAGGCTGAAGTGGTTTCTCTGATGCTTTCTTTACAGTTTTTTCCATTAATTACCTTGAAATTTTAGAGATAGAAGCATTGATCCTCAAATCTCTCCATCCACCCTTCTATCAATACAGTGTTTGAGGTTGCTGGTGGTATCATTTATCTTATTTATTTGATTTCTTCTACCTTTGTTACTGGCCTGGCTCAGATCAATTTTAATAATATAACTAGATTTTTCTACATTGTTTTTCAGGTGAATTGTGGAGGTTGAAGTTGAAATTTAACTGCTCTGTTTCTTCAACATTTCACACTGCCATACACTCAGAGAAACCTAATTTGATTGCTCTTGTACTAAATGCTTTGAACTTGAGTGTGTGACTTTAGACCCCTGTCGTAAATGTCTGCAGTGAACAGTTAGGGTATGTGATTCTTTGACTTGAATGGAAAGCTAGATTATTACATAGTGCTGATGCATTCGATCAGTATACTGGTGTTGTGTATTCCTGAGGCTACCACAGGTAGGGACAACTCAGTATTTCTCATTCCCATGATATTTTTGGTAAAGGTTGTAGTTTTCTGCCAATTTATCTGTATTCTTGGCAATACCAGCTTGTATATTTCAAATTTCCTTCCCAGTTGCAATTTCTTCAACACCACTTTAGTACAAGTACTTCCGGTTGATCTAGGATACTTACATGGTTCCAATCACTGTAGTATCTGAGCACCTCGCTATCTTTAATGTATTCTCCTCACAACATCTCTGTTCCATATGTGTTATTATCCCCATTTTTCAGAGGGGTACCTAAGGTATTAAGACAATAAGTGACTTGCCCAAGGTCACACAAAAAGTCTGTGGTTGTAAGGATCCAGGGACTATAACCCAGGTCTGTAAAGCTTGGGAGAGCTGATATTCCCAAAATGTGACAAGGAGGCCATGCACAGGCAGATCCAGGGAAGCACAGGCACTGCAGGAAGTACCACCCAACAGACACAGTGTGATGGTGTCCTACAGCCCTCTGATTAGCCAACTGCCCAGGGAGTTGTCTGGGGAACTATAAAAATTTTGGCTGGTTGCAATGCCAGACTTTGCTTGATCTCCTGCTCTCTGGTTTTTTCCCCAGCCTGACCCTTGATTCCTGTCTCTTGATTCTAGCCTGGTACCTCTGACTTCTGACTCCAGCCTGACTCTGACCCTGGCTCTTGCTTACAGGAGCTGGCTCTTTTGAGTCCTCCAACTCCTGCTTGATGACTATTGTCCCTGGGAGCAGACTACAGCCCAGCTGTGACCACTAGGCCAAACCACCTACAACTCAGTCCCTTACAGTGGTGAAGCAGGGAAATGAAACTGAGTTCCAGTTAAGCACCCTAATCACCAGACCAGCCTTGCTCTGATGGGTTGTTTTTTATGGACCATAGCCTTGTTAGGAGCATAACAATTTATACTGAGTTGCCATCAAGTTGCAGACAGTGGTGTGATTTGATATTACAGTCCATTTTTTCCCTTTCAGATGGAAGTCAGAAGCTACCCCACACACACACTTACCCTTCTTGCTTATTTTTTAATTTTGTTCAAGTAAAATCAGCTTTTATATAGTCTACCTATAATCCCTTCCCACTGAAGACCCAGGAATAAAGTGTCCTCTACCTCTGTTATTCCACTAGTTGCCTTTTATTATTTTTAATTCTGTGTCAAAGCTATGTAACTGGAATAGGAATATTTGCAGAAATTCTAAACTATTGCCCTGTTTCTTTTATCATTCAATGTAATATTAACAGATGCTTTTAACATTTGGTAGATGACCCACACAATATAGGACATTCACTTTGTATTTGTGCCTGGGAAATTTTAAAAGAATACATTAATTCATGTCGTCCACATGTCCTAGAATCTAACCTGTCAAAGAAAGTAGGAGGTAGAATTTTCTGATGCAGTTTCTTAGTTTGGTCAAAACAATACTAATTTATATTAGGCCCAAAAGTTGATGTACTATGAAGTCAGGCAAGCAGCTCATCAGATGGTACTATTATTATTTTAATAGTGGCCAGTCGGGATTGGGACCCAGCTGCCCCAAGCACTGTACAAAGATATGACAAGAAAAGAGTTCCTGCCTTGGAGAGCTAACAGTCTATGTCTAAGATGAGACAAAGGTGGAGATAATAGACACAGTAGGAGCACAAGGTAACAATGAGATGAAAAGAGGTGCCCACAGCATTTCAGCTTTGCCTGCTGGTACTACCACTAAGTATTTTTCCCCCACCTTGGGACAATCCAGAACTGGCACAAGATATGGATTCTCGGTTATAGGAACATCCAGCTTATTTATTGTTGCTCACATACACTGAGCTCTTTGAGCATCTCTCAGGTCCTACATGCATCTGGAGTCTTCCATGGTTTGCTCATGGGCCTGGTAGTCCCCTTTGTTCTCCCTTCCTCAAAAGTTTCAGGGTGCACCAGCCTACATACTGTGCTATCATGATTTCCATGCAGGTCTAGCTCCTCAGCATATAGCTCACAGGCCCAGCCATGCCAGCAGAACTGGTCTCCAATTGGCTACTCCCATTCAGTGGTGTTACAACTGGGAGTAAAGCAGTTGCCTGTCACTTTAAATACGCATAACTCTTAAAGGCCAAGACAATTTCATTAAAGGAGCAGTAAATCCATAAGTGGGTCAGTCGTAGTCTGAGTGTAACAGTGATGGGAAATGTCCTCCTGACTTTAAAAAAATCCAGCTGCTTTAAACAGGTAACAATGAATAAAAAAAATAGAAAAAACAAAGCAACAGCCCCTCACCAATCTTTTAGTGACACTCCTAACACCAATGTTTTGTGCTCCCCCTGGTGGCTCTGATGCAGTAGTTCAGTAAAACACTATATCCAAAGCCATGTGAATCTGTTGGTTGGACTGATACACAAAGCATAGATATTTAGGCAAGAGAAGCCCTAGCTGCATTAGCTGTTGACATTGCTGTCATTAAAGAAAAAAAATCTGTAAGCATCTATACAATAATGAAGCCATGAGAAATAAGCTTCATGGAATTATAAAGAACAAATAATGCCCATTAACCTGATCACTCTTCATTGCATGATAAGATTAATGAGAAAAAGAGATGCCACTTATTCATAGTTGCAACAGAACCTTAAGTATAAAAAAAGAACAGTAATGAAAGTCAATGTATCTATTTGAGGGAGTAAGGGGTCTTGGGGGGGATTGCACTGACATCAGTTTAAACTGTGTTTTATTGAACAAGCGTATTAATGATCATTCTAGAAGAAGAGAAATAGAAAGTTAATTAAATTCACAGATGATATTAACACAGGAGGTGTTGCTACTACTAGTGAGGACAGAGAACTAATACAAATTCTATTAAACTCTGGGTTCTTCATTGCATCTGAGCATTTTATAGATGAGAAATATAGTTTGAAAATAAGACAAATTTAGATCCAGACTGGGAAAATTCGTACAGGGGAAACTGATCTAAAACAGAAATTTTATTCAACTGAAAGGGAGATACTTGGAAAACAGTAATGCTAGAAGAGATGGAAAATGCTAATGAATAAATTAGGTGTGAGTGTTCAGTTCAATGTGCTAGAAGGAAAAGCCAATGTAATAATGAGTTGCATGCACCTGGAGATATTAAGTGATGCAGAAAAGATTAAAAGAACTAAATGGGCCAAATTCAGTCCATTGATTTCACTGGGCTCTCCATTTGCTTTAAGTGTTACTTCTGCTAATGGGCAAGAGGGACTTAACCCCAGATTTTTAAAGGTATTTCTGCATTGCTCCACTCAGTGTTGCAAGGCCTACATTACTTCGATGACTAAATCCCGTTTTCAGGCTTCCAAATGTCAAAAAGACAAAATTTTTAAGGTGTGTAACTGCCACTGATTTCAAGTTAGGCACCTAACACCCATTGTCTCCACAGCAGCATGTTCCTTATGCAGGATCAAGTCCCTTGTGCTACCTGCCCATCTCTCTTTATTTTGTACTTATAAATGCATCATTCAGCACTCACTCTGTGCAGGATCAAGTTCTACAGTGGGTAGTAACTTCATGGTAAATCATTATCAGTTGGGTTAGACATTAATTTTTAATTTCATCACAGCCTCTTCACTTCTGATTGAAAGCTCTCCATACCCGTATCTTAATACCTGTCTCTAATGACATGGGATGGTGAACAGCTTTTTGTAGGTCTTGTAATTCCATATGTATTATTAATCATGTTTATTACGGTACTGCCAAGGGACCAGTTGAGAATGGGTCCCCATTGTACGAGGCACCATAGCCACATGTTTGTAGATACTTATTCTTTATTTGAAGCAAAGCACTTCTCTTTGTCTTTAACACTTTGCTGCTGCTGCATGGATCTATGTATCTTTTACATGGAAGCCCCTTTCCTTCTGTTGTCTTATCATCATCATTATATTTTCAAAGATTATTCCATTTAAATATAAATTGCAGTATGTGGGAAATCTCAGGGGGTCTTCTCGTTTGGGCACTGCCTCATTATAGGTACAATGATGCTTACCAGTTTCCCAGGATTATTGTATATCCTAATTCATTATTGTTTGTAAAGTGCTGTGAGATCATTTGATGAAAGATACCATCTAGGTGTTAAGCATTATGATGATGATGATGTATAAACTATACAGGTGACAGTTCAGTCCAGCGTAAAAACTGTCTCTTAGCACTTCCATGAAAAGGGATACAACACAAAATCATTTCCTTATTATTTCTCTGTCTGAAACTCATTATGGCTTTCTCACTTCTTAATCAATACTGTAAACTCCTTCTGTTTTATAGAACAGTTCATCAATATTTCATATGTTTTAATAATTTATGTTTTATCACAGAACCAGATGGATCCCTGCAGCATGCTCATCCTCAAGACACCAGAGGAAGGAGGGGAGAACAACTGGAATCAGTCACCTGGGCTTAGAAGCACACAGTTTCCATCCTCCTGTCCATCTGTATGGCTCTGTTTTGGATCCAACACCCATATACAGTCACTGAGATACGAGTTGTGATGCAGTGATCCTGTTACCCTCCAACAGTAACAGATAAAACCTTCACATTTGAAGATAAGAGCTGGCTAAGGCATGAAAGAAAGGCTTCTACAGTGATGACTTCTTCCTAGCAGTAGAAAGTGGTCAGGTGTCCATGTGGATGCTTTCAGAGCTCTCAGTAGTCTTTGACAACACTGACCACATGCCCCATTAACTCCCCCATGGACTCTGGCTGGGATAACTGATGTGACTCAGAAGTTCCATTTCCTTCCTCTTTGTGAGATCATGGAGGCTCTTGTGTGTAGGGTTTGGCAAAGCTCTCTCATCTCCTACTTTGTTTAACATCTATGGCCCTGTCACCGTGGAGGGGGGAGGAGAGGGGGTACCCTGGCCCTATAAGAAGGACGAGGGCCAGTGCACCTGAGTTTTATTAGTAAATTCCAATTTGGCCAATTAACTGGGCTTAAAAGAGAGCAGCTGGGCCTTAGGGGAGGAGAGACCCAATGAGTTAGGGCTTGGGTCAGTAAGGAGCAGAGCAGGAGTGAGAGCTGCCAGAGCCAAGAGACTCATTGCAGTTCCTTGGAAAAGGATGAAGGCAGGAGAGCAGTAAGAGGGCTTTGCTGACAGGTGTCTCCAAGACAGAGAGCCAGAGCCAGACTGCTCTGGAGAGGACTGAAGTCAGGAGGAACAGTGGTAGAGGGTATTGCCTGCTGGCTCTAAGCCTGGCAGCTGGAGCCAAGGGTCAGAGAGGGCTGAAGGCAGTGAAGCAATGGAGGCACTTGGCCTCTCCAGGGCCAGAGAGCTGAACCTAGCCTACCCAGAGGAACCATGAGAGAGCTGGGGGAGTGAGGTATGTTCCCTGCAAGGATGCTCTCCAGCTGGAACGGCTGAGGTGGTCCAGAGGCACAGAAGAAGACTGACATAGGCCAAGCAGGGCCAAAGGCAGTGGGGTGTGGTATGTGGGGCATCATGGGAGAAGATGTCAGGTGATCTTAATGACTGTTTGCCCTGGGTTTCTGAATGGATTTTATGTTGGGCCTGTTGTTATGACCAATTTTGCATTAGTTTTTATTTTAAATAAACCTGCCCCAAGGAGAGGTAATATTGAGAGAGTAGAACCTAAAGTGATGTTATTGGGCTACCTGAGGGGGGGAAACTGAGGCACAGAACTTGTGTCTTGCCTCTCATGCCATGTCTTGCTGCAGGGGTGTGTCCAGGCTGGAATGCTCTATGACAGGCCCCAATTCAAGAAATTTCTTAAGCCCCTCTCTCTGCAAGAGAGCATTTAACCACATCCTTAAAATTAAGCATGTGCTTAAATACTCTTCTGATGAGGGATGCATTCCTGAACTGAGGCCTATATGACGCTGCAGGTGGTGGTAAGCAACACAGGCTGAGGTTCCATCAGTGTGCAGATCACACACAGCTTCATATCTCCTCAGACCCAGGTGGCATAACATCAGCACTTTCCCAGTACCCTAGCCAAGACTGCCCCTGGGTGAAATGGACTTTGCTGAAAGTCAGTTCAGACAAGAGCTGATGCCAGTAGGCTGGGGAAAAGATTTTGAAGGCCTGGCAGGGGCAATTTCTACACTCCTTGTTCCCTGCCCTTTGCCTGTGGAATGTTAAATTTGGAGTAAGACAAGAGACCCAAAGGCACAGCAGAAGGAGAGAACACAACACAGGGAGATAAAGGTTGGAGAGAGAGAAGGAATAAGACTGGCCAACTTAACACTACAGGAAAGTTAGACTGAATGAGAAAGTCCTGTACATTACAGAGCAGATGTAACGGAAAAGTGGAGTGAAGGAAAAGAAAAGGAAGAATGAAAGCAAAGGAGACAGGGTAAGTGCATTATATTTAATTTATAGTAAGGAGAGTCTTCTGCCAAACACCCATACAGAATGGGAATGGGCATAATTCTGGTAAATTGTGGGGTCAGACTGGGTGACTACTTACACTCCCACCACTGGCCTGTGCTACTTCCCAGCCTTAGCCCCTGAAACCTTCTTCAGGCTTCGAACGATTGTGCCTCCTGATTCCCCGCCCCCTACTATACCTCTCCACCAGAAATTTTCTAAGCGCCAGGCTCTACAATTTAACCCCCTAATTTAAATTCACAGCTGCTTCTCATCCCTAGAACAGTTTCCTTTAAGTCTGCTTTGAAGCACTTCAGTAGGGCAATATGGGGATGCTTGTACTGCCACTATCCCGGCTAAACCTCTTCTGTGGAAAAACAAAGGATTCCAGGTTCCAAACCTTCTAATGTATCTCAATCCTGAAAAACACCAGCCCATGCTATTCCTTTCTAGGGTTCTCTTGAGCAGAAAGAGACAGACAAAAACTGTGTGGACAAGGAGGATGAGCTGTGGCTCATTGTGTCTTGTGAACTCCTGCAGGATTTGACCAGCTCTCCAGCAGTGAACCCAGCCCTCTAGCTCCTGGTATTACCCAGGCCTGTAACCACTTTGAGGCAGCACCTGCGTGCCACCCTCCAGGGCAAACCACAAGTCTCCATGGCTCTGTCTCTTCTCTGTGAGGTCCAGGGCAAAGGTGTTTTAGCTCCCCAGACAAAGCCCCCTTCAGTCATACTTGTTCGGGGATTTTAAGGTTCAGTGGTAATCAGGAACAAATCAAACACAACTCAAAAACAGAGTCAACCCAGGAATTTTTGGGGGGACCCCACCCTTCTATGCAGGGCTTGTCATTCAAACCATCTATGTTTCTGCTGGTTGTTTCCCCTGAGGGTTTAGTCATCTCTTCCAGGAGGGCTGATGCAGCTTGCAAGCAAGCGCTGCATCAGGGCTGTAATAAGGCTTTTCTCCCACCAAGCAGAGCTCTGTCTTCCTTTTCATCAGCCCCAAACTGGGCTAGTTCTCAACCTTTAACCTTCCTCTCCATGCCTGACATTGCCCACAGGTGTAACAGGGCAGGGTCACCTGGGTCCACAGGCTTTCTTTGTCGTTCTCATTGGGTAATCCGCCACTGTCTGCCCCATCACGACATTTGTGCTTTCTATTCAGCAGAGCCATTCCATTCAACAAACCACTTCCTATCATTCGGGTTATTGAGCTTGGCAGAGCAGCAGAGTTAAATAACAACTTCTGTCCTCATCCGCTGACTGAGCCTCATTGCATTTTAAGTCAAAAAACATGAGGCTAGTCAGAAACTGACATGGTTTGATGAGCTTTACTTCTGCAGCATCTCCTGTGTTTAAAGCCTGTTGATTATTTTTCCATCTAAATCCTGGGATGATTTCCAACTTTACACCTACAGAATGATTCATTTGACTTCTAAATAGTCTGAAGTGTTCTGGAGTCCCCTCCCCACTCAGAAAAAAAATAGCATCTTGATTTCCTGTTTCTGAAAGTTAAGGATTTACTCACGCTTGATAGAGGCTCCCTCGCGTTCAGTGGAGAATTTATTAACATGTAGTAATTGAAGTCAGTGTTCAATTCAGACTTAATAATATAGACATTTCCCAGTTCCCATGAGATCTGCCATTCTAGAGGCAGATGACAGCAATTCTATTTCAGAAAACTGAGGGTAAGTGTATGCAAATCCCTATGTCATTCAGATTAGCCCAGTGTTTAATAGAAGCCATATGAGTTCTTCTATGTTTGAGTCACAAAAGCAGAGGAAGAAACCATATAGGCTCAGGCTTCACCCTTCTATTGGAGGAAGAATGGTACAGTGGCACTCCTAAGATATTCTGTTGTCCCATCTGGTACAGCTTTGTCCATAAAAGGACACTTCCAAAAGGGTTGCTTTGACCTGGGGAAAGGAATCTCATCAGATGGAAAAGGTTCATAGCCATGACTGGAAAAGAGGTGCTACCTATTTATCGGTTATCTAGTACTGATGATGTGTTTGACGGTGGTCAATACGCAATATCACTCCCTGCCCCAAAGAGCTTACAGTTAAAGTTTGTTGCTTCTATGGCTGGGCTTTAAAAAAAAAATCTCCCTAGCAACAGAAGTTCACAGCTTAAAGATCACAGTGAGTGTGTTGCTTAAATCTATTTATAGAGATGTATAGGAAACACAATTAAGGAGATAGACAGTATGTTAATGGGGAACACTTTAGCTATTCATTTTCTATAATCCAGCACCAAAGCAAAATTGGCTGTTTAAGAAGAAAAGGATCACTAATGGAATGAAGGGTGGTATGTTTTAGAAATGGTCATGTGATGTATGTCTATCCCAGGCCCTTCTCTCAGAAGAGAGCCAGACCATAGTAAACATTTAACACACTCCCTTGGTCTTGCAATTTCCTCCCTGAACTTTTCAAGTTTTCACACAACTAGTTTCTAAAATTAATCCCTGCTCTCCTGTGAGTGATAATTATTCACATACACTGAGGAAACACTGGGTCCCTCAGAGAGAAAGAAATGTGAAGAGGAGATTCATAGACTTTATGGCCAGAAAGAACCATCGTGATCATCTAGTCAGACCTCCTGAACATTGCAGGCCACAGATCCTCACCCACCTCCTTCTGAATTAGACCTATAGCCTCTGGGTCAGTTTACAGACAGTCCACCATTTACTCCAGTTTACTGGAAAGTTAACTGTGCCCTGTGCTGCAGAGGAAGGCAAAAAAGTCAATGGAATTTATGCACTTAAGTCCCTTGGGCTCTATCTATGGGATTTGTACATCTAAATCACTTAGGTACTTGTGAAAATCACCCCCTTAAACTATAGTAGGTGAGATCTTAAGTGACCAGGACATTTTGTTTTTAAATACTGAAAAATAATTTTAAAGATACTAGGCCACAAGGAATCACCTCTAGACATGAGAACGTTTCTCATTTTATGTGAAACTTTCAGTCCTGAAATTCTCTGCTGAGACTATGAACAAAGTGGTGGGGAGGCTGGTTACAAAATAAGATAGGTTGGGGTTTTTTGTGTGAGAGAGAGACATGGAGGATTCCTAGTTCATTTTACACAAGGCACTGAGCAGCTGGCAGGTGGTGATAACTTCAATTAACTACCAATGATCATACCTGGAGGTAAACATCTAGGACACACCCTTCTGGTTATAGTAACCAGCTGCTTCATTCAACACAGGCTGAAACACTCTCCGCTCCCATGCCTCTGGTTTAAATGATTCTGTGACTGGAAGAGGGGATGAAGACCAAGGAGGGATCGTCCCAGGAGAAAGATGAGAGGCACATAAGTAAAGGGATCTCAGGGGAGAAAAAGAAAAGAGACCCAGAGTGGGAGACAGAAGAGGAAGTGATGTTAGTGATGGGAATGGAGGAGGGGAGAAGTGAATGAAACA
Source organism: Dermatemys mawii (assembly GCA_007922305.1). NCBI lineage: Eukaryota > Metazoa > Chordata > Testudines > Dermatemydidae > Dermatemys > Dermatemys mawii. Next base: position 5,543,963 of record ML677350.1, read on the forward strand.
AAATAATGAGAGACATAGAATACAGCAGAAAGGAAATGGTAATGGGAGAGATGGAAATGGAACTGGACAGAGGCACTTCATTCAATCCAGATTCCTCTTCATCTGCTGCCTCTGCTCAGAATGGCTTCTGGCCACAGGGACATCAGTAGAACTAGCCTGCTCTCCCCTCCCACTTCATTCATGGTGGGTGCAGGCTCTTCAACCAACCTGAAGCCCCCTCCCCCTTCCCATTGCACATCGGCCAGGGTCTTCTGTCAGTACAGATGGCCAATAAGTGGCCACTACAAGCGGATGCATGTTAGAGCAGCCCTGAAGCTGCTCTAACTTGGGCCAGGTCTGAATTACCAACATCATCCTTGGATGGAAGCTCGGATAAAATTGTAAAACATTGTTCTTTCAATGTGAACACAGTAGGCACTGCTCTGTGGCACACTAAGTTTTGTCTTCCACACCTCTGTACCATGTTGAGCCTGGCAAATTTTGCTTTGGGTGGGGCAGTCTTGTCTTGAGACTTTGGGCGAGACACATTCATATTTCACCCTCTCCCACAATGTCTGTGACACCCTATTCATTTCCGCGGTGCTGCAGTGAGCTACCAAGGAGATGGGAGAGCAGTACCATTGCCTGCTGCTAGGAGGAAGCGGGAATTTAGCACAGTGTATGTCTCCCTTGCTGACAGTCATATGCTGGGACATCCTCTTGGTGGCAGAACTTTAAGGTGCTTCTGTGAGCTCTTTTTAGAGCTCCCCTGTGTAAACTCAGGAGAGGCATGGGATGAAGAGAGTATGGAGGAAGAGTAGAGATTGAAATGGAAATGAGATGTAGGGAGAGAGACAAAGGGGAACAAATCATAGGAGAGAAAATGGATAAAAAGAAAAAAATGAAAATGGGAGATGAAAGGTGAGAACTGGTGAAAGGAATAAAGAAATGACAGGAAGGAAATAGCAGGGATAAGAACATAAGAACAGCCATACTGTGTCAGACTAAAGGTCCATCTAGCCCAGTATCCTGTCTTCTGACAGTGGCTAATGCCAGGTGCCCCACAGGGAATTAATAGAACAGGTAATTATCAAGTGATCCATCCCCTTTAAGGTTAGGAGTATATTTATTTTATCATTCACTTACAGTTTCTCTTCTTGCCTTATCACAAAGAAGGGAGGAAGGGATGTCAAGTATAAGTGGTGGAGTGGGAGTAGAGAATCTGAGCTGATCCTGGCCTGGCTGGTGACAGGGTGCTCCTGAGGGTTGGGTAGTTTTTCCCCCTGAAGAGAAGGGTGCCTGCTGGAGTAGGGAGTGCAGTGTGGATATTTACACAGCCAGGGTGTCTGCTGGGGATGTGTGTGTTCTGGGAAGTGATAACATAGTTAGCAGTTTTGAGAAATAGATCAACAGCAGACAAGCCTTCTCCCGGGTGCCAAGAATGTGGCGCCCCGTATAAATGTCAAGGACAGAATTTTTAATATGTCACCTCTGCCCCTGGTCCTGGCTTCCTTGTTTATAACCTATTTCCATCGTGGTGTTATCTCAAGAGGCTCTAGCACTCATCTCCCTGAGACTTTCCTTCATACCAGCCAATTTGACCATGTAATTTACTGTACGCCCCACACACATATCTCCAGGGCCTGAGAAAATGTAGATAAGAAAAGTAAATGGCTAGGAAACAACCTGGGCAGTGGCTAATGGAGCGGGGGACGGGACTTCTAAATATTCCTGAGACAAGTTGAAAGTTGATTTCCTCCCCCTGCTGCCCCTTTGTTATAGGAGCAGCCACGGACACCAATGACCATGGAAGTTATAAAGCTGTTGGCAGAGGTTTAAGCAGGTTAAACAGACACTGAAATATAAGTGGATTAAAAATTCAGAAGGCAGGTGTATCCAGTCAGAAAGAAACCCATCCCTTAGTTCCTAAGCCAGGGGTGGGCAAACTATGGCCCGCGGGTCCTTCCTGACCGGCCCGTGAGCTCCCGGCCGTGGAGGCTGCTCCGGCCCCTCCCGCGCCTTCCTACCTCTCCACCCCCCTCCCCCGGAGCCTCAGCGGGCCGCGCCATACTAACAGTGCTCTGGCCCTCCGCTCCGGGGAAGCGCTGTAGTGGCAGGGGTGGCTCCAGCAGGTCCTGAGCTCCTGCCGCTCTGAGCGGCGTGGTAAAGGGGCGGGGCTGCAAGCTCCGGCAAGGCAGCATGTCTTGCTCCGGTGGGCCTTAGGAATTGCCTCCCAGAAGCATGATCGCTCCTGAAATGTTCAGACATGTAGGTGAGGTGCGCACATGGCTGAGGGTTACCATCCATCTGGGTTTTGGCTTCTGTGCCTCATTTGTGGGGACTTGGCAACCCTAAATGGCACCCAAACCAAAAGCCTGGTTACCACAGAGCGGGGAGAGGTGCTGGGTCATTAACCCACACAAGTCCCTGCTCAGCCAGGCCACCTCCTACCTGCAAACAGGGATGATCCAGCGAGTGAGAGGGCTGAGATGGAGAGGAGTGAGTGACGAGGGCAGAGCCTTGCGGGGAAGAGGCTGGGCAGGGGCAGAGTCTTGTGTGGGAGAGGTGGGGCAGGTCCTAACTGTGAGAGGAGAGAGAATCTTTCCCCTGGTTCCTTTCCCATGTCGAATGCACCGAGTTGTGTTGTCAGGGTAAGAGCGGGGGGCTATTGTGAGGATATGCTGTATTTCAGCAATGAGTTTGTGCCTCATTGCAGACTGTTAGGTGTGGGCTGCCTGATGCAGTCTCCAGGGACTGACTCTGTATGGCCTGGCCTGGCCTGGCTACTGAAAGCCAGGATGGGAGGAGTGTCGGGCACAGAAGCTCCTCAGGAGGCACGTGGTTATGTTCTGGAAGAAGAGACAGCAGCACGGCCATGGAGGCGCAAGAAAGCACAATGAGAAGGAAGAAGTCATGTGGAGATGGGAATCTGCCTGCGAAGAATTGGGGTCCACCCTGCAAGGCTTGCAAGGTTCATTTGAGTCCTTAAGGGTATGTCTACACTATGAAGAAAACCCCACAGCACCAAGGCCCAGAGGCCAGGTCAATTGATTTGGGCTCGCCAGGTCAGGCTGTGGAGGTAAATAAAGCAGTGTAGACATTCTAACTCAGACTGGAGTTTGGGCTCTGAGACGCTGCCCTCTCACTAGCCTTCAGAGCCTGGACCCCAGCCCAAGCTGGAACATATGAAGTGCCATTTTTAGCCCCACTGCCCAAGCCCTGCCAGCCCTAGTCAGTTGACCCAGGCGCTGAGACTATGTGTTGTAGATCTTTTATTTCAGTGTAGGCATACTCCAAGTGTCCTGAAAAATGTCTCTGAGCAGCTTGCAAGGCCTACAGGAATTCCTGTTATTTCAACATTTTTGAAAGCCTAAGAAATTCCCAGGCAAAAATTGTCATAAAGCAGGAGTTAAGATTGAAAGACTTAGTAATATTTTCCAAAGCACATAATGATTTAGGAGCCTAAGTCCATTTCAATGTCAATGGGATTTAACGTTGTAAGTTCCCAAGTCACTTTTTAAAATGAGAGATAGCCATCTAAATCACTTAGGTGTGTCTTGAAAATGTTACCCTCTATTCTTTTACTTCAGGCCAAAATACTATTCAAGCACTGTCCTTTTCTCAAAAATCCCCTGTCAGGAATTAGAGCCTGCAGCCGAACCTCAGACCAGCAAATTGACTTACAGCCAAACCTGATTGACTGGATTCGGACTCTGGCTGCCACTGCTACAACCACTAGGCATCACTACCCACTTCCCAATCCATGACAATGCCAAATGTTAAAAAACCTGCAGTTCATTAAATCTTGAGTGTTGTAAACTCTGGGCACAATACCAGATGTTCAGCTTCCACTGGATTTTTGTTTTTTTTCTTAAGCATTATCCTGTCTCAGAGTTTTATGGAAGTTAACAGAATTAATTTTCTTCAGCTGGTAACTAAACACCCAGCTGCCACAGCCATAGGTGGTCTATAAATCAGTAAAATAAATAAATACAACAGGCCTGATTCTCCAGTGTACTGAGGGGAAATCCAACAGATCATCCAGCCACTGTACAGTTCACTATGCATAGAGGTATCCTCAGATGTAGGGATCTCTATACCACTCCACAGAATCACTCCTATACTGCACCAGTACAAGGAATGTGGCTAGACTATCCCTCTGCCCTGGTGATCCCTGGCTTTTGGATCAGCTCCTTGGAAACCTAGGGAGACAACACAATTTAGAGCAGCCCTTAGGCTACTCCAAGTTGCACCAGGGGATTAGCCTGCAGGAAGATGAGCCCAGGAGCAGGGGAGTGCAGGTGGCTGAATGCCACCTTTTAGACATGTCCACCCTTGTTTTGCTGAGAGCAGTGCTCCCCAGCTTCGGTCAAATATTAACGTCTGATAGAATGGAGCTATTTCTAATGGGGTTCATGGGGGAGATCCTCAGCTAATATAAACTGTCACAGTTCCATCAATTTCAATGGAGCTATGACAATTCCCTCCCTCCGCCCCAAAGGATCTGTGTCCCTGTCTCTTATCTAAGCTTGTGTTGACTCAGGGGCTGCTGCTGTCTCCTTCCAACTCCTTGCTATGACCTACTCCTGTGAACTTTAGCATCACAATCAGATCCGGCAAACTATTAGTGTGACTGGTGAGATACTAAAACTTCCACTAAAACAGTTGTGGAGGAAAGAGCTGCTGTCGTTTTTAGGGAGTCTACTAGTAACTCTTGTGATGGAAGATCAGACTATGTGAGAGTGGTAGCTGAATTCCAATTTAGGTATATCTGCACTGCAAAAAAAGGGTGTGTTCTTAACCCTGGTTAGCTAACCTGTCTTAGATATCTCAGACTGTATTAAAATATCCATGAAGACACAGTGACTCTGCTTTTAACTCAGGTCAGCAGCTGGAGTTCAACCCCTGGTTGTCCTTTAGGCTTTCATGCAAGGCTTTAACCCTTGTTAAAACCTGAGTTTGAGTCCTCATTGCTGTTTTAACCTGATTTAGTTAATGTGAATTAACCAACATGGGTTAAAACACGCCCCTCCCCCCCCCCTTTTTTTTTGGTAGAGTGGCTATACTGCTACTGTCCATACATATTGTAATAAGCTGACCTGCACAGTTAGCATGCGTACCAGTGGCCTCTGATTGAAGTACACTAACTGGACACAAGTACAGTGACTCTTTCTACTGACTGAGGCACTGGAGCTGAAGCGGAAACCAGCAAGTGGTGCTTTGGCACCAAAAGCCAGTGTTCTGGTCTTATTGATATTGTACACATTAATAACGATTATGGATGAAATTCATCCTATGGAAGAGAACAGTGTATGGACCACACACCAGATAAGTCTTACATAAATCCTCAAAACACAGCTTAAATAGGACTTGGGTAAACCCAGTACTGATCCTCTGTATAGGAGTGAATGTCCCTTATATGAATAACTCTAAGTTATTGCTGTGAACAGGGGTATTAACCTTCACACACTAAGATCTGACTGCAAACTCACCACCTCTTTTATATCCTGTCAGTCTTGTTACACACAGGTGAGACCTCATGCTTACAAGTTTTAAAATAAAATGGAAACAACCCATCAGAAGAACAAAGCCCCCTTCAGCAGCAGTGAATGGGAAGGGTCAGAATAATATAGCCGGGGGGGGGGGCTGCCTTGTTTGTGCCAATGCTACCAGCTTTCATTGCTCATGTATCAAGTTATCTAGCAAGCACCATTGCACTTTCCTCCCATGTTGCCCATCCTGCCCAGGAAAAGTTCTCTGTGATAATCCACAATGCCACTGTCCTCCTCCAAACTTCTCCTTACAAGCCTCCTTTTGTGTGAAGCCTACAAAACAATGGACAATGGTTGAGCAGCCATTAATGACCACTGCTTATTACACTAATTAAAACTTTGGTGCTGGATTACCTTGTGTCCCTGCCCCAGCATCAATCCACCTGTTGTCTCTCAGTTTAGTTAGACTGTCAGCTCTGGGGTAGGGTCTATCTTTTTGTTGTATGTTTGTACAGCGCCAAGCACAGTGGAGCCCTGATTGGGACTTTGAGGTGCTACTGCAATACAAGTAACAAATACTCATAACACGGAAATAAGTAGAAGTATGGCAGGATGGGTTCTTGTACCGATAGATTTTGGATTGAAAAAATATATTAAATAAGGGCTTTTTTTTCCTGCCACATTAGAGTGAATTTGGGGTTCATGGGTTTTTGCAAAGAGATGTGGCCTCCTTATTCTGAGCAACTAGACAAAGGGATCCTTGTTAAAAATTATTGAACAGATAAAAAGAAAAAAAGTTTAAAGATTAAAATATCTGGAAATCAAAGGTTGAATGAAGATTAATTTGGGGGAGATCCCTTTTTTCCCCTTTATTTGCATAAAGCCTTTTAATTAGGGGATTTTACTGAAAGCACTTCAGTAACACCAGATGTTCTCTTTGGGGAAAGGAAGAGCCAATTATATGTTGAATTTTGGCCCCTCAATCATTTTTGTTAAAATTAATCCTGCTTTTAGGACAGAGGTGACAAACACACACAGGAGGCAAATTGAAAGGATGAAAAAGAATAGAAGTTCTATATGTGCTTGTGCTTCTCTGGTATGCTGCATGCAGGATATAGGGATGACTCACTCAGCCTCTGAATTCTGGCTTACTTTTCCAGCTGCGTACAACATCTGGCTGGCTCGCCATGGTTTCTTCTCACCAGAACAGGGTGACTCATGCTATTTTAGCCTGCCATGCTGAATAAAGCAATGGTATAAGGCAGAGAAGTCATTTCCAATGCTGGGCAAGATTCTGCAATTAGATCTGCAGACTCTAGATGCCCATGGAAAGGAACTCCATTGGAGGCAATGGGGTTCCATGTAGGTGCAAGGATCCACCCAGGCAGTTCTGACTGCAAGATCAGTGCCCAAGTTTGGAAAAGAGTAGAGACAAGACAAAAAGGAAAACAGAAAAGAAGGGGAAAAACTAGAGTAGGGCAAAATGATACTTCTGAGATGAGGGTAGCAGGAATCTAACATCCCAGAGGTTGTGTATATAAGTCCTGTGGCCTGAAGTTCTACAGCAGTGGTGCCCAAACTTTTACAGTTGTGCCCCCCTTAGTGGTAATGGAATCTGTCCACAGCCCTTTCCCGCCCCACCCCTCACCATTACTGTAGTTGGCTCAACAGAGGAACTTGGACTGAAGGTGGAGCTGGCCTGGGGGCAGAGCAGAGCTGTGGCTGGGTGCCACTCCCTTCCCCCAAGCCCCGTAGGGGCTGGCCCACCCCCCACTCCCTAACCCCTCAAATGTTCCTGAACAGCCCCACAGTTTGGGGAGCACTATTATAGAGAGGGTAAGGAGCTCTCTGCCCCCATCTATTGGTGAACAGGGGAAGTATACAGTACCTACAGAGAAAACTTCATTTGCATAAGCTTTCTGCATAGAATTCTTCCAGTGTCTCTCTAGGAGTCACTATAATAGTATACAAGTGTTGCCGACTCCCATGGTTTTGTCATGAGTCACATGCTAATTATTGTTTTCCTCAAAACGCCAGTCCTGGGGTCCAGTGGATATGTGGCGACTTCAGCCTTCATTCTTCAACAAAAAGTAAGTTTCTAGCCCGTGTGGCTCTGGAGAAAACTTCAAAATGTGACCCTAAAGGCTCAAAAAGCAGAATTCAAATAAAAACACCAAATCTAGTCTTTTTACATAATCTCATGATTTTAAAGCCAATCTCATGAATTTGGTGAGCCTGGCTCATGATTGTTGAACATTGGGATTGGCAAAACTGGTTCAGGGACGCATAATTGGTTGGGTAGTGGAAGTGAATTGTGAGGGGGCTTCCTTCTATCTTGTATAAAGGAGAACATGTTAATGGTATGGACTCTCCTGGGGAGTCCCATATGCTACTGGTTCTTTCCCACTGAGGGTTCTGTCTGTTTCTGATAGGAGATGATATACAGACAACTCCTTGTTCAGATGTATAGCAGAGAGGGTTCTCTGCTGAAGCCACAGAGGATAGTAACAGAGCTGAGTGAACTCACCGGAGGCCCCTCCAACCCAACCACTAAGAAAAACTGGAATCACTGTAGCTAGATTAGGTGGTGGTGCCTCAGAACAGCACCTGGAAACACTTCCCAAGGAACTGGAGACAGGTCTGCCTCAGTGCACCTTAGGACTCAGGCTATGCTATCCATTGACACCAAACTGTGAATGGGATGTAGCAGATGAAGGACGGGGTAGCAACATGGTAAATTATTGGTGACTCTCCTGGTCAATCTTGGACTTGGAGTCCTTCCCCCAGGTGATCAGTGTCCCCCATTGGGTAATCTGCAGCTTGGTCACCAGTCTCTGAGCAGTAGCTGACTCATTGTCCAAGGATACTTGCATGTGAATAGACGACCCTCAAGATTAAAGACCCTTGATTGCCTTGCATTTTTCAGGCTCTGTCAATACCTCTTGGAATGTCAGGCCAAGATAGAGACAAAAAGACAACAGGAAAGGGACAGTGTCATCCTACAACCAAAATGGCACTCAGAAAACAAACGGGAGTTTCTAGTTGAATACAGATATGGAAATATACTAAATCATCACAGTTCACAAATATGATTCATCATGGTACGTAATGCACGGGTATGGGTGTGCATCAGTAAATCTAGATACATACACCACTGCCTAGCTAGTCCTTCAAAGAGGACATACACCCTATCACTAAGGTCTGCTCATACGTTCCTTTTGGTAGAACCCTGGTATTCTGGGACACAGACTCTGAATACTATTCCCTGTGCTCAGTTGGTGACCATAGCACCCTTATATGTATGTGGGTCACACACCTCTGTATTATATAAAATAAAAATCAGTAGGTTTTGAATGTTGGCTCTATAACTCCATATCAGTGCTCTTGCGCTACACAAATTGCTCAAGGTTGACACGCATGGTTAATGACATCATGGGAATTCCTATGTGGGATTATAGCCCCATAATTCACTGTCATCTTTTGTTTCTTCACTATGAATAACAGAGATGCTGCTCGGATGTCACAGATCTCTCTCCTAGCTGAATGGTTGAAGTTGCTTCTCTACCTTACTGGGTTGGGGAGCAGTGTACATTGCAAAGAAATGCCCTGAGTTAGATCATTTTAATGTTATCTATGTGTGGATAGTTTAGAGCCACGGCCAGATTGTCCCTGCTAGAACCATGCACAGACAGAACCCTCTACATATGGATTTCCTCCCTCCCTCATAGCAGGGGGCGTTGGCCTCCTCTGGGGCATTTTTCACCCTCTGCTTTGGACCCTGCCAGAAGTGCTCTGCAGGATATGGTCTGTCTGTATAGTGAAAGGGATGGAGATGGAGCAAGAAAAGGGAAGGGGAGGAATAGATGGGCCAGAGGGGAACTACATTATTCCCTATCCAGACCCAAAACATTCTGCTGAAAAGATAATATAACCCTAGTCTACATTATTTTTTCATGGAACGCCCACCAGCAGCCAAAGGAGCAGCTCAGGGGAAGTCCTTGTTAGTACTGCTCCACTGGAGCTATTCTGCCAGGAATGAGAAATGCCAGAGTTGATAAATAGCAGTGCGGTTTCTACGAGAATTGCTCTGGCCCCAAAGAATTCCATTGGTTTGGGGGTGGGCCCCATAGCCTATTCCACAGGGGTGGTGAAAGTGCAAACTTGTCCCCTGAGACAACAATAAGGGAGTGTCACAGGGTTGCTGGTCCCTGGAAGTGATGTATGCCCAGCACTCCTGTGACAATTAAGAGAGTAGGGAAACATCGAGGGGCTAGAAAGGATCAGGGAGAGAGCCAGTGAGTCAGAACAAACTGATTCAGTGGACAGGAGGGGAATGCTGCTAGAAAACTGAAGGAGTCCTAGAAGAAAGCAAATGGTGGTTCCTGAGGAAAGGCCAAAGGCAGGAGAGCAGCAAGAGGGGCTTCTGGCTGGTGTCCCCAAACCAGAAACCAAGGCTGGATGGCAGAAAGCAGGAAAAACAGCAGTGGGGATTGCCAGCTGGTTGTCATCTGGAGAGCTGCAAGCAAGGGCCAGGGAGGGATGAAGATAGGGGAGCAGGAGAGCTGTAGCTAAGGTCTTACTTGCTGACATTGCCTGGGCTGGAGAGCTGCACCTAGAGGAATCAAGAGAGGGAAAGTGAGGGATGCTCTCAGAAGAGAGGCTGTCGGGGGTTTCCTGCTGGGAAGCACAAGGCTGTGCTCCAGTTGAAAGGGTTGTGATGGCTGTCCTGGTACAAGGACAGGAGAGGACTGACAAAGTGTGGGTGAAGCTGAAGGCACCAGCGTGTAGGGTGTTGAAGAGTGAAATGCTCTGAGTTTAAATGGACTACAGGTTTGGGACTTGTGTTTTGCACCATTGTGATGGCGTGAGCCAGCCCCAGGCAGGGACAAGCCAAAAGCACTGGCAGCGGAAGTCCCGCCCCCGCAGTATTGGGCATGCTCCAAGTGCTCTGGACATTGTGCAAATGGTTTTGAGGGTTCAGGCCCCTTGGGGCGGGGTAGCATGGCCTAATGGCCAAAGTTTGTAGAGTAGCCCTTGTTGCAGGGCCGTGCGGCCTAACGGCCAGAGTCTATGGAGTAGCCCTTGTGGCAACGTGATGGGGCCTAGCGGCCAGAGTCTATAGTCGCCCCTGGGTTGTAGGGCAGTGCAGCCTACCAGCCAGAGTCAATACAGCAGCCCTTGCAACAGGACAGTGAGGCCTAATGGCCAGAGTCTATAGAAGGGGGGTCACACACTTAGGGGTGTGGCAGCCTAGGCAGGGGGGGCCCGGGCCCACCCGACTCCACTGGGCCCTGACCAGGGCCCTAATAGTGGCGTAGCACCTTGCCACTGACTCAGCGGGGGGTCCAACTGAAACACGCTGAGGTTTCCTGGATGGGAGGTATCCTCCATCACTCTCCCTGGGTCACTTCCTACCGGACTCGCGGGTGGGATCTCCCAGACGCCTCCATCTCCTTCTTGAGCTGTCGGGTCACTTGCCTTCTCTGGCTCCTCCACTCGCTGGGCTTCAGGCAGGCTTGGGGCAGCCCCCGTTCCCAGCTCCTTCAGAGGCTGTGGCTGGTCCTTCTCAGGAGCTCCCCAGGCACGTCCTTCTCCTACAACTGCGAGCCCAGAATAAGCTGAGCTCCCTCCTTTTATACACCCACTAGGCCGCACTTCCCTGCAACACAGGGGTTGTTGGAATAAAGACAGTAACAAAGTGAAGTGACGAAGTTCTTTGTATGTCACTCCATAGACTCTGGCCGTTAGGCCGCACAGCCCTGCAACAAGGGCTACTCTACAAACTTTGGCCATTAGGCCATGCTACCCCGCCCCAAGGGGCCTGACCCCTCACAACCATTTGCACAATGTTTTGTAATAAGCCAGCCCCAAGGAGGTGTAGTATTGAGAAAATAAAGCTGGAAGTGAAGCTACTGGGTCACCAGAGAGGGGAAACTGAGGCAAGTGTGCCTGTCATGCCGCACCCTGCTACAAAAGGGTGCTGCAGGCGGGCTGCCCTATGATAGGGAGGAGCTCCAGGAGAGCACCTCCATGATTTTTTCCCTCAGAATCCCCTTCTCTGAGACTTTTCACCAGAGCAGAGGTGCAAGAGACTTCCCATGTCTATGAGATTTGGCAGCAGAGTACTGAGCTATTGCAATAACTTAGTCTGACATCCACATAAAGAGATCCCATTATATGACAACGAAGGAGGAAGTAGCTAATTGTACTATGGGGATACCACTGGTAACCAGCCATTTGTAGTTAATCAGAATTATTAATGTGTTAATTTTTTTTATGACAAGAGAAAAATGTATTAGGATGCAGCCAGGGGATACAGTAAATGCACTGGCATGGGAGACAGGCCGTCTCCTGGGGATGCAGATGAGGGAACTTGCAGAGAAGTCATTTAGCAAGCATGTTTTCAGAGGGAAATGCTGAGTGCAGGAAGTCTGCTGATGCTCTTAATGTTAAGGCTGGTCAATGCATCCCTTGCTCTATTCCAGAGATGGATTGTATTTTAATAGGCTTGGCCTCCATAGCATGTAGCTTAATGCTCCATCTGACGGATGATGTCTCACCAGCAGGATGGCAGCTCCTGCCAGTGCAGCATCTTGCTGATGTAGAACAGTGGTGTCAGCATCAGCGAAGAGTCCAGCTCAAGGTGTCCAGCTCTCACAGTCAAACCCTCCTTTAGAAAGAGCAGCAAAGGGCCAGACAGAGAGCAAGCAAAGGAACAGAAAAGAGACACAAGGGAGGAGACAAAGAATGGGCCACTTAACAGGCACAGCCTTAGACTTTGTCCTCACTTAGAAGGAGTCCTGCATTCAGCCATCCAGGAAGTTGCTGCATCAGCACAAGCCCTTACTGTAGCTGCCATTTGTACTGTTGTTGGAGCTCAACCCTGCTTGAAACTGAGGAGCAAACTATGATTTTCCTTCTCAGCACCAGGGATTTGCACTGATGGCTGAAATCAGGACTAATTCCAAGTGCAGACAAAGCCTTAGGGTTCTGGTCATCCCAGCAGGGACATCAATATTAGCTCCCCTTCCTCCCACAATTGCATTCATCCTTGCTGCAGCAACTTGGCCCTCCAGCTAAGTCATTAACAAAAAAAAGTCCGCTCCTTTCAGGGTATCCAAAACAAAGGTCTTCACCCCAGACTCAAATTGGGCCCTGCCCCTCCTTCCTGAGGGTCCATCGTGTCTCCTGAGCCCTTCCTGGGCTTCTCTTCAGTTTCTCCCTTCTCTCTATTAAGCAGCAGCAGCTCCTGGGAGTCTCCATGCACTCTACTGGTTCCTGCCTTATCTCCATCCCTGAAGGTCTGCTTTAGCCACAGGGCCAGCCTGTCATGAGACATTCCTCACTTTTTACACCTGGGAAGGCCAGCTAAGTGTGTCACAGATACAGCTCGATGAATCTTCCTTTAAAGGGCCAGTCTTCCTGTGATAGGCCACCCTTGAATTTCTCCTGAAAAGAAGAATTAGAAGAACCTTGAGTGAGGCATTCATAATTATTTTGGAAATAGTGAGGACTAATCAGTCCCTGCTTTTTATTCTGTCACATAATACAAGAACAAAAGGATACTTAAAATGTAAATTAATAAGCAGTGCTTTTAGCTTTCAAATATATTTAGTGAATTGTATAATAATTATAGTATATATAAATAATCCCCCAATTTCCATAAAACTATCTGATAACATTCGCCCATAACAATAGTTCATTCCCTGTTCAGCTTTTAGTATTTTGAATTCTTTAGAAACCAATGGGAGTTTATGGGATGGGGGTTCTAAGAGACTGTCTATGTAGAACACATACAAGGAAGTGCTACTTTGTGCAGTGTACAGTCTCCCTCTAGAATTCACTGCCACAAGAGGTTATCAAGACAAACGCAGAGACTGGGCATGGAAAACCCACCCCCCACTGAATAATTTTATGACCATTGGCAACATTTGTCTCTATGCAAGCTCAGAGAATTATAATGCTAATCATATCTCATGCTTCACAGCATAAAATGATTGCCTGCAGAGGTTAGGCAGGCCTGAGAGAGTTTCCATACAAGGAGAGATTAAAAAGGACTAACGTTATTTAATTTGGCCACATTTGACATGGCCAAAACTGAGTTGCTGATATTTTCCTTTAAAATTCTCCCCATTCCCCTTTCTCTGAAAACAGAACCACTCTCCTCTCTGTCAACGAGGCCCCATAGCCTGGCATCATCGTTGGCATCTTCCCCTCTTTCATCTCTCACATCCAGCCTGTGTTTGAATTCTGCATCTTTTCCCTCCAAAATATTTCTAAGATCTGACCTCTCTGACCACATGTGAGGAAAATCCTCCCCTCCAGGCCTTTGTCCTCTCCAGTTTTCATTACTGCAGCTTCATTGCTTCCTTAACTGCTTATCCAAATGTTCAAATGACTAAACAAAGCAAACTCCTTCTCTCCAAAAAAAAGGAAGCTTATTCTGCCCATCCGCCTTTGCTGAGAACGGTGGTATCTTGTCACTGTGTCCACTGCCTCTTCTCCCTCATTCCCATCACCCTGTCTTGTTGCCTCTTCATTGCATTAGCATGTCACATAGGGCCAGAGTCTAATAACCTTACTCATGTTGAATGATATACTCTTCCACCTCATTGATTTCAATGGGACTACTTGTGCAGTAGGATGCCACTCAATGTGAAAAAGGGTGTCAGAATCTGGCCTTAAGACAACATTGTTAATTGACCGGTAAGGGGCCCCTTTACTCCTATGCCAGCTATTAAGGGTATTTAGGGTATCAGCACAGTTGGGAAAGCAGCCTCCAGCCTCCATGCAAGTGCAAGGGGAAAAGGTAGGGATTTTGCCAGTACTGGTGCGCCAAAATAAGCTATACCAGGTGAAGGGCTGGCACAGCAAGAGGAGAAGTAGGGGCCGGATGTTGGCTCTCTGAGTTACAACTTGCTCTCTAAACAATTTTATGCTGCCCCTTAGTTGGGGCATGCGGCAAAGCGATGATTGAGCCCTTAGACTACCAACTTGTCAGGATCCTGTGCTATTTATTTTCACTGTGAGGCATCCAGCACACTTTAGGACACTGTAAAAGAAAATAAACAATAATAATAATAATAATAACTTGGAATGTAGAAGAGTAAAAGAGGTTATAGTAACGGTTTATACAATAATGAATGCCAGAAAGAAGGCCATGCAAGTGCTCCTAGGGCATCTACACTGCCCTGCAATTTGGAGTAGGGGTGTATGAATAGCGGTGTGCGCCAAAGTACTGCACTATATCTTCCCTATGTGTACATTGTGGGCAGGAACTCATGTAGACCTGTTTGAAGAGAACTACGTTAGTGCAAACTAAGGCTCTTTAAATTCATCCCTGCAGTGTCTACATGGAGGAGTTACGGCCCAGCACTTTGCAATGTGCTGCAAGTCATACCCCCATACTGTGAAGACACATTGCAAATGAATAACAGATAATATTGTTTACACAAGGTATAATTAAACTATACTATTCACTGCTCCAAGAGAATATTAGACCCATGACTTTTTAGGCTCAAGAAAAGACTGGGCATTTATATACTTCAGAACACGGGTGAAAGTAAGTTAAAGGACTTACCGGTACGCCGGAAGTCCTGGTGAGGGGCGGAGCCTCAACCGGAAGAGGCAGGGACTTAGCCTCCGACCCTTTAAATCACTGAGGAGTCCTGGGAGCTCCCAGCAGCCTATGCTACCCCAGGGCTCCCAGGCTCTGGTAGAGCTTTAAAGTGCCTGGGGAGGTAGCAGCAGCCAGGAGCCTAGGGCCTTTTAAATCCCTGCAGAGCCCTGCTGCCGGAGCTCTGGGTTAGCACCCATGGAGCCCCGGGGCCCTTTAAATCCCCTCCGGAGCTCCACTGCCACTACCCCAGGGCTCTGGCAGCAGGCCTCAGGTGGGGATTTAAAGGGCCCCGGAGCTCCAGCTGCCTGCTATCGGCCTGGCCCTTTAAATCCCCGCCAGCGCCGTGGCCGGAGCCCTGGGGTAGCAGCAGCAGGGCTTCCGCGGAGAGTCACTGCCGCTCCCCAGGGCTCCGGAGCAGGACTCAGGAGGGATTTAAAGGGCTTGGGGCGGTAGCAGCTGCCGCAGTCCCAAGCCCTTTAAATCCCCACTGGAGCCCTGCTGCCGGAGCCCTGGAAGCATGGTAGTGGACTCAGGAGGGGATTTAAAGGATCCCAGGGCTCCAGCCCTGCTACCACCCCGGAGCCCTTTAAGTCCCC